>JASANU010000915.1:0-354054 GCA_030849675.1 Trypanosoma platydactyli
TGCCATCGTGTCCCGGAGGCTCTGATAAGAAATACCCGGGTTATCCGCCATTTTTTGCAGGAGGTGAAAAGCGCATAAACTTTTCTTCCTAACTCAATTTATTCAACTGTAATTCCACCCTTGCGCACAACAGTTGCCCATGCTTCGAAGGCTTTCCACGCTTCTGCGCACGCCAGCCCCATTTTTGCCCTTGTTTTAAAGGCGGCTCGATATGCCATCAAAAGCTCCACCGGAGAATACTCTATCATGTATTGTACTGTGTCATCAAAGGTGCGTATCTTCTCCTCCGGGCGGCGGGGTATTCTTCACCACTCCTGCCGGAGAACTTGGATACTGCGTACTCCCGCTTTCGGGGGTTCTCCCAGACATTCCACTTTTCCGTCTCCTTTCCATGACGGATCTGTTTCCGACGGCCCAGTTTGTGTTAGGGATTGTGCGCTTGATGGCTTACCAGAATGGGAAAGAGTCTGTGCATCTTGTTTTCTTAAAGACTCTAAAACCGTGGCAGGTTTTTTTGGTTTTGCAAAATCTGCTGTTGCAGTTGGGTGCCCATTTCCTCCATGTAGCTCGCATTGTTGAAACTGCTCTTTTATTCTGGCTATTTGCTCCTGCATTATCATCATCTGATCGTGCGAGTGCTGCGCCTGTCGCCGCACCGCGCAATAGACCTGAAAATGCTCATCCGCCATTTCTGCTCGTGCGCATTTTTACCGGTGCGCTAATGACAATTGTGTGCTTCTATTGCTGCCCATTCGCTGCTTAAAGCCATGTGTGCTTCCCGAAAAGCTGTCAAAAATTCCTCATTTTGCGGCATCTTAAATGGCAGCATACTCCGCCGATAACTCGCAAACGGGGTCTTCTCCACCCCGGTGTCAAAAATTAAACCGCCCCATCCCCAAGGGCGGGCATTCCTTTCATATAATACAACAACCCCGGATTTGAAGCCCGGAGGAACTGAAAATGGAATTTCGCTGGGCCGTGATTTGCAACAAAAGCGCGAGGGGCGCTGGTTCTGCCCTTCCGTTGCGCATCGGTGGGGTTCGACGGCGTCGCGGCCAACATCTTACAAAAAAGGATCCAATTAATAAACACCAAACGTACCTTTTCAGAAAAGAAAAACCCGCACTTGCCGAGGTGGCTTTTTCCGTAAAAAGGAAATAAACAAAAACGCGAGGGCATAGCTATGTCGATCCAGAAAGTTTTCGGGTGATACCATTCCTGCCGTAAGCTCTAAGAAACCAACTCCCAGCCATGGAATTTATTGCTTTCGGGGCCGGGGCATGCAAACGTTCGTTGGCCAAACGATTTCTGGAATGAGACGCGCCAGCCCTACAAGGTGGTAAACGGGCAGAGCGTTCCCCACCCCAATACTCTTCAGAACAAGGAATTGCGTCGCAGAAAATTATATTTAAAAGAAACGGAGTTTCGAACAAGGACTGTGTAAGCAAACGGAGTCGCGGAGTTTTCCGCCAAAATGAACTAGTCTTGGGTTTGCCGTTTTCGACAAGAGTCCGGCAGCGTGGCCAAACGAATGTGGACCGATACAACGTAGAAGCAAAAAGGGTCTATACCACGAAGTTTCGGGGATTTTTTGACTAAGAACGACCTGGAATATGGGGTGGGAAAAAGCGTTTCTCTGTTCATCATAAGTTTGAAGCCGGCGAAAATAAGCGCAGCCCAGTAAACGCAGAAGCTACTGTCCATTTTGAGAGCTCGCGACAAGAATGGTAGCGCCTGAAGACTTCATGGATCGACATAACTATACCTTCCCCTTCTTTGTTCATCTCCTTCTACGGAATAGCCCCTCAGTAAGTGTAAGTTTTCTTTTTTGAAAAGGTAAGTTTGGTATGTTGACCACGACATCTTCTACCCCATCCAATTTGGAATGGGAGACCACCAAGAGGGCTTTTAGAGCATATATCGAACAAAACGGGCCAGTCAGGTTTACCTTCGAATTTCGACCAGCACACAATCCCACCTTTTGCTATCATTTGGAGGGCATGCTGATATTGGAGAATGGCGAACTCGTTTTCAGCTCCGGAACGGAGAAAACAATTTTTGTTGATTTACGCCATTCCATGGTCTCTTTTATAATGCCACGCAATGAGGGGTTTCTGGCTGCTTTTCAAGAAGCATCCCAGAGTTTGAGCAACGAATGGGCAGCCCTTGAGGAACAAAAATCTTTGTTACACTATCAGTGCGGGTGTGCATGTGCCGCGATGGCCGACGAGAATGTTCGTTTTCGGGCATCAGCGCAACAACAACAACATTAGATACGGATAATGCAGGAGCAGGTTGCCAGACTGCAGGAACAGGCACAACAACGTGAGGCCTACATGGAGGAACAGCCGGGTATTTCTTATCAGAGCCTCCGGGACACGATGGCAGACCCACTTAAAAAGGATGATCCATACGGGCAGGCAGCCTTAAAACTCGAGAAGGAAAGCAAGAGGTGCAAAGCGAACGCCGGGACTAATGTTTTTGGCGGGGCTGAAAACAATGGCCGCTACGGAACCCATAAAGCAGGCCCGCCCAATGCAAAGATGGGGGTTGGATATGGTGATTGCCAATCTGCCCCGCGAACGCGATCGCGAGGCCATGGGATCGGCGTGGGTGACTGCCAGTCGTTTGGGAGAAATTGCCCTACTTCAGCGACAAAACTTCGCGCCGCATCTCCAAAACCCAGACGCCATCACTCTGGATTGGGGTGCCCTCCCGAAGATGTTCAAAAGTGACCCGCACAGAGCCGCGCGATACGTCGCTATCGGGGGGGAATGCGCCACGGCAGCAAAGGCGGCAATAAAAGGCATGGCAGGCGACGAGAAGATAACCACGTTGGCCACAAGAGATGTGGAAAACATTCTGCGCCACTACGGGATGACGGCGCACTCCGTAAAAAGGGGAGCCCCCGCGCATGCAGAAGCGGAAGTGGTCGAGCACGAGCTCGATCCCCGTTTGCCCACCATATTTGGGAAGCATGTCGACCCAATGGAGTTTCCACGAAGCACGGCGCGGTACCTGGGTCAGTGGGCCGCAGCCTTCAGCAATTCAGAGAAAATGGCGTCGTTGATGTGGAAAGCTACAAAAATGGGCGAGACAACCGTGGGTTTGCCCAGAATCCACGAGGGAGGGCGTGCTCCCCGTTTTGCACGGCCACAGCATTCCCAAACAAACAAGCAAGACACGAGCGGCGTCGAACGAAGAAGAGAAGCTATTACCCTTGCAAAAGGTGGGTGCGGACACTTTGTCACTGAAATGGGCAAAAAACCCCCCAATAAGGAGGCCAGAAAACGTTTCAACGAGGTGTGGAACATCATGCGAAGACCTGCTTAGATAAAACACGAAGGGAGGGAATTCAACTTTAGGATTTTGGAGAAAGACGCGCAGCTTATGAAAGAGGCAGGCGTTATTAGCGCGGCGTCGGGCCACCCAGCAACAGGTTGGGTGATACCCCTCAGAGTGGTGGAGGAAAAACCAACAGGGTTGAGACGGCGGCTTATCGCATGGCCCCGGGAAAAATATGAGCAAAAAAACTACAAGGCCAGCGTGCCGTTGGGCCATGTTTCCCAATATTTGGGAGCGGTTTGCGATGACACTGCAGCAGTCTTCGATCTAAAAGCATTTTTTTTTCAGGTGGCATTGCCCGATGGTGTGCGGGCATGCTTCCGTTGCCGCACGGAGTTAGGGGAGTTTGTTGGGTTTACTCGACCCCCCATGGGCTACAGATGCTGCCCTGAAATTCTTCACACTATCGCGAGGGCCTTGGCGGGCGACCCGGAAGTGGTAGAACCGGAGTTTGCAGCTCCGAGCAGTTTGACTATCCACACGCGGATGGACAACATCCGCATCAGCGGACCGGGTCGAGAGGTCCGAAGATGGGCCAGACAGATTGACAAAAATGTACGGCATTGTGGTGCCACCCTGGGAGAAACACAGGTATGCGTCAGGGAGTACGATTTCATCGGGGTGCAATTTAATCACGAGACAAACGCGGTGTGCCTCAGTGAAAAAATAACAAGACGACCAAGCGAGGCTCCATCGCTCGAGACACTGTAAGTCGAGGAAATGGAAAGCACAGTGCCTCGCACGATGCATGCCGCAGGCGTGGGATGTGAATCCATTTTTCCGTACTACTTTCTTTTTAAAGATAGCACGGAGACGCTTATCGCGTTTGAACAGGGGTTTTTGCGTCCACAGGATGGCGCGGGGTTTCCCCCAGCGGCTGTGCGCATATGCAATGTATGGTTTAAACTCTTATTACAGAATGGGCCGGTGCAACCACCAGTCAAGGCACGAAGCGAAGCAACACTGGCCACGGATGCTTCCATGCAAGGATGGGGCGCGTTGTTATTCAAAGACTCCGGAGAAATTCTGGCAGCAGGAGGTGCGTGGGGAGCAGAACCGCGCATGATTTCACAAGCAGAGGCTTGGGCAGCACATCTGGCCTTAGAAGCATTCAGGGGTAACTACGACACACCGTTGCACATTTTCATAGACAATGCAACGGCGATGGGCATCATGGCAAAGGGAAAAACACACCCAGATGCTCTCGTAAACGAAGTGTCAGGCATAGAAAATGTATTATGCGATCAGGGCGCACACGCCACGTGGAGATACGTGGTTTCGAAAAACAACCCAGCAGATGACACTTCCCGACGACGCGCTATCACGCGAGGGGGAATGGTGAAGTGGTGGTACTTGCGAAGGGGGGCGCAGGAGGCGGCCTAAAGGCGCTTTCAGCACTGCCGTTTCGTGAGTAATCGAAAGATAGAGAAAACGAGTGATGATGACTTTTTGTGCATGGCACCGAACTATTATCAACGGACTTGTGAATCAAAATAAATTGTTCTCCCTTTTTTCTTTTCTTACCGTTCCCGGGGAGGAAGGTAGATATTATTCTCTTCTTTAAGCTGTTAAAAGGCGATTGCCGGCTCTAAACAGAGGCTTGGTAGCATTGGGCGACGCGGCTAGCCTTTCTCTGTCGGCACCCGCTGCAGGAGAGGCTTGTGATCCCGCATTCTAGGGTCAAGAAGGCACGTCGTTACTTCCAATGGGCCGGGAGCGGCCGCCCTGATAACGGATGCGCCCCTCTTCGGATAGGGGTTCATTGTGCTTACAGAGAATGAGGGAATACAGATTGCAGGATGACGATGACGAACGGCCCCACTTCTCATTATGCAAGGTGGGGAACGCGCCGCTCGCCTGGCGCTACTGACCCATCAAATATGGGCTTCCAGTTTCGTTGAATTTTTGTGTAGGTGATACGTCCTTGCGAGGAGCAGAAAAAAAGAACAATTTCGATTTGTTCAATCTACCTAAGGAGTTCCATGGGATATTCTGTTTTCTGGAGGAGAAATGAACGCACGGTACTTTTTGGTAAGTTGGGATGGCGGATAATCTGGCCGAAGCTTTTTCTTGGGGACGCTTTTTCGATCCGAGTGGCTTGGCGAATTGGTGAAACTCGCGAAAGGGAGCGGGAGGATCTTCAAGGTGGAAATGCCCCTCAGAGCTGCCACTTCGCAAGTCTTTTAATCCACATGCCGCTTCTATTGCAAGCACGCCTGATTACAGGATATTTTTCTTCGGCACGGGAGAATAGAGATGGATGGGAAGTGCAAGACTCCCTTGGGCCATTGGAAAGATATGTGATTTTTTCTATTCTTTGTTGGGTGTGGGAGGAAAAAGCCCGGCGGATTCGGAAGTCAACATTCGAAAAGTCAAGAACATTCAGGAAGGTGCGCCACTTTTGGCATGTGGCGTTTTCACGCTGCGGGTGCGTTGTGCCACGCAACCTTTTTCCATGTTTTTTTTTTTTTTACGCGGTGGGGGGCGATGGGTGGCTTTCTTTCCGGGCTTTGAACCCCTCCATGGGGTAAACTCGCAAAAATTTACATTATAGATTCCATTTTTTTTAGAGCCTGCGGAAGGAACGGTCAACACCCACTGCCATCTTCCATACTGCGTTAAATAAAACGGTCCAGCTCTCTATAATTATCCAATCTTGGTTGCGCGCAGGCGGTTCCTTACAGAAAAGGTTTGATTTCGGAAAACCCACCCACTCAAGCCCCTCCGCCTCGCGCGGGGGAAGCATGGTGTGGTGCCGCCTGCGCTTCCCAGAAACATCCGCCAGCAAAGCCTTCAAAAAGAGAAAAACAGCCTCGAACTTCCTCAAGCATTGAAGCGTTTGTTGTTATTCGGGTTTCGTTCTCTCATGGGTAGCGCCTTGCTGTCTTTGTTTTCTGATGTTCTAACAGAGAATAGTCTCGCCAAATTTCCCTTCTTGAATAAATAAAAAAGTAGAAAAAGGTCATTTAATCCTGGTATAAATGAGTAGAGAAATTAGACAATTATTGGAACCAGGGCGTGAGTCCTGTACAGGACCCCTCTACATGCCAATGCTTCGCTGATGAATGGGAAGGTGCAAGCAGCGCCTCACCCCGCCTCCCGCGCTCCCCTTCGCAAGTTCCACCCCTTCGCCAAATCTTCTTTCGTTATCTCTTTTCCCCGCGAAATGCCATCGGCCGCATTGCTCTCGGAGGCCACGTACCGCCAGGTGGCCTTCATGCCCTGCTTTCGCAACACATCGCCAATCATTTTAGCTTCTATAGCCATGGGATCCGAGCGTGTGTTTCTTTTTCCCATGATGTGCATTAATGTAGTGTTGTCCACACGGATGTCCAGGAGACCGTTTACCTGCGCCTTGAAAGCTCGCAATGCCAGCTGCACGCCCCTGGCTTCAGCCTGCACAATCATGTGCGGAGGTCGATTCCATGCACCTCCAGCCACCTGCACCTCTCCCGCGTCCTTGAACAGAAGTCCGCCCCGACCCTGCATGGATGCATCCGTTACAAGTGTCGCAGAAACGGGCAATTCACGTGGGGGATGTGCGGCTCTGTTTTCCAGCATGTCACATTTCCAGGCTTCCCCAATTCGGCACGCTGGGTTCGGCAGCTGTGCCTTGTCTTTTGGAGCAAGTAGTCCTCTATTTGGGTGCAAAAGACGTCTTCCCACTGGCTTTGGAAAGAAATAGCACCGAAAGAGAGATTCGGCTCGCATGCCAGCCGCATGCATCATGCGAGAGACGGTTGACACCATCCCTTCCACGGTGCATTCGCTCAGCGGGGTCGCGCCCCTCAATCGGCGCAAAAGCTTTTCGCTGAGTGAAACAGAATGGTCTACGTGGTCAAAACGCACCCCAATGAACTCGTACCTTTTTTCCGTCAAAATTCCCACGCCCGCTGTAGCGCCTCACTAGCGCAGATTCTTGTAAATGACACCACCCCACGATTCGACCACACGTTGCGGTCCACCGAAACGAATATTATCAATCCACGCGTTTGTCCGCAGATCCCCCGGGGCAGCGTATCGTTGCTTCACAACCTCCGGATCACCGGCGATGGTCCGTGTGATGGTGTGCAGTATTTCTGGGCTGCACTTGCAAACCATCGGCAATCTGGCAAACTCCACAAGCTCCCCTGCCTCCGTCCAGCATCGGAAACATGACCGTGCCTTTTTGGGAAGAGCGACCTGGAAGAAGGATGCCTTCAGGTCGAACAAAGACACCGTTTCATCGCCCGCCGCTCCCAAATACTGGGAGATGTGACCCAATGGGACGTCTGCTTCGTATTCATCGTGGTCGTTCTTCTCTTTTGGCCAACCGATAAATCGCCGCCGCCAACCCGAATGTTTTTCTTCCACCACGGAGAATGGGATCACCCATCCCCTGCAGTGGGTTCCCTGGAGGCCGGACGTTTGATGCCCGCTTTTTTGGGATCTTGTGCATCCTTTTCCGGGATACGCAAAGAGGGTTCTCTGCCACTCTTGCTGCTGTCGACTGGACGCTCCAAGTTGGCCCATACCGCGTCGAAGCGAGAAAGAGTAGTGGTATTCATTCTCTTCCGGATCCAATCTACAGACAACATCCCAACATCCACTTGTTGTAGAGGTAGTTCGTCCTCCTCCTTTTTCGTAGCCACGCGAGTGGTGTGCGCTCTACTTGTCACGCCGTGGCCTCGGAATATCTGACGCACATCCCTCTTCTCCTCCGGACACCCCCACGGCGCCGAGATCCAACGATTTAGGTCCTCTACATCCACGATGGGAGGGTTGCAGAGCTGTTCGGCGTCACAGTCCACATGCCAAGGTATCGGACTGTGCTTCGAGGGAATCCGAGAGGATCGGCGTGTTTTCTGAGCTGTGCAATGGTGCGGGGATCCAAATTGTTTTCCACTACAGCTGCTGCTGCGTGCGCCAACGCGCCTCTCTTTATGGAATGTGCGGTCATTCTGCACGGCCTTAGGATCTTTGGTCACCCCTTGCAGTTGGGGTTGCTAGCTTCTCGTTTTCTCCCAAGTTTTTTATTACCTGCCGCACTCGTATTGCGTCCTTGTCCCCGATGACGACGTGCCTTGCTGCCCTGTACAGGTCGCTCTTGAATGTTTTTCGGTAGCGCGCCCAAGTCGAGAATTAGGGCGTTTTGGCCGTTTGGATGTGGAATTAAGTTTTTCGCTGCAGGTTTATTTCTTCCATCGACTGGCGGTTATCCACGCCAGCCGGAACGCCACGCGGTCTCTCTCGTGTGGAATTGACTTGCTGACAAAATCGAGTTCCCATTTTTGCATCGGCCACGCCTGCCGCGCAGGGCTTGCCATTGCCTCCTTTTGAAGTCCTGCGAGAAACATGCGGGTCGGTGTTCGCCCCGCTCCCAGCATTGTGGGCAAAGTGCGTGTATATTGTACCGCACTGTCCTTCCCCAACTGGAGACTTGTTATGGAAAGCGGAACGCTCTCCTCTACGGCCACCAAACCGTGGTGCGCCGCGAAATCGCAGAATCTTCGCATGATCGACACTCTCTGTTCCCAGGTTGATGTTGTTCACATTTTTTTCGCCACCTTGTTTGCCCCCGTGGCCAAAGCCACCACGCACGGGCTTGTTGATGGTGCTGAGATTGTTGCCACCGCGTTTGTTGAGCTGCTGTGGGTTTCGTTGTCCAACCTCCATTTTTTCCTTTTCCTCTCTTCTTCGCATCTTTGTTTCGTGAAAATGGATTGGGGGAGGAGCTTTTTCGGTTTCCACCACACCTCTCCGGTCTCGACTGGATGTAGGCCCCGGGATTCAATGATTCCGAGGCCATCCTCCATTTTTTTGGGTGGATCGTAAGAGTTTTCTCGCCTTCGGGACAATCCTGCAAGTGGAACTGCAGTGCCCTATCCGCCCGCATCGGAAAAAGCGTGCCTGCTGTGATGGTGGTTGCGTACCATTGCGCTTCGTTTTTTGCACGGCGCGGGCAAAGAGGTCCTCCGCTGTTTCGGGGTCTTCGATAGCGTCCAGGATATCGTGAATTCTTGAACCTGGATAATCCTTCACCGTCTGCAACACCCTGGGTTGATTATACAGTCGCCGCCCCAGACGATATGAGGCGACCGACGGCCTATCATCCTGAAGGGAAGGAGCCCAATCAGAGAGATATTCCCACGCATGTGTGCACGCGTGCCCCCTATCTAATGGGGTTTGAAATACTGTATGATGGGCGGTTGGCATGTGTTCCGGTGGCGTTTCCATCGTGTACTCCACAGCTCCCTCAAACGACCGGATTTTCACCTCTGGGTTTACAAGTGTTATTTCGCCGGATCTTCGTCGCGGCTCGTGAATTCCACTAATTCCATGACCGACATCGTCCTCTTGCTCCCTTAATTTTGGGATATTCCCCTGCCAGAAGGAAATTGCCTGTTTCGGGAGGTCAGTCTTCTTGTGTGTCTGTGGAACCGGGTCCCAGTGTCGCTCTTCCGGCATCTCAGAAGACATATCGTTTTGCACCGCCTCTTCCGATAAGTTTGTGTTTTATCTGAGCGCCCTCTTTGCACTGCGGGAAACGGGAATCTCTTTCGCTTATTCTGCCCGCACCCTTTCCAGCTCCGCCGCCAACTGCGTGTTGGCAGCCTGCATCTGCATGGGTTGTGCTTGCGTCGTTTGGGGTTGCTCATTTGACGGCTGCTGGATTTCCGAGACCTGACTTTCCAATCGCGCCCGCATACTTTCGCAATCATGCATCAGTGGGGGCTCTCGCAGTTCGAGGGCGGCCCATTTGGCGCCCAATGCCTCCCTAGCCTCGTTGAAGGCCTGTAGAAAAACTTCGTTTCGCGGCATGGCGAAAGACACAAGCGAATAGTGTAGATTAATGAAATCCGCGTGTTGATCTAATTTGCCACCGAACTTCACAATCAAGTTCCCTCTTCCGTCCAAACCCGTGGCGCCATCAATGTGGGAAATAATATGAGGGCTATGTCCAGGCCGATGTGTAAAAGAGAATGCTGCGGAGCCGTGGTGGCTGATGAATGCCTTGAAGGCTCTCACGCAGGTACTCTCCATTCTACATCGGAGTACGTCGGACGCACACTCGCCAAAATCTCTATGATGGAAAATAAACTTACTGATGCACACTTACTTTCCTCACGCAGAAAATCTATGTGACGCCACCTGCGTGTAACGAAAGATGCTCTAATCGTGGGAGGGAAATTGATAATAGAAGTGGGTTTGGCCTTTCCCCTGTCGCAGGCTTAAAAAAAAAGAAAGAAGGGGTGGGCGCTTGGCCGTTTCTTTCCTTTTTTTTTTTAGAGGCTTTCTCCGCCTTGTTAGGGGCGGGATGCGCACCCCGATTCCCTTACCGAAACAAAGGCCTCCAAAAACCTTTCTCTCTTTCTTGCAGGCTCCGTGCAAAGCTCTTTTGAATTTTGCGGAAGATCTTTGGGGGGTGTCTGCGCCGGATTTCCGCGCTCGTCGCTTCGAAATGCTCCCTGCGGGCCGCCCCCACAAATAATATCCGCGACCGGCCTCCGGGGCTCGCGGTCCCATCTTTTTTTCGCTTCCCCGAGCCTTTGCTGCCCCGAAAGTCCCGCATATCCTTTCCCTGGTGGGGGCTTTTTCTTTTTCCTTTTCCGCTCGGGTTTCGGTTTTGGGTTTTTTTTAGTTTGTCAGGGCTCTGGCACCGTTTCAAAAAACTTGCGGTGTCTTGGCGTGGTGTATCGATGCTGTGCGCGGGAGCTGGCGCGGTTCTTGTTGCTCGGTTTTTCTTTTGGTGCTCCCCTGTTTTTTAGTGCCTGCCTTCCGATGCGCGTGCTGCGCGTCATTTGTGGCCACTCTCTGGACTGTTGGCATGCCGCGGTGCACTGTGTTTTCCTTTTTTTTTCCGGCGGTGGATCTCATGTTTTTTTTCTCACCCCCCCCGGGAATGCATGCCAAGAGTAATGATATATATTTTACTTCTATTTTTTCTGTGATTTTCTTTTTGTTTTTGCTCACTTTTTTTCGTCGCTTTTCTGCAAATTATCATATAAGTCTAGGATGTGGTTTTTCTATCTGATTTTGTTGACTATTTGCGTTACAAATACAGGCGCCAAAGGATCACTTTCGTCTTCTATTTCATGGAATGATGTTCCATCGACAATGCCAGTTTCTAGGAATCTCGAGTCACCCTATCTTGGTGAGTGTATATGTGACATGACCTGGGGCTCATGTGACCCTAACTGTTGTTGTGATACTGATTGCAGTAGCGATGTGCGGAATTTGTTTGAGTTTTGCCTTCAGGAGAGACTAGGACATCCTCCTGTACAGTATTGTGATGGGCGGTACAGTGACGAAAGAATTGTCAAAGGATCCCATCATTACTTTGGCCACACCACCCGAAATCATAGAATTGTATGTGTGATAAGGATGAATAATGGGGGAGATTTGAATCCATTTTTTGCCTTTCCACAATCAGTCCCTAAACCTCTAGTGAATACTCCGATGGATTCTCTTGGCTTGAAAGAAGCTAATGGTTACATGGTAAATGGTGGTCTATTTCTTCTGAAACGTGCTCAGCTTGACGATTCATCCTATGATTTAAGAAATATGGGGTTATGGATGATCCCGTCTACCCGCCAGGATGGGTACTGCAAACCACAAGGCAGGAGAGTGCAGTTTATGAAACCCATAGATACCACAGCTTGTGTGTTGGATGGTATGAGTGTTTGTAAAAAATTCCCGACCTCTTCGTACGCAAATCTTTTTTTATCTCCTGTGGAGAGATCAGATGCGCAGGTGATAACGCCAATGAAATTGGACATTTTCGACGATATCACCGGTAATTTGCTTGTTTCAGTTGATTCTAATTCCGTTCTCCCGGCGGAATACCAAACTGTGATTCAGGATAAGACTTGTTTGAATGCTGTTGTTCGGGTTCAAAACAGAATTTCCTACAATTCAAACAAGGGTGGTTTTACGCTGACGACTGCCTCTGTGGATTTGTACGTTCGCCAAGTGAATATAGATATTTTCACATCATTGCTGTTTCAGACAAAATTTTCTTTAGAAGGGGTTTCATCTCCGTCTAATTACTTCCCTGGTACACCAGGTTATACAGAGGGTTCACGTCTGCGGATTGGCAGACTGACAGAAAAAGATGGGAATAATGTAATCACTGAAAGAATTTTTGGTTTTTCTCTTCCGAGTGGAGGCAAGTCTTGCAATCAGAATAACTACCGCAAAGTCGGTTTTTTGCATGACGTCAGAAGCAGCGGTTGTACAGTTACTATTTCTGAAAAAGAGTTGCGTGATATATGCAAAAGCGGTGGGACTGGGCCCATGCTACGGGAAATTCTTAGAAATAGCACAACCACTTCGCCTGTTTCGGATACTGAAACAAGCCACATTATTTATTTGGCTCGTACCAGTGATGCACAGACAAACGATACGACAAGCTGGATAAAAATAGAAGGACTTGATTTCGATGACACTGTTCCCGAACCATACGACCCTGTAAAAAGAGAGTGTGGAAATATTTATGTTGGGGTACACTACAATTTTGTCATTTCTCAGGTGGGTGCTGAGAATAACCCTCAAGATGTTGTTGTGGGTGCCTTCGCTGACCCCATTGTTGGCAGATGGAGGGTGCAGAATAACGGTGATTTTACTGAGAGTGCAAAGTCTACTCAGCGGTTTCTTTTTTTAGTTTCTTTTCAGTGGCTCAATTCTGGTTCCCAGAAGACAATTCATCGGCGTGTGATTGCCCCACATGTATTTCCACCTTTTGACGACACAATCTTCTATCCGTTTGGACCACCCTCGTAATTTATGGAATCATGTGTGTGTGTGGGGGGGGTTACCTATTTTTCTTGTCATCTTTATTGTTGATGGTAAAGAGAGAAGAATGAGGCAGATGTGATGAGTAACAGTCTTTTACAGAGGAGTGAGAAGTTCTTCGGTAGGTTAAGGTCATGTACACCATATTTTTTTTTCTAAGTACGTTTATTTTGTATTTTATTTAATCATTTTTTCTTTTCCTTCTTCATTTTTTTTTCTTCATGTATGTGGTAGAAACTAGCCTTAGAGGCAAAGGGCATTAGAATGCTGCGCAGCAGCAGCAGTCTTCGACGCGGTGTGTACCATAATGCTCCTAGTGTTTATCCATTTGTGAAGCCATTTCATGATACCCCCTATGATGAGGATAAAAGTCGACATGACGCCATGAGACGACAAGGGCGTACAAACAACTGGCCTGAGTGGATGGACAATGGGGCAGATGGAACGGGTTACGGTATAGGACTTCACCGTACACATCCACTTTCAAGGCTACGCGGAAATCTCAAGACCCACCCAAGCCATGTCCCACGAGTATTAAGCATGATGATTCAAGGAGTGTGGCACAAAAGTGGTGTGAAGTTATATTTCCGTGGAGGAAAGCCCCCAAACCCCAGCAAGCACCCATATTTAACTGGAGAACCTTGCCCAGTTTATGGGTGGAGAGTGACCGATGAATCTGTAATTAGGGAGTTTAACATGCCAACTGTGGATCAAGAAAAAATGAGATACAAACCCTATGTTGCTTTACACGAACGAAAGATAATGGGTGAAAAAGGTATCACGGTCTCCGAGCCTCATGTGTCAAAGAAAGCCGCCGAGGGTAAGCCTTTGGTTAAGCGGCTGTTTTTCTGGCAATGAACTCTCAGTTGCTGGTGTCGTGTGATATTTATTGCTTTAGCGTTAAATAAATAGTATATGTCTTTTTATTTAAACATTTCTCTTGTGCTTCAAAGTCCATTTTGTTCGTGTTCTTCATCGAATTTCTTGGTAGATTTAGGGATGCTGTAACATGCAAGGGCTTCTTGAAACAGTCAACAAGTACACGTCACGGGGTGAGCCCTCTTCCTTACTTGGTAAGACCGTGCCAAGAAAGGCGGCAAGACAGTTTGTGGGATCATTGATTTTTGGAGGAAGGCTGAATTCCTTTTGTGCTTCGTTAGTAGCTCAATTTATGGTTTCAAATGAGGTTCTTGTTGTTGTTTCACGTGATGCCATTCAAAGTATTAGCTGTGACGGCTATATTCTTGAGGAAAGAAGTTCCGCGCCAGGTCCGAATTCAGGGGAAATATCTGGGGTTGCTGCGCATGGAAGTTCTACGGCCATTAGCTACAATGTTGGTGTAGCCAGGTATTCTTCAAGGTTTCAGCTAGAAAAGGATATTGCTTTTGGAGGGTATTCAAACAATATTCTTAGCATCGCTGTCACACCCGATGGTGTATGTATGGCTACAGGTGGAGGGAATGGAATTGTCACCGTCTGGTCGCGCGATATGAACCCTTTGCATTATCTTTCAGGACACACAGATTGGGTTCGTTTTGTAAAGTTCACAAAGGCGCAATACTGTCACTTGCATCTGTTTAGTGCAGGAGACGATGGACTCGTTATTCTTTGGGATCCTTTGGGTGGAACTATGCTTTCAAGGCTGGACTGCTTGCAGGGTCAGGGAGTTCATGCCTTTGAGGCTTCATGGAGGTCTGGGCTTGTAGCAATCGCATGTGATAGTCCAACAATAGCTCTGTATAAGCCCCATGAAGATGGAGAAAAATCGCGGGGTGCTGGTAGAAATGTCCGTCTTGAACAAAAAGGACAAATCACCGATGTACACCGCTCGGTGCCCACTGCAGTCCGCTTTTCAGAGGATTCTCAATGGGTTATAAGTGCAGGGGAAGATGAAACACTTGCCGTCACTTCAATACATGAACCAAGAAGAAATTTTATATGCTGTGAATTCATTACTAGGCGACATTGTATGACTTTCATGAACACTTTCACATCTCTTTGTATTCTCGCCTCACCTCCTGAGTCATCTGCCATTATTGTTGCGGCATGTGCAACTGATGGAACTGTTGTTCAGTGGGTTGTTAATCCAATTACGTTGAGATTTACCTATACCAAAAAATTTCAGCTACATCTTGGGGCGCTTGTGGCTATGGATGTTCTGCGAGATGTTGCTGAATGTTAGTGGTTAATTGTAGTGTTGGTCTGGTCAATTTTATTGTGATAGCCATTGCGAAGTGCATTTGTGTTTGATTTCGCCTTCTCAAGAAACCAATGTTCAATGACATATATATATATATATATATATATATATTTTTTTTTTCCATCATTTATTACTCTTTAGACTGACTGAAGATCATGGCCCTCATTTTATCCGATGCTGTGGAAAAGGAAGCAAGACGTATTATTGCTTCCGAGGATGCATTTGATGCACTTGCGCTGAATCCTGTAGGTGCGGGGAAGGATCTTGTGATTAGGCGACACGAGGAAAAGGTTGCACCTCTTCGGCGTTTGGTGAGGAATCGTTTAGCAGTGGAGGCTAAGGCTCGATTGGATCGTGCAAAAATGCTGCTACTGGATGATACGCTTCGCGTAAAAGAAGTTCTCAAATTCCATGAACGCCAGCGGCGCATCATAAAGGAAAGAGAAGATTTGAGGGTACTTGAAGCGCGGACCAAATTATTAGAGTCTCGTGCAGCTGCTCTTTCTCAGTGATTCTTTTGATGTATTGCTGTGGACTCTACGCATATGTATGTTTTTTTTTTGTTTTGGTCTTTTTTCTGGTAAAGGGGGGAGCTGTGGTTTCTGTACACTTGTTAATATCCATCGATGTGTGTTTTCTCTCTCTTTTTCCCAGAAGGTTTTCGAAAGAAAAAAAGTGAAGACATTTTAAAGCCCTTGAAGGAAATATTATCCCCAAACAACAGCAAAAAAAAAAAAAATGCAGCGCAGTATGATTTCAGGGCACAACAACAACCGCCACCTTACGGTTGAAGAACTTGAGAACAACATTGGTGGTCTGCCCATTACTGACAACAAGCTTCAAGAACTTTTCGATTCTCTCGACACAGAGCATACCGGTTACCTTTCCATTGAGGATGTCAAGGAGTTTTACAAGGGCCTGGAGCACTTCGGTTTACAGCCTACTGACGCAGAGGTAGTCAATGAGATTAAGAAGTACGCGAAGAGCGATGACAACTGTATGACATATGACGAGTTTTCGTGCCTTATGCTCAACTTTGCTCAGCGGTGATTGGTAACACAATCTCCCTCTCCCCCACCCAATGGAAAAAAAAAAACATATATACACAGGAAGTGAAGAACAAATGCTTTGAAATTTTTATTCAGATGTATAGAAAACACGCTGAAACAGGGTACTGATGTTTTGAATGAATGCCCAACTAACACAAAAGAAAAAAAAAAGGGAGAAAATGGAGTAACAAAAATGAAGATGATTGCCGGATCAATTGATACTCAGATATGTACGAGAAAAAAAATCACCCTTGGGAGAATTTGAGCGACTGGGAAAAAGAAAAACACCCACAAGTCTGAATGCAGGACAGAAGGAAAAGGTGAAAAATTTTTTGTTGTTACTTTTGTGAAGAGGGCTTAATTGCCTCTGAAAAGTTCCTCTCTATTTACAACAGTGTATAGTTTGCCCCTTGATTTTTTTTTTCTCTTTCCTTTTTATTTAGTTTCTCTTTCCACATGCAGTGCATGGGAATTCTTCATGAAGTATGTTCTTTTCTTACAAAAGCTGATTTGTTCAAGTTTCGACAAGTTTCTCTGTTAACTTATGCTGCATCATGTGCTTTTCTCACCGAAGTGGAATACCAGTGGCTGGCAGCCCCTTCTGTTCATCGTATGAGAGTGGAGCTCGCACCTCCCTGTACAGTGTTAGCCATGGCTTTTCTGGAAAGTCGGCAAAAAATATTCGTTTGTACAACTAATGTGGGACATGGATGTGTAGTTGAGTGTGGTTTTTATATCCACGAAGTCAACGCATTCAGTGAAAGCACAAGACGTTACGTGGAGCTTCCAGGCGTTTACGGGGCTGCAGAGTCTGATGTGCGCTTCGAGGGCAATCGGTTCTTGGTCTGTAGGAGGATGGATGAATTTTTCTTTGTTTTTGATTGCATGTTGGAGATGCCTGTTGGTTTTTCTCTCGGATGCGAGGAGTTTTTTGCCTCGCCCGATGGCACCCGTTTGGCTACTATCTATGAGGGATACATGCACTATTCTGATTCTCATAGTGGATTGAAGTTACCCTGCGAGATTTCTACAGAAGGCTCTGCAATGGAGTGTCCTTTTTACCCATTTGTCCAACTCCAGCAAGATCACAGTTTGTTTTCGGTTTCATTACATATGGAAGACCTTTTTTGGAGCACTATCTGTGTTGGTAGACACTCAGTCTTGCTTCTCCGTGGGGACACATCTGTGTCAACTTGGGAGTGTCATGACACAGGGGGCAACGTGTCAAAATGGACCTTTGAGACACTTTCATTGGGATCCTGGGGTGGTGACAGGATGTGCTGCGTTTGTTCCATCTCTTCGGGGGAGGATGAATATGTCATTGCTAGTTTCACAGGAGAGTTCCTTCTATTTGTCAATCCCCTTACGAGGAGAGTATCAGTACAAAGACTACAACTTCCTTCTTTTCGCCAAGTTCTTGTTCAGCGCTTCGAGGTTCTGAGACCAGGCTCTTCGTATGCGGTCGTTTTGAGTCATCACCAGACACAGGAGGTTTTAGTCTTCTCAGCCGATATGAGTGTTGTACGGCACATTAAACTTGGTAGCTCTTCCACTTTGACTCTACTTCCCAGTGAGGGGGTGATGATTGCATCCACCCCGTCGCATTCAACTTTCTCTACTCACCCCCTGTTGGAAGCAGTTGAGAGTGGTGTGGGGACAGTCTTTTTTTTTTCAGAAGTTGGCGAGCCTCATTTTGAAACGTGCCATGGAAAAGAGAGTTTTACTGGGGTAGAGATACTCTCGTGGATATCATTTTGTTTGGTTAGTGCATCATTTCTCTGGACCGCCTCCGCTTTTGTTTACAACGGGTGGTGGCTTCATCTTCAACTGCTTTTTTGTGGGAGGGTTGCATAGATTTACCCGGCGACAGTGTGCTCATACGTGCAAAAAAAAAAAATGATGAAAAAAGATAACAAAACCAAAAAAAAAAAATGGAATAAAAGAGGCCTTGGCCTTGTTTCACTGAGAGAATGAGACTATTTCTTTTTTCCTTCATTTATTTTTAAACCTTCTGTGTTTTTTTTTTTTTGCATCTCCTAGCTAATGTCATCGTTTGAGGTTTTCTGCACGGAGGAAGCGCTCAGGCAGAGGCGGGAAGGCTTTGACGTTCCTACGGTGGCTGAGCCTTTCGCAGAACTTCAGTGGCGACGTGAGGCATGGAGGCGTTGGGAATCCCTTGTGGGTGAAGGGGACTGCCCCGAGTTCGTGGAAAGGGTTGAGAGGGGTGCTAATGCTGTGATCGCCGCGGTGGAAAAATGTGCTTCTTCAGGTGATACCCATTTAGTTTCTCATACGTTTAAACAGGAAAGTGAATTACAGACTACTCTTTCCTCCCTTGAGTTGTTGCTGCGTCTTTTCTTTTTGGATAACAAAAACACGGCTTTGCTTACTGCATTCGATGGTCTTCGCAGAAACGCTGCTGAACTTCGGAGCAGAGGAATACTGGGATGTGAACGGGGGAAATACCCGGAGTTGTACATTGTGTACGAGATGTTTTCGCTTCGGAAGATGCTGCTCCACTGGGAGAATTTGGAGCTTGGGGTTCAGATGGCAGCTATTGAGACAGCTTTGTCACTTGTAACCCTTGTGAAATCACCTAAATACGCAGAATTGGAGAAGCTTCTAAAAATGGTTCAAGAAGATACCTCCCTGGTTTCGGCAAATGTACTCAACATTATTGCATCCCTGGATCACGCCTGTTGCGATACACCCTACGCATTTCCTTCTTTATGCCGCGATGTGATAGCCGTTGTGTACCCTCACGATGCAGGTCCATTAGGAAAGCTCTCCGTGGAGCTTGATGTGGAGAGGGAGAAAGAGATTAGCGGCGACGACATCACTACTTCGGATGATGATTCTCTTTCCCATGTGATTGGGGTGAATCGCCTTTCACCAAAACGGTCACGACATGATCATATGGGGGTACAACAAGCAAGATCCTGTAAATTCAAGCCTCACGCTACAAGGGACGGGGAAGATTGCATATCCTGTTGTTCAAAATATCACGCACAATACTCTACCCCGGAAAAACATGCTAGTAAGGCATGCCGATTTTGCGTGGTTTGTCACATGATGGAAACTTTATTTAATGGGTACACAGGTGACTGCTGTTGGGGACATGCACCCACTAAAGGTAAGATATCGTTTCATCTCAAACACTACCCCGAGGTCTACGCTTCCGCAATGTCCCGTTTTGCAAACCTTACGAAGGGCACTGCATTGCCTCCATGTGATGATGTTCCTTTGCACTGAATCCGAGGCCCTATTCAGTGGGGTGCGAAGCAAATTCATTCTCCCACCCCTCTATTTGCATAGAAAAATATATATATATATTTTTGTTTTTCTTTCTTCCCCTCGTTCTCATATATATATATATATATATATATATATATATATATATATATATATATATTACGCATGTGTATTTGTCTGAATGCATTCGTTTTTTTTCTGTATGCATGTCTTTGTGAATCTAGTCTAAAAACAGCAATGTCATCCACAGAGTTCGATCGACGGAATAATGTTGCGCCTTCACTGGATTTTCTTATCGGAGAGACCCCAGCAGTGCTGCTCAACAAAATGAATGATACATCTGCTAAAATTGTCCTCAAACTGGAATCTGAGAATCCTATGGGCTCCATAAAGGATCGTCTCGCTTACGCTGTGTACGAGAAGGCCGAGAGGGATGGAAGGATCATTCCTGGCAAGACTGTGATTGTGGAGGCTACCAGTGGCAACACTGGTATTGCCTTGGCCCACATTGGTGCCATAAGAGGCTACAAGGTTATTATTATTATGCCAGAGTCTATGTCAATGGAACGCAGGTGCTTGTTGCGACTTTTTGGGGCAGAGATAATTTTGACCCCTGGCCACTTGGGGATGCGTGGCGCTGTGATCATGGCCAGGCGTGTTGTTCGTCAAAATCCAAACGCATATCTTGCAAATCAATTTAATACCCCTTATAACGCTGAAATCCATGAAGAAACAACGGGTCCGGAGATTTGGCGGCAGACTAACGGTGATGTCGACTGTTTTGTGGCTGGTGTGGGGACAGGTGGGACATTGACAGGTGTGGCAAGATACCTTAAAGCTGTCGGCTCCAATCCCTGGATTGTGGCTGTCGAGCCAGCGGAATCCCCGGTTCTTTCGGGAGGTGATCCCGGAGCTCACCGGATTCAGGGGATTGGTGCCGGTTTTGTGCCGCGGACTCTTGATCTTGATCTGGTCGACGAGGTGATTCAAATATCTGGTGATTTGGCCACTGTGACTGCACAAAGGCTGCCTCGCTCGGAGGGCATATTCTGCGGCTTCTCTGGAGGAGCAAACGTTGCTGCTGCTCTGCAGATAGCAAGACGCCCGGAAATGGCTGGAAAGACTATAGTCACTCTGATCCCTTCATTCGGTGAACGCTATCTATCCACTGCTCTCTTCCCATCGCTAAGAGAGGAAGTTAGCTCTCTCCCTGTTGTCGCAGCAGCCGAAATTTTGCAGTCCTAAGGGTTTCCTTAAAAAAAAAAAATATTTTCTTGTATCTAGTTTCTATGTTATTGAAGAGACTAAAAATTTTGATAGGAACTGTGGTTGTGATGACAGGAAACAAAAATTTGTGTGAAGAAAACAATGTATTAATTTGTTTGAAACTAATAATTCAAGCCCACAGACATATATATATATATATATATATATATTTCCTGAACTTCCTTCTTGTTTTTATCGCTCCTTTCTACAAATTAGGAAACCTTCCGAAGATTAGTGCATTTATTTAGCCATTGCGTCATCCCTGATTCGTTTATTTTTGACTTTTGAGTGGGTGTATCTAACAAAAGCTTTTTATCACCACATTCAACTAAAAAAAGACCAGGCAAATAAAAATATCTGTGAGCAAAGTTTATGAAGACCAGGTGAAGTTCAAATTATTCTTCTTGGGTACATTAATTTTTATCCCAATGAGGGAGCTGAATTGATTCTATGGAGGAAGAAAGATTTATTGTCCGTGGGGTTGTGACACCATAAATGAGCGAAATTTTCCTTTTTCGACTAATCAGTTCTGATATCACCGAATGCGTGGGGTTGTAACCCCACGCACACGCAGACGAGGGCAGACTCTTCTTTTTTTTCCCTTTTTCCTCTACATCCTTTTTTTTTCTTCGTAAACAATTTTGTTTTCTGGTTTTGAGTGTTATTAAAGGTTAGTGTGTCTGGATATATAAACATGCGGTACGAAAACGTTTTGTTGCGTTTGAGTGACACAGAGCGCGAGGACCTGCAGCTGCTTATTGCTGCCTTGAAAGTTAGCGAATACACTGACGATGTGGACAGCGTACGCCGTTCCAACGGTCGTGAGGAATGTATGTGCCGCTCCATGCACGAGTTCTTTGACACGGTTTTGGGTCTCTGCATTGCCTCTGGAAGCATCGGGCGAGAGGTGAGGGATGAAATCGCCAGGGGTAAGAGCGACGTGCGCCTAACTTTGGGTATTTTGGTGGATCTTTTTGAGATTTTTCGGCGTCATAAGCGACTCAACCCTTTTAGTAACAGAAGTGAATTCGGTAAGTTGACAATGCTTCTTCAGGACATTCAGAAGAATTCTATTCAGCAGCGACTGCAGATATCCGGTACTCTCTTGACTCCTGTTCAGACCGTTGGGATGGAGCTCAAAAAAATTGGTGCTGATGCGTTGCTAAAAGATTCTAACGTGGATCTGTATATTACTTCTTCTGGGGCAGAAAAAAATGCAATTTTTCAGCGATTGCTGGATCGCTACGGGGATACCCATCATAAGGTAGTCATTGAACGTTGTCTGCGTTCCATTGACGACGTGTTTCAGTTTATTGAGATCAATATTGAACCACTGCAGTGGATGCAGCGCGTCATCATTGATGAATTTGTTCCACTGGATGGTCAATCCAAGTACAATTTGTCTATTCACGCGGGGTCGAACGGTGCAAAGTTCTCTCATGATCACAAAATCCACTGTAGATATGTTTTAGAATCCCTGACATTATGGGAGAATGTGCAGCGTAATATTTTCGATTTTTGGCAAGTTTCTGAGGATGATATGATAATTGATGGAGGTGGTTGTTATGCTTTTGTAAACACCGGACAGGGGTTTCATCGCATGTGTCATGCACCAAAGAGCTACGCCCGCATGACAAGATGTGTGGCTGAGGCGGATCAGAAGATGGGTGGTTGGGTTGGAATAAAGGTCATTCATTTAGGTGATCGAGATGTTCCAAACCCACTGGTATTTATTGACAAGTACACAGTTATTCCCCGCATTTTGCAACCAATCATGCACACTATTCTGGCCCTTGAAAAGATATTTTCCCCCAGCACGTTGGAGGATTATCCGGGAGTCCGAAACCTGTTACGCTCTAAGTACAACTCGTACAAGGATCTTAAAATGACGATTTTGTCTGATTTCTTTCGGCATGGATTTGATGGTTCGGGTGATGATGGGGGAAGTTGCATTGATGGAAGGTTGACTTCAGCATGGAATTGGTGCCACGAGCTGGAAAAAAAGCCCTATTATGATGCCTTTGTTTTAACAGGTTTCACTGGTTTTGACTGAGGTCTCGTTCGGCAACTTTGGGTGGTAAAAGGTTCTGGAGGTCTCTCTTGCATGGGCTCTTCTGGTGGAATGCAATTAGCACACGTGTTTAATGGTATGTGTGTATGTGTGTGTGTGTGTGTGTGTGTCTTCGTAACTGATAGGATGAAAGGTAGGTTGAGGAACCCACTTGACGGTGATAAAGGTTAAAACTGCTGGTGTATTTTTTTCTTTCTCCTTTTTCGCTCTCAGTGTCAACTTCCCCACCCCATTCCCCTTTACTTCCCCCTTCTTTAAAAATTTTTTTTTCCAAAATGAAAAAAAAAATCTTTTTGTGTGCATTGTTTTTCCTCCCCCCTCTCCTAACCTGATCAAACAACAATACACACACACACAAAAAGGGCAGGAACAACGTTGACCAATGCGGTGGATTCCGTTAGAGTTGCACCGCTCAACGGAGATAAGCGAACAAGTCGACACTCTCATCAACACCTATACCACGCTTCAGCGGCAATTAGCTGAAGGGAGAGCCTCGAACCCTTCGCAGGTCGAAAAAGCACTTTCTATTCTTCGGCGCTCCCTGTCAGATCGTGTGGAAGACATGGCAGCTTTCTACCAAGAAAATGATCTTGACCCTCGTAGTAGTATGGTAGAGGCTGCACGGCTTAAACTAAAACGTTTCCTGTACGCCTTAGATACTTCTAATGCTATGACAAAACTTTCTGCAAAACATTTCCCAGTACCAGTTCCACGCGAAAAAAGAATATTGAAGGAGGTTTCGGGGATCTCAGGCGGTAAAGAGACCACGGGAGGAATGGCGGTGAAAGAGGAGGATCCAGAAACTATAACGATCCGCATCATGCTCACTGATGGAGAGTACAGTGAGATACTTGCACGACGCGAAGCTATTCGACAGTTGAAACTGGAATCGGTACTGCACACTCGTTGAACCTCTCTCTTTTCATCCTAGAAACCTTTTATCAGCTTCCATTTGTGTGTTTCTGTTTTATACGGTCGTTTGTCCGAGTTTTGTAGCATTGGTTCCTGTTTATTTCTCATTGAGGGTCCTGGCATTTTATCTTTTTGTCTTTCTACCTCATTCTACCACCACATCATAGGTAAAAGTAGGAGCTGAGAATTCTGTTTCGTGTTGTGTTCTCCCTTTTTCATCTAAAAAGTAATGATTGATACGCTCTCATTTATCAGCAATGGTGGTGTTGTTCTCTGGGAACGGAGCTCGGACATTGCCGGAAGGCGATCGATGGTAAACCGTGTCATCCAGGAGGTGCTACTTGAAGACCGCGCTGGTGTGCAGGAGCTTGTGGTAGGTGAGTACAAACTTCATTGGGCGCTGGAGAACGAAGCCTGCTTCTTTGTTGTGATTGTGTATCCGAAATTCCTTTCATACCCCCAGATGAGCGTTTTTCTACGTAACCTTGGAAGGATATTTGCTAAAAAATACGGGAAAGTTCAGGACGGTCTCTCCGTTGAGTACGACTTCTCGGCAGAGTACATGGAGGCGGTGTCTAAACTTGATGCCGACCGACGGGGGGGAGAGGCTGGGAGGAATACCTTCCCTGGCAATGATCCTGGCTGCGCTGGAGATGGGGGACGAGGTGAGAAGGCTGAGGTGGCAGGTGCTGATGATTATGATGATGATGATAATGCCGGTTCTGGGGAAGGGGATACTGTTGCTTCGTCGGCTGTAGCATCGGTGCAACGAGACGGGGACACAATGCTCACCAGAGGTGGTCATGTCATTGGGCGAAAAGGCAAAAAAACGTCAGTAGGGAAATCTTCATCTTCTGCGGTCTCACAAAAGAAAAATAAACCGGTAAAACAAGCCACCCGTTGGGATGAACCCTCCACGGACCCAGCTGTGGATCAACAACAGAGGGAACAGAGGGCCCCAACACAGAAGGAGTTGGAGGCTCAGGCGGAAATACAGAAGGCATCATTTATCAAACGGCTGCCTAACGGTAACGTTGCACCGGTTCGTGAAAAGGAGTGGGAGAATCAACCGCGAGGGCGCCTGGCAAATTGGCTTCGTTCATACGTTGGACACCGAGAGCTGGACACCCAGGACTTTCAGAACGTCATTCCCAGCCTGCGCGAAAAACTAATCGCCAAAAACGTTGCCGTCAAAGTGGCGGAGCATGTCTGCAAGTCTGTAGAAACCTCTTTAGCGGGGAAAAAACTCGGAACGTTTGATTCCCTTCATTACTGCATTGAGTCTGCCATGGTTTCGGCGCTTCGTCGTATTTTGCAGCCCAAACATGAGGTTAATATATTGCGTGCCTTGGAGTCAGCGAAATCCGGAAAGAAACCGTACTCTATTGTACTGTGCGGGGTAAATGGAGTGGGCAAGTCAACTACTCTCGCAAAAATCGCATACTGGCTTCAACAAAACGGTCAGAGCATCCTAATTGCAGCGGGGGATACTTTTCGTCACGGTGCTGTGGAGCAGCTGGAGGTTCACGGTCGCTGCCTTGGTGTCTCTGTCTTTCAAATGGGGTATGGCGCGGACCCGTCGGCTGTAGCTGCAGCAGCCGTTGCACAAGCGGCCCGTCAACAACACGATGTGGTGATGATAGACACTGCTGGACGGATGCAGGACCACGAGTCACGTATGCGTGCTCTTGCAAAACTCATTCACGACAATCAGCCTGACTTGGTTCTATTTGTAGGCGAGGCGTTGGTAGGCAACATCGGAGTTGACCAGCTTCGGAGATTTAATCAGTGCCTTGTGGATTTTGCACCCGTGGGGACAGTACCGCGTGGTATTGATGGAATTGTGCTCACAAAGTTTGACACAATCGATGACAAGGTTGGTGCAGCACTCTCAATGGTCTATGAGTTGGGTCAACCGATTGTTTTTGTTGGGACTGGTCAGACATATCAGGATTTGAAGGTCATCGAGCCTGATGTCGTTGTCAGTGCTTTGATGGCGTAAAGGTGAATACGAATACATTAGTTTCTATTATATGGTGAAAGCAATCTCTCGATTTTTATATCTCTGGTTGCGAGTCAGGTTGGCGTCCAATGCCCTTCTTTGCATTATTTATTTGTTGATGACTGCTCCTCAATCAACTGTCACATTTGTTTCTCATCCAGAATTTCTTTCTCATTCTTCATTTTTTTTGAAAAAAACTTCTGAGAATCATAAAACCCATCCTCATTCTGCACATTTCCTCTCTTGTGGTGAGTCACGGCCGGGGGCGGGGGTAAAGAATAGGACAGGGTCTGTGTCCGTGTTCTTGTATGTGTGTGTCTGTCTAGACTTGCTGATTCAAGTACCAGCAAGGTGCATGAGACACAACACCCCACAGGTGCAGGATCCACTACGTTACTACTATGAGGATGGCAGAGGGAACAAGGTGTGGGTGCAAAACCCAATGTTAGAGTACAACATACAGGAATTGAGTAACAAGCGGCGCAGTGGTCTCGATACGTCGATTCGTCGGAAAAATGTAACCAGTGCTCAGCACAATCCGTCTGTGAGCGGCTCAGTGCGCTCCCACAATGCATGTGGGGCCAACAAACTTTTGGGAGATGATAGGGACATGCCGAAGAGGGTGCGGTGGAAGCGGACCCCTTCAATTCCCACACGGAGGGCCATCACACCCCCAAATCGACATACTTGCTTTTGCGCTATGCATTCAGGCTTGGGAGAAAGCACTTGTTGCAATCTGAATGATACTTTGAAATGGACCACCTTACCAGACGGATTTCTCAGGTCACTGATTCATTCTATTGACGATGCAGAGTACATTCTTGGGGAACTTCGCAATGAAGAACAATGGCTACGAAAAAATTACGTATGCCTGTGAAAACAGAGGCGGCCACCTCTCCATCACCATGCATATTCCATGACATTTTTTGTACAATGTAATATATCTTTTTCTCTACGTGCTACGTGTCAGAGAGGAGCACCTCCATTATGCTACTTGCATGTGCCACCAGGTCTCTCTCTTATCTCTTTCCCTATGGCCGAATTTGCAGTTGCTAGGTACGAGGACGGATTGCCCTGCTAAGAATGATGCGGCTTCTGCCTCTTCTTCTTCACCGCCGTGAGGGGTTGAAGCAAACACTAGCGGTGCTCAGCAGGTGGGAGCGTCTGTCGTGGGACGAGGGCATCAGCGCTGAGCTTCAGGGATTCACAGAATACAATGGGTCAATCTCAGCCTTCGTGAAACCAGCGGATACAAAACTGAAGACACTCGAGGAGGGGGATTCTCCACTTCCTTGTGGAGAGGAGGGACCGAAAATTTGCACAACCAAGACGCAATATATGGCGAGCATCACAGGTCAGGAGAAGCTACCCTCCCCACGGAATTTACAGAAGGCGGCGTTCAAACCGTCACCATCACCATCACCATCGCCACCAACACCACCACCACTGTCACTAGCACAACAAGAGCAACAACAGTCGAAAAGACTTGTTTCCGACGTGACAAGTCCATCATTATCATCTCTCCCGCGGAAACTCCCTACCCCCCGGGGGGGTTCGGCGACTGTTGCTGGAGCTGAAGCTGTGCCCCAAGGAGGGGTGACTGCCGCTACCGCTTCGGATACTACAGTTAAACCTGAGTATTTGCACGCAAGAGAGGCGGAGGACTATTATCGTGCCGTCCCGCGTAACGCTCTTTCAAAAGAAGAAATGTGGAAACGTATCACATTGGCCACAGCCGACAAGGCGGAGCATCTTTCATCAGCGCTTCAGGCATCTGAGGCAGACTATTTAAGGATGGAGGAGGAGCTAAAAGAACAGGATCTCTTTCACTATCGCATGGGCGAGATTGCCTACCCGGACAGGAAGATGCGGCGAAACTATTACGCCATGTGGCAGCTTGCGATGTCCCTTAACAAGGCACGCTGGACAATGCTGGATGTGCATTCACAGCGCGGAGTTAAGACGACTGGTGCAGGGATGAAACTCCTCTTCTGGAAGGAGTCTATCAACCAGATCATGGAAAAGCGGCAGATGACAGCTGGTCAGTTTACTGATTCTCACCCGGTGCTGCGACCATTCGCGGCAGCCGTGGAGCAGAACCCCACTATGACCAAAGCCTTTGTGCGGGGCTTCACCGAGGCAAGGCTTCGTGTTGTTCAACAGCCAGGAAACGTGAAACAACTCTTCGATCATTTTGATCGATATTATGGGTATTTTTTTAACTCTCTACTGGATATCTCACATGTGAAGGATGAGAATGCGGAGCACATGATGCAGCATATTGGCCGAGCCATCGGGCTTACACAGCATTGTGTGATGTTCTGGAAGAAATACGCCCGTATTGGCTTCACAATGCTCCCTGCGGATCTCTGTGCAGATAACCACGTGAACCTAGCGCTACTGAGGAACATATCGTTGGCATCAAGAGATAGGGCGGTGCGTAAGCTTCTGTATGACGTTATGTGTATTGTGAAGACTGAAATGCTTCATGCAGAACAGCTGGCACCACATGTCTCCCCAACCGCATGGCCTATTGTGATGGAGTGCAGTTACGCAAACTATTATCTAGGATTTCTTCAGCGCCGTGATTTCAACGTGAGCGCTATGTTTGCCGATCATAACATTGAAAATGCTGGGTTTGCGTGGTATCGCGTCAAAAAGCGTTGGGAATGGGAGAGGCATCAGAGCATTAAGTATCTTGTTTCAGAAGAGGCACCATTGCCTCTTCTCGGCACCTTGTTTGGTCACCGCAGCTCAAAATACAAAATGTCCTCTGGCATCGGGAGATCTCAATAGGACTACAATTCCTGAAAAACAAAAAAAAAAGAGGTAAAGTTCTTCTTGTTCATGTTGCTGTTTTTCCGTTGACCGTGTAATGACTACTAACTTCTATGTCTGCTTCTTAAGTGGGATACGTGGAAGGATCGAGGGGTAAAATTACTTTTTCTTTTTTCTGCTTTTTGATTTTTTCCTTCATGCGTTGGGTAAGTTGCACGAAATTCTTTTTGCCTGAAGTGCACTGTTGAAGGTGGAGGACGTGTAGGTGGTGGTCTGCAGCGGAGAAGTGCGTTGGTGTGGCAGCGCGGGGTCGATGACGAGTGGATCTGGTGTGACTGCGCAGGCATTCAAGCGACTGATACGTGCCACTGGGGTGAATCCCGGGAACGCCTTCTTAGGTCCACGTCACCCAATCTCTCCTGGGGAAAAACCAGGTGACGATGACGTATGGTGCAACTATTCAGTGAGCACCCGAGACACTTTGGCTACGTGTGAAATAGAAACCCAACAGTACTTTGGGCCCAATTCCCCCGCCCTTATTTGCGTGAGGGTGCGTCCAGCTACCCCCAGTCACGCGTTTCCCACTTCGTGCATCATCACCCTTTCAACGAGCTCACAACGAATGGACGAGCTTGCTGTGCATGATGTCATCGTGAAGGAGTGGTCGATGAGCTCCGCGAATTCTCTCCATCCGGATTCGATGGAGACAACAATTGCCGTCAGGATGGTGTACCACATTGCTTGTCTTGTTGGAAAAACGCCTTCCTCCGACACACGCATCTTCCTAACACTACGCTTCATTGGGTGTTGTGACACCTCACAAACGCATCGCATTGCCGCTGTTGAGTTGTTTTATTCGTCACTGCCACCGCTCATCACTCCCTCCTCGATGACCTCGGGGGATTCTCAGGCTGCCACCATCAGTTGCAGTGACAGTAACGTTGAAGTGAAGTTGACACTCAGCCCCACGCTGTCTGTCTGTGCTTTCAGTGATGACCGAGACGTGGAAGTCTTTTCTGGGCATACATCTCGACCGATCTACGATTGGCAAAATTGTGTCGAACGAATTATCAAAATTAATGATGAGCCTTCTCCCAGCAAGGGGCCAACACCAATCACCATGAGGCTACTACCGGCCATGAACCAGCTGCACACGTGCCAATATTGCAATGGTGTTTGCAGTGGCAGCAGTAGCAACAGTGACACTGGTGTTCATGTTGATGATAGTAGCGTTGGATGTGTCGGCGAAAAACGGGATACTGAGACTGAGGATGACATGAAGGAGTGCGTTTTGGCAGAGTACCGTGTACAAACTACACCATCTTCACCACGGTGTCGTTCAGCTACACTTCCACAAAAAAAAACCATTTTTGTAGACGTAGATATAAATGAGGATTTATCAGACAACATCATTGAATTACCAACTTCCCCTTGCACGACACTTTCCGGTTCTTCTCGTCCGAATCGTACGCACACAGCATCGGAGTTGGGTCAGGGCACCGATGTTTCAATGTCACAATCCCTTAGACTAACTGCACCTCTGCTCAGCCGTTCACACCGTGACGAGGGTAGGGTCGCTCCGCATAGGGAGCCACCGCCCACCCCGCCGGGATCTATTATCTCTAAGGATGTCTTGTTATCTGAATATGCGCAACAGTACCGCCATGATAAACCTTCGAAGGAACCAGAGTTTCTGTCGCCTGCAATGGACCAGTCAGTGCCGTTGCTATCTCGTGCAGCATTTGTTGTTCCCGATCGACGGGATTTTGTTCCTGTACGCGCGCTGCAACAGAGACAGCAGTGTGGCTACCGCCCTCAAAACGGGTTAGGCACGCTGTGGGGAGAGCATAACCACTTTCCTTTCTCAACACAGAGTGAGGATGACAACTGGACTGCTGCGGTGGCAAAAAGTAGGAGACACATTCGTAATCTTTGCGATGTGCCGATGTATCGTGAGCAAGATGATCTGCTTAAGACAGCAACAGAGCTTCTTGGAGTGGATCGTGAAAGCCTTCGCAAGAGAGCGTCTTCTTCTTCTTCCTCATCTCGTTTATCTTCCATTGCGCTGAATACTCGCACATCAACGCAGTCAAACATTCCTTCACGGTTGAAAAGCCCGCCACCGCAATGCACTGAAAGTGGAGGTAAAGAGTTGAAAAAACAACTTACTTCTCTCGAAAGGGAGAGGCCAACTTTTCCAGTGAAGATGCCAGAGTCCACGGTTGCTACAAAGAACATACCGTCCTTTCCTGAGGATACCGGACCTAGTGCCCCCAGGACGCCGAGAGATTCCTCTTCTGTTGTGACAGGAGTTTTGCGCGTTTCACCCCGAAGGAGCCTAATGCCTAATGAGGAGAAAAAACACCAGCCAATTCAGGACCTGAGCCGCAGAGCTATACTCGAATCCTCATCAATGAAGAACGTGCCTCTTACCGGATCTGGAACGAAGGCAGAAACAGTCTTCCAGCCACTGGAAGACCAAAGTTCTGATGCCAACTTCCAGAAGGATAGCTCAAAGACCGCCTTCAGAGAGGTGAGAGTAGCGTGGGAGCGAGAGAATAGGATGGGATCTACACCATTTCTACTCAACAAAAGCCTTCCCACATCGGAAGATTCGGACGAACCGCTTCTTGTCGTGCAAGTGGAGGAACCAACGACAATTCAACCACAAAAATGTTGGGGTGACAGCATCGTGTTGGCTCATCCAGGCGGCACGCCCGAGTCTTTTGCCATGAGCCCATGTATTGGTACGTTTCTTGTGTGGAAACACCACGTCTCCCGAACTGGGACAGCAAAGCGGATATTTTGTCTGCAACGGCAGGAGGATGCTGTATTGGTTTCCCTAAAAAAATTGGATAGCAGCAAGAAGATGTTACAAGTAACATTACGTGAGAAAATCGAGGTGATTACTGGACTTCGAGCGTACTACAGCAACTCTATTCACACGTCTAACGTACACATGGCCGAGTGCTGTTTGGTATTGATGTGCAGTGGAGAGCAGGTTGCTGCTGTGGAGATGCAGTCTGTGAGTGAGTTGCGGCTTGCTGTTCAGCTACTGCGTCCCATCTGTGCAGCGGTTACCATGTGACAGTACGATGTCGATAAATGGTCGACGTGCTAGAAATGTCGATAAGATTTCAAGAAGCAAAAGCAATGAAAGTGACAGTGATGTTAGATTTTACAACTTTAGATTCTCTTTAGACTACCCCTCCCCCTTTTTGTTGTTGTTTTCTTCTTTCAATCCTGCAGAAGAGATGAACGAAATAATGTTTGGTTTGAGTTTACTCCTTGCTTTTTCCTATTCTCACTGCCGAAATGAGATTTTACTTCTCAGCCTTCCCGTTGGTGCAATACGGAATCGATGCACTGAAAGCCTTTGGAGTGTATTTTTTCTTTGGGATTGCGGGACTGAAATAAGTAGCGATTATAACTACTGATAATAATCGGAGGACGGTCCCATGCCTCTGCACACACTTTATGTACCTGCACCATTTCTGTCTCAGTATCTTCGTTCTTTTATTTTTTAATTTTTTTCTGTCCTTCGTTTCACTACTATGTGTGGTGAAGATTCGATCAAACCCCTGAGTGCACATTGGCGTATGGTTTAAGCTTTTTTTTTTTTCTATTTTTTCTTCCTCCACTATTTTCTTCCCTCTCCCCATCGTCTCAGCAACTTCTTACTTCACCCAGTGACAGGAGCAAACCGCGGACTAAATGGATGCACAGAGTCCTACGGTAGGTCCTCTTAAGTACGTCCTCATCCCTGCGGATGACACCGCAGCCCCAATTGAGATGAGATTCCCTGGCGGCAGCGACGATGAACTTCGTGCAACGATTAAGCAGTATTTCCGAAGGCAACTTCTTTCCCAAGATCAAAAAAATGAAATGAAGAAACACCTCATGGAGAAAGCGAGGAAAAGTGAAGAACATGGGGAGGAGAAAGTGGCAGCCACAGTGACGATTGAGCAGAGACAAGATGAGATGATTGCCGACTATCTTGAAGAAACATCCTTTGAGATAGTCCCTCTTCTTATGCCAGGGCGGGAGAACAAGTACATCGGCACATCCCTCTACATTGACGATAGCGGCCGGTTCAAGGACCTTTCTCTCAATCAACGTGCAAGCAAAATAGCTCAGCGTGATATACGCGGTGATGCTTTTCTGTTGTCCAATCACGATGATCCTGCCCTTGACGAATGGAGCCGTACAGATTGCACTTTGGCAACGTATGAGGCACTTCTAGCCAATCCCCCAATGACAAATTATGATGCCTCCAATCAGGCTCAAATGGCGTCCCTGGCATCAGTGCGGGAAAGCGACACCAGACGCATTAGCGAGCAGGATGCACTCAAGGCAAAACAGTCAAAAGACGAAGGTAATACATTCTTTTCTGCTGGCAATCTTGAAGCTGCAGTACAGGCGTACACACTTACCGCCGAACTAACAGAAGGTCGCAGGGACTTGCTTCCTAACGAGGCAGAACTCACTGCCCTAAGAATCTCTGCTTTCCTGAACCGAAGCCTCTGCCTGCAGCGCATGGGCAAGTATGATGACGCCGCCCTGGACGCGCAAGCCGCCATTCAGCTTGACCCCACAAACATAAAAGCCTACAACCGACTGGCAGTCGCTCTATGCGGAAGTCGTGACTATGCCGCAGCCACAGAAGCAGTAAAAGCTTGTGAAGCACTGGGCGGAGTAAACAACGACACCAGAGCTATCCGTCACAACATTGCAGAGGGTAAAAAAAAACTTATTCAAGAAGAAAAGCAAAAATATTCAAAGATGTTCGCATAAAAGTAAAAAAAAAAAAGTAAAAAAGCAAAAACTAATTACGCTACTGATAAAATCATTACTTCTTCAGAAAAAAAATTTACGACACATCAATAACTATTCTCTCTTCATTCTCTATGCTCCACCGACAACAATTTAATCAACAAAACAAAAGCGCAACAAAGTTCTACCACGTATTCTTCAAAAGATAAAAAAATATACCCAAGTTCATCCAACATGCAGATCTTTGTGAAGACGCTGACGGGCAAGACGATTGCGCTGGAGGTGGAGGCAAGCGACACTATTGAGAATGTGAAGGCCAAGATCCAAGACAAGGAGGGCATCCCGCCGGACCAGCAGCGTCTGATCTTTGCGGGGAAGCAGCTGGAGGAGGGCCGCACGCTGGCAGACTACAACATCCAGAAGGAGTCGACGCTGCACCTTGTGCTGCGCCTGCGCGGTGGAATGTAGTTTGTAGAGGAGTTGCCGATTATTGTTGCTGGATTGTCGCTTGTTTGTCTCTTTTGTCATTTTTACATTTGTTTTGGTGTGCGAATTACTTGTAGTTGTGTAGTTAGTATGTGTTGTGTGTGTTTGTTGTTGTCGTGTTCAAAATACATTTTGTTGTTGGATTGATTTTTTTTTGTACTGATAAGTGTTGGCGTGCCTTTTTTTGTTGTCGGAAAAGTTTTTTTTTTTGTGGTGGGAAACTTGTGTAATTTGTATGTATTTATTTTTATATTTGTGCCTAGTGGATATTTGTGTGTGTGAGTGAGTTTTTTTTTTGTGAGGGAGCGCACATGCTTTGAGAATGTAGCGAGTTGTACTGGGGTTGTGAAGGTGTTTTTATGTTCGTACTTTTTATGTTGTTGCTTGTGTGTTTCGTGTTGCGTATTGTTGTCTTTTGTTTTGTTCTCTTTTTGTTGGGGTTGTTTGATGTCTTGCGGGTGGACACGCAGAGGGCGACCTGTCAAATCTTTGGGACGGTCAGCTGTAGGACAGAAGGAGCGGGGTCTTGGCGGTAGGAGTTTGTATCTGGGGAGTGTGGCGCACCTCGCATTTGTGCTTGGCTCCCCGTTTTATTGTTTGAATTATATATATATATATAATTATATATAATTATATATAATTATATATATATATATTGGTCTTTGCCGCTATCTCATTATCTTCCGTTGTGTCGTGCGTGTGGGCTTGCTGAAATGACCGCAGATCACGCTGATACACACAGCCACTGGAGGGATGCCCCGCGTGTGCCGTATAATGGCGAACGCCCACCGTTTGAGCGCATTCCAATGCCGTCAATGGCGACGGAGGAGTACCGAGAAAACATCCCGGCCTTTGACAACGAGAAACGCATGCCATCGCCACGAGGGGTTTTTGAACGGTTCTCGCGGGTGCTTCAGCTGCAGTACGGACAAGACCCCGACATACCCGTTTTGGGAAGCTCTCTTGAGCGTAAGTACAATGGCTGGTTTGACTACATCACAAGCCCCTTGTCACCGCTGCGTCCACGCAACTACGTAGACGCTTACACGCGACCGAACCCCTGTCCAGAAGAGTACTGGTGGGCATCCTGGCGCTGGCCGCGAACAAAGTACGTGAACGCAAAGGTGCCCCCTCCCGTGGATGGAAAATACAACGACTATTACCACTACTTGGCCTACAAGAATTGGCTGGAGCGGGAGCGTGATGTGTACATAGCGCACGCAAACTTGGTGAACGAAATGACGATGCGGTGTATTGTGAAGGAGGGACAGTACAATGCAGCAAAGAATTGTCGCCACCTCTTCAATAAGGGGTTTGCTATGTCACGCTTAGAAGAGTTTAACCAGACGCTGCTTTACATGGCTATGACAGGGAACGCAGCTATTCGGGAGACTCCGTATCCGTCAAATTTCGTCGAGGAGAAGCGAAAGATATATGACGACTGGTTGTTCCGCACGCGCATGAAGAAACCAGGTGATGTTGTGTGATAGAATGTAGTTGTAGTAAGATTCTTGTTCCTCTTTTCAATAGTAGTGGTAATACTAGTATTAGTAACGTTGGCGTTAGTAGATGCGCTATGGGACATGGTGTTGTGGGAGGGTTGTTTGTTTTGTTTGTTTCATCTTGCTTGGGGCACGTGGTTGATCACGTCTCGGGGGTGCTTATCTTAATCTTTCTGGCTGTCGTGTATGGGTGAGCGTGGTGTAGTTTTCTAACTCGCTCTATTTTTCTATGAGTGTGCCTGCGGCATCAGGACGACGTAGCTGGTCTCCGCTTGAAGGTATGCAAGGTCGCAAGTGGGATCATTTGTATGTATCTCTCTCTCTACACACACACATATATATATATATATATATATATATATATATATATGTCTTTTTTTTGTGTGTGGTATGTTATGTTTATTCATTCTTGTATTTGCACGTAACCGTTCATATTTTATTTGCTCGCTTCATCCCATGCAACTCACAACAACAATTCCCACATGGAGGAAACCAAGAAGGAAAAAAAAGGGTGGCATTGACAAATGCATGGGCGGAAACAGCACCAAGAGGAAGATGGTGATGGAAATGCAATAACGCTGCAGGAGTGCATTCGCATACAGAAGCTTGCGCGTGCTATAGATGAGCTTGTCGCGTGGGACTTCGTGATGGGTGAGGAGGAGAGGATACTCACCGAGGTAGAAAAGGTTGCTGACGCTGCCGAGCAGGGGCTCTTCCAGGCCAACGAGGCTTTGGAGTGCCAGAGCCGCCGCTGCGCACTCCTCCCAGTTGGCCTGCGGTACAAGGAAGGCGACAAGCGACGGCCGCACGCCAATAGAGGGGAGGATAGCGAGGTCAAGCGACTCTGGCAGACACAGGGCGAGGCATTTATTCAGCAGTACGAGCGGCACTTGGCAAGGTACAAACGATTGTGCCATGATTTGCCGGAGGTATCGGCGAAATGCACTAGTAAAGACAATGAAAACCCTTGTCCTGGAAAGTGAGTTGACTGTTTTCGGGGGGGGGGGCGCTGCCGTTTACGTGCGTTCTCTGTCTGTAGTCTTTGTCTTTTTGATCTTTACTTCGCGGCTCTTTTCTCTCTTTCCGTGTAAGTGTCTAATATGGATAGAAAAGTGTACCGACACCGCAAACGTGTTCTACTTCGATGGATCTCCGCCTTTCGAGCTTCCTTCTTCAAGTCCTTTTCTTTGTTGCTTCCTCAGACTTTTTTTTCAGTTCTCCTCTCCTTCTCCTGTTGTGTCTTTTTCCCTATCCTAGAGAAGAGGGTAACACAGCGTCGTGATTGTTTATTCTTCTTGCGCCTTGAGGAGGGGTGATCTGGCATGAGCGTTGATCCCCTCATTCCCGCCGATAGTGAGCGACAGGAGCTCCAGCGCCTGCTGAAGGAAAATCGGGCGCTAAGGGAGATCAACGCAACGTTGCGTGTTGCGGCTGAGGCAAAGAGTGCCATCGGTAACGGCAAGGCAAAATCTGCACCGACGGGGACATCTGGTGGGGCTAAAGAAGGTTGTCAGAAGAACGAGGGAGAGGGAAAGACTGCAGGAAATGCGGCACTTCTGAAGCGGATGAAAGAGGAGGTGCAGCGCAACAAGGATGAATTGGAGTCTGCCAGGCGTGAACAGCAGCGGGTAAAGGACGAGTACAAACAACTAAAGTCGGTATTCGAGTCCTTTGTTGTGGAGATATGCGAGCGGGAGGCTGCATATAAGCTTGTTTTCGCAAGAATTCACGAGGAAGTTGAAGAACAGAAATCACTCTGCGAGAGCCTGAAACGGCAACTGCAGGAGCGCTCATTCCCTACTGAACCTGCTCCTTCAACGCTGATATCGACGTCTACCGTTACCGGTATGGACCCCTCCTCTTTCCACGACGTTGTTGGTAGTCTCAGAGCCGCGCTTGGTGAGCTTGAGCACCGCCTGGGATACAACGGGGATACCGGCATTCCCTACACCACACCAGTTATTACCAACCGTGCAGCGAGGGGAAGAACCCGACCTGTAGTGACATCTCAACCCCCACAAATCACTAATTCAGGGAGTCAGATACAGAAGCATGAGGACCACCCAGGGCAGCAACAGCAAACTCAGCAACAGAGTAGGGGTGCGGTGGTGAATGCACAACGTCTTGTAACTCCAGCACGGGGAGCGGGAGCGCTGCGAAACTCTTCTCTTTCTGCTTCGCAGAGCACTGTTACAGAGCGCAAGAAACGTGAACGAAAAAAAATGGAGGATGTAGAGGTGACAAAGCGCCATGCGGCAGAGGGATCTTCTCAGACTAATGCTGCTTCGCTCTTTGACAGTTTCACGCATTCCACGGAACGACCAAAAGGATCGGTGGTGAATTTTGGCAGCGAACCTATTGCGGACTACTTAGGCCTTTTGGAAAAAACAGATGCGAGTAGTGTTGACATTCTTCGCCGTGAACTTATGAAATTCTGTGCGTCGGATGTGAGTACCCTTGTCTCCTACGCCATCGAGCACTTCCTGGGAAAGAACGTCTTGACGGCTCCCGTGGTGACGCTTTGGAAACACACGGAGCACGTGATGCAGATTGGAAGGGGTGTATTCTCCGCATTTGTGCAACAAACGGTGAGGAAGTTGGTCTATTTCTTGGGCTCTGATAGTGCTGCAGCAGCGGTGCGCGACCATAGCCCGCAGCTACGGTGTCTCGCGCTGGTGCTTCGCATGGCGTGCGCTGTGCAGCTGCGCGATACTGCCCAGGTTGAAGATGTGCTCTTCATGGCCTTCTATGAGTGTACTGTAAGTGTGCTGCGTACCTGGCGATTGTGCGGCGCGGCGAGCGAGCAAAGGCATGTACTAACCCTTTGGATGACTGTAGTGCGGCATATGTGCGGGTTTGTGGAGGAGTTTCACATGGTGGTACGTTACTACGCCAACTCTGAACGTGTGCTAGAGGGGCTTGCACTTCCAAAGTCTCTCTCGCGCTATGCGGTGCAAGCGGTGATGACCAGCTGCTACCTAACGTCCTTTCTACAGTCTGAGCTCAAAGACAATGAGTCTATGGGGGCAGAGAACTGGGTGGCGTTTTGCGACGCCATGGATTGGAGTTGCAGCGAGCTGCCCTGTGAAACGATTGGTGCTGCCGCCGCAAAAATTCTAGCCCGCTCAGAGGATGCATACAGGCGTGATGAGGCGCTTCTCTCCCTGCGGTTGCTGGTTTTGCAGAAAGGGTTTGGCTTTCTTCAGTCGCTCACGGAGCAACTACGGGCGTCCACCTGTGAGGTGGACTTAGATTCAGTATTTGCAGAACTCTTTAGTCTTGCAGTGATTGACCTACGGCTGGAGGATCCCCGCGACGAGCAGTGGATTCGCGCCATGGCCTTCTTTGCGGACTACTTGAGTGCGACTTCTGTGGAACAAATGAAGTCTGCTGAGGAGCTTTGCGCGTCCTGCAAGGATACACACGTGTTGGTATTGCGCGCTGTGCTGCATCTGTGTCACAATACAAGCGCCTTGACGGAGGACGGCATTGAACACCTCTCGAGGACGCTGCAGTGGACCAAGGTGCTTAGCATTGTTCTCAAGAGGTTCTCTCGTGAGAATGCAGGAGGGGTGGGAGCATCGTCATACACGGAACATCCGTTTCTGTGCACGCTGCGTGGCCGGGAGCTGCTCTCTCTTTGCCATCAGGAGCTCTAACTCGTCGAAATTGGGCGTGAAGAAGGTGGGACCCACAAGGAAGCTAAATTCAGTGCACATCTCTCTCTTTATATATATATATATATATATATATATATATGTGTGTGTGTGTGGTTGATGCGACTTGCTTCTTTTTCCCTCTGTTCTTTTTTTTCCGCTTTTCCCTCATTCCCTCCTCCCTGCACGGTTGCTCCGATGCGCGCGGTTACATGCCCTCGATGATGCTCATCTCTTTACATTGGGCTTGTGATGGAAGCCAAGGAGATTGACACCCATGGTGATTCTGGTGGTGAAGGGCACGGTATTCCCCGACGAGTTTGCATTTGAATGTACAAGCGCGACGACTCTCCCTGATCTGGCGCAGCAGGTGTGCCACGTTCAAAACGCCCGCCATCAGGTGAAGCTACAACTTTTTTCTGCCCGTGAGCTGCTCGATGAGGCGAGAAAAAAACAGAAATCAGGCTCCACCACCGCCGACGATGGCAGCGGTAAAAGTAGCAACGACAATGAGGCAGTTTTGGAGGCCTATGAGCATGTAATCAACACAATATCCGCGCGATCGAAGGACACACGCACACCGGTCTCTGTGGATGAATTTGACCTCTACACTGAGCAGCTACGCGACCTTACAGAGCAGCTCTACCCACAGGAGTGCCGTGTACCGGAAGGGGGGCGAAACGCTGCTGTGGAGCGTCTCTACACGTTGCATGATACTCCTGAGATTGATGAGGATTACCGTGTCATTGTGTACCACTGCCGTGCCATTCTTGACACGCAGTGGAAATCGCACGAGTTGCAGCAGGAGAGCAAGGCTGGTTTGTGGTTTTGTGGTAAATTGATGGAGGGTACTCTTTCAAGGTACACTGGAGGTAATGAGAAGAGCCGTTTGACTGTCAAAGTGCACCCGAAGGACGGAACAACTCCGAGTGTTGAGCCGCGGATAAGTTATGATGACCAGCGCAAATTCTTCCAGCGAGTCTGCCAGCGACGCGAGGAGTACAAAACCCTCGAGGAGTCAGAACTTCGAGACCGGGTTGTGGCTCAATCACGCGGTAGAGTGTTTCTGGACACGCCAGCAGCCGAGTCGGGTGCTATTGACGTGAACATCTCACGCTTGCGGCCAATTTGCCCTAAAAGAGAAGAGCATGAAATAATCGGATGATTTGACAGCTGTCCGTATTTGTTCTCCAATGTTGTTTGCTTTCTTCCGTTCGCGAGTATTAGAGTCAAATCCTTCTGCCGCTGGTCCCGCGTGCGCCAGCACACTTAGTGCATATTCGTTGCTCACTCAGGCTGCAAATGGGCCTGTATTACACCCCTCTTTAGGTTCTTCCTTTCTGCTCTCTGCTTTAAAAAAAATAAATCTAGCACTTTTACCACTGCAAGAATAAGGAGGACAAGGTTCTCACGTAGCAGCTTGAAAAGGTTGCCAGTATAAGCGAATGGCGTCACTCAAGGGCGTCATGAGGGAGCTACGGGATGCGGCCTCTCAACTGGCGGAAGCACGCGGGATGGATCCCGACGAGCTTTCATGTCAACAGGATGCCTTGCTGCTGCTAGCCCTTGCAGCGCTAAAGAGGCTTGAGAATGACGGTGCCTCTTTTCTGGAGTCATCGTCATCATCATCTTCCTCTTCCTCCATCGTGACAGCTGCTAGGAGCGCGAGGCGCATGCTGCGTCCGTATCTCCCCCGCTTGCAGCAAGAGGAGGAGGACGGTGGGGGGGATGATGTCAGGCAAAAACGGGAGAGGGCACCCGAGGGCGTCAATGATGTCGGCTCTAAGAAGGACAAGATTGAGCTTGGACAATATGCCAATACACATGTCTTTGATGAAAATGCGGCGAAGCGCTCTAAGTTTGCCCGTCTGATGGGCAGTGGAAGGCAAGAGGGCGTGGTACGCCATAACACTTTCGCAGCGGATGCAGGGACACTGAAGCGCATTAACGGCGAGTTGGAAGACCAGTTCAACACTGCCCTCGGTCGGCACGGAAAGAAAGGGCTTGGCGCGTAATACCCGGTAAAGTTTTCCTGACAGCGACTGACCTATTTGTATCCGCTACCAACAACAGCAGATTATAACTAATGCGTCGAACGCTGCTGATAACATGATGGGATTTCAGTTGTTTCGCTGACGTCAACTGGGGCACTGGAAGTGCACTGGTGGATGTCATTCACACCCACCACCACAACGCCTTCACTTTTCCTCCCCCCTTCCTTTTTCTTCGTTGTTGCTGTTATACTTCATTTTAATATTGTTATTTTATTTTTTTTATTTTTGTTGTGTGGAAACGTAAGTGTCCGGTAGGAAAGGAGGAAGCGATACCAAAAACGAAGACAACAACAAAAGTGACGGAAAGGCACGAAAACAGAAGGGAGTTTAGCACAACGTGCTAAATCGTAATAAAAAAAAAAGGCAAAGCAGCTCCAAAAGACAAAAATAAAATAACAAAGTGTATCAGGAGGAGGGGAGTGCAGAGAGGCTAAAGAAAAAAAAAAGAAAGACTCTTTGGAAAGAACAATGCGCCGACTCATTTCAGCAACTACGACAGCAGCACCACATGGACGTCTGAGTGCTCGCAGCATCGAAGTGTCGTCGCTGTTGCTACGTCAGCAGCGGTGTAACCAATCGGAGGTCCCGCCACGACGTTTACTGTACGAAAACGACAGCTTTCTCAGCGGCAGCTCCGCAATGTACCTTGAGTCGGTTTATCAGAGCTGGAAGGCCGATAAGAACTCCGTGGACCTGTCATGGGATAAGGTGTTTTCCGCGAATGAGCTGCACTCGCACGACAAGCCGATCCTGAGTTCTCCGATACGCGTGATTCCAACATCGTCTGAGGAGCCCATAGTAGTGAAGCAGTCGCTAAAGGATTGTGGTCGGCTAACGTGGATGATACAGGCGTTCGAAGAGCGTGGGCATCTAATGGCATCTACCGATCCACTGAACTACGACGATGATCCCATCCGTCGCACTCCGTCGCGTAAGTTTAGGGAGCTTTTGCGCCTCGATCTGGCATTCTTTGGTTTCACACCAGATGACTACAACCGTGTGGTGCGGGTTGGTTTCCAGGATGAGGTGGGTGGTGTGCTGAACACTAATAGCCGACCCATGACCATAAAGGAGCTGCACCAACATCTCACTAAGCGCTACTGCGGGAAGGTGGGGTATGAGCTATCACACATTGTAGACGGGGACACATCCCGTTTCATCCGTGAGATGGTAGAGAGTGAGGGTGGCGCCTATAATCCACTCTACCGAAGCCTCGACAAGGAGGAACGCATGTGGATTTGGAATCTTGTTGCTTCAGCTGTTCACTTCGAGGACTTCTTCAAGCGAAAGTATTCCACACAAAAACGATTTGGTATGGATGGTGCAGAGTCTCTCATCGTTGGTCTCCGCACCCTTATGGATACTTCCTCGAACTATGGCGTTGATAATGTAAACATAGGGATGGCACATCGTGGCCGCCTGAACGTGCTATATCACGTGATAGGCAAGCCATTTCAAGTGATTTTGAAGGAGTTCATGGGTATTACTGGCCCGGAGTTGGAGCCCTTTAAAATCCAATCTGATGTGAAGTACCACCTTGGTGCACGCGGTGTCGTACATATGCGCAATGGAAAAACTATGATCACTGAACTTCTTGCTAACCCATCTCACCTTGAGGCAGTCAATCCCCTTGTGCAGGGATATACGCGGGCAATGCAAATGAAGTATGGGAAGGAGGGTCATGCAAAGGTTCTCCCTGTGGAGATTCATGGTGATGCGGCGTTCAGTGGACAAGGTATTGCCTTTGAAACTATGTGCATCAGCGAGGTGGAAGGGTTTTCAACAGGTGGTACTATTCATGTGGTGGTAAATAATCAAATCGGCTTTACTACCGACCCCAAGTCTTCCCGAAGCAGTGCATACTGTACAGACCTTGGCCGTGTCTTTCAATGCCCGATTTTACATGTCAATGGTGATTCCCCTGAAGATGTGGTCCGGGTGTTCGAATTCGCCGCATATTTCCGCGCTAAATTTAATAAATCCATCGTTATTGACCTTGTGTGCTACCGGCGTTACGGCCACAACGAGAACGATGATCCGACAATCACACAACCTCTTATGTACAAGCGCATCCGTGCAACAGGGGATGTGTTTAAGAGGTACTCGGAGGAACTCATTTCGGAGGGCATCATCACACCACAGCAGCAGACGGCGAAATCTATTTCCGAAAAGGAGCGCTACGGGAGTGTTCAGGATGAGGCATCTAGCGTTCACTACAGTGAATATCTTATGTCCTGCATCCCAGAATTATGGAGGGGCATGAAGTACTCTGATCAATTGGGAAAAGTGAATGTGGAATCTACTGCTGTACCTCGTGAGAAGCTGCAGAGTGTCATAAACGCACTCAAGGTAGTGCCTGACGGTTTTACGATACACCCGAAGCTGAGGACCGTGCTGGACCGCCGAAATGAGTCACTAGAGAAGGGGGAAAAGATTGACTGGGGTGCTGCAGAGGCGCTTGCGTTTGGTTCGCTGCTGCTAGAGGGTACTCATGTTCGGGTAATGGGGCAGGACGTGGAGCGTGGCACATTCTCGCAACGTCACGCGGTCTTGCACGACCAGGGGAAGGTCGGCACCTATGTTCCACTTGCACACATAAAGGAAGGACAGGCAGAAATTATTCTGAGCAACAGCCCCCTCAGTGAGTATGGTGTGCTTGGCTACGCCAGTGGGTATTCCCTGCTGGATCCCAATGCGCTCGTCATGTGGGAGGCGCAATATGGAGATTTTGCGAATGGCGCCGCAATTATCTTTGACCAGTTCATCTCTTCAGGGGAGTCCAAATGGAACCAGCAGCAGTCCGTTCTTGTATCGCTTCCTCACGGCTACGATGGAAGGGGCGCGGAGCACAGTAGCGGTCGCATTGAACGATTCCTGCAAAGTGTTTCGGAGGATGTTGAAACTCCTGCGTACTCCCCAAGCGAGCGCGCGCACCGTGTGAACATGGAAGTGGCATACCCCAGCACCCCTGCACAATACTTTCATCTTCTTCGGCGGCATGTGCGGCGCGACTTTCGAAAACCACTTATTCTGTTCTTCTCCAAACAGTTTCTCCGTTCTCCCAACGAGTCCACGATGGAGGAGATCACCTCCGGCAGCTTCTGCCCAGTTATCGAGGATGAAAAGGTCCCGCCTGCGAAGGCACGTCGCCTCGTGTTGTGCACGGGGCAACTGTATCACACTTTGAAGAAATTTCGCGAGACGCATGGGGGGGGTGACTCTGTGGCGCTTGTCCGCATCGAGGAGCTCTCTCCGTTTCCCGTTGCAGAGGTGCGGAAGCTGTTGCAGGACTACGGCGATGCGGAGCTTATGTGGGCGCAGGAGGAGCCGCGTAATCAGGGCGCGTATTATCATGTAGAGCCACGTATTGAGTTCTACACGGACGGAAAGCGCGAGTTGTTGTTCGCGGGACGCCCAATAAGTGCATCACCGTCTACTGGGTACAAGAGCCTGCATGACGTGGAGGAGAAGCACATTTGTGAGATTGTCTTCGCGTAGCATCTCCGCCCTTCCACCACTCTCAGCGAGCAATACGTCCTAGTTACGGCAGTCACGAGTTGTGTTGCTATTTGTTCTTTCCTTTTGAAGGATGACGTTCAGAAGTGAATCTACAGGCGGAAAAACAAATGAGATGCGAGAATGTGAACATTGCGCCCCGCTTATTTCCTGTGTGTGTGTATGTGTATATGCCCCTACATTTGTGTGTTTTTTGTGGCAAGGCGAGAGCGAAAGTTTACGAAAGGAGAGCGGTTGTATACGTGTGTGTGTTTTTGTGGCACATGAATGCGCAATGAGAAAAAAAAAAAGGATGACGTGAGGGGAGAAGCACACGGGACACTACGAGGGTATGAAGCGAGGGGCAGAATCTGAACGAATGAAGATGCGCGTCTGTGTAGTGATATGAAGAGGAAATAAAACCAAACAACAAAACAAAACGAAAAAGGAGCCAAACTGAAGGGGAAGAAAAGGGGGCCGCGACAGGCATCCCTGTTTTTTCATTTTTGTCGCTGCTGCAGCCGCCCTTGTTTTTATGAGTTTTTGTTATCCTTCTGTAATGAGGAGGGGCAACTATACAAAACTTCCCCCCCACCCTCCTCCAAAAAAAACAAAAAGTAAATTTTTTTAAATGGCGCAGGCATGCGTTCTTGCAGCAAACCAATCAAAAAAAAAAAAACAAAAAAAAAACAAATACTTGCGTTTTTTTTTTTTTTGCTTGGTTTGGTTCTTCCTTTTTGTTGTTTGCTGTTGGTCCCTCATTATCCCTCTTCTGCTTCTGCAGGTCGGTGACAGCGAGATAAGCAACAAGAGCGGATAAAAGGAAGAGCAGAAGTGCATCCCGTTCTCTGCTCGTACGTCGCGCAGAAAGGCTTCTAGGAATCTTGGGGAAAACGAGGGCGCAGCAATAACTGTGGGGATTTCTCTTCTTGATAATAAAAGAAAAAAAAAAGAAAACAGGAAACACTGGGGTGGTCAAGCCGAGCAGCCAACCCCCTTCCCCACGAAAAACGAAAGGATAGGAAACAAAAAGGATCCGAAAAGTACTCTTAAGCCAGTGATGCTGCGGCGATCTTTTCTCTTCTGCGGAAACACTTCTCAGAAGATCTACGAGCTTCGCATTGAGGACATTTTGCCGAATAAGTATGATACTTTTCATAGAATATCAATGGAGCTGTTGCCATTTCGTGCGTCTTTGAGCAAATGCCAGGGGTTCTGGGTGGTGCAGATAGGTGGCGTTAACCAGATGCTGCACCTGTGGGAGTACGACTCCCTGCAGCACCGGTACCAGATACGCATGACACTGGACCACGACGAGGAGTGGAAGCGTCGCTACATCAAACCAAGTCAGGAGTGTTTGTCGTCGCAGACCAACATGCTGATGCGCATGACATATCGCGAGGGTACCGCCAGTACTCTCAGCTACAAGTACCTGTTGAAGATAACACCCGAAAAGGAATTGGGACAAACCGTACCTGGGGCGATGCTTGCAGCATCATTTGTTATCACGACTGGGGAACACGAAGGAAAGTACGTGCATTTGGTGAAGGGGAAGCTGCTGGATGATGTGGTGCCACTGATACCGATTCCAGGTAGCGTGTCAAAGATCATGGGTCCAGCACGCTGGTCATCGTCAATTGGCTGCCTCTGGAGGTGAATGAAATGACTGTAGAGAGGATGATCACTTCAAGGGGGAGGATACAGAGCTTTATTTTTGACAAGGTGGTGATTTGGCTGATGGCGGGAAGGGGGGATGAGGCAACGGCAACGAACAAAAGGAAAAGAACTGATGCGCGCGATAGAGGATGGCGGGTGGTTAAGAATACGACGCGTGGAGCCCACTTGACATCTCATCGTCGCCACCTTTTTTTTTTTCTTTTGCTGCCGTTGCCGTTTCCGCTTCATCTACTTCACCCTTCTTCTTGTTGAAAGACTGCTCGTGGTGAGTCAACCTGAAAGCCTCTCAAGCACAGATACACATACACACACAAAAACAACAACAACAACAACAAGAAAAGGATCCTTTCACCCATGGGACTGCTGCGGCGGGGATGGGGCTCGATTACGGTGGGGTGTGCTGCTGGCAGCGGCGGCGGCGTATGTTTTCCTCTCTCTGTAGCGTTTCGTCAGACTGCGTATTCACCCACGACGCAAGATTTGTTCGATGCGGTGTATGTAATCAATCTAGACCGGCGACCTGATCGCTGGAGGTTCATCACGCATCAGCTTCAGCGCGCAGGCTTCTGTGAACGGGAGTACACACGGTTTTCTGCTGTTGATGGGAATAACGTTGATTTCTCTAGGGCACGTTTGTGTGGCTTAATCTCGCTTCTCGGACTACTTCGTTTACAAAAGACCGATGCACACCACATCTGGGGGATGGATCTAAACCCCGGTGCAGTGGGTTGCGCGTTAAGCCATGCACTGTTGTGGGCTAGTGTCGCTGCACGGCGGCAGCGTCGTGTCCTTGTGGTGGAAGATGACTCCCTGTTCCCCGAAGACTTCCATCAACGGTACAATGAGCGCATGCGGCACGTTCCACAGGACTGGGAGGTCCTTTATGTGAGTGGGCTTGACACGGCAGGCCAGGCGCCACGACTGCGGGTCTCGGAGGGCGTGAGTCGTGTGCCGCAGATGCACCGTACGACGAACTGCTACGTCATTTCGCATCGGGGCGCCCGATTACTGTTGGACTCCTGTCTTCCGTTGACATACCAAGTGGATACAATGATGACAATGCATGCAGTACCTGAAGCTCAGAGTGGTGCTTTATATGTGAACCTTCCTTTGTGCTACACGCTGCAGCCACCAGTAGTTGTGCAGGCGACGCGGATGGGCTCTGACATCCAGGCGAGCAACGGCCGGGATGAGAGTGAGGAGGAGAAGGCGCGCTGCAGAGCGGCTGGATGGACTACGCAGGGTGCGGATGATGCATAGCGTACATGGCGTTACACCAGAATGCTCTCTAGTGATGTTGCTTTTTTAAGGGTTATGTAGACCATTTCCCTCTGACGTGTGTTTTCACGTGTGATTTTGGTGCTTGAAATACATGCTGCCGCTTCTACCTCATCTTTTTCGTACTCTCCTTCTGGCTTCACGCCTTTTCTTGGACCAGATGGACTGATGTAAAACTTTCTCTTCATCATGCAGCTGGTCACAAGGCGTGTGTTCTGAAAGCCAGCCCAACACTTCTCCCTTACCGCTCCACGTGGGAGGTGGTCTGAGGGGCGGCTTCAGCACCTTATTTAAATCAGTACCTAAACGACCATAAACGAGAAGGGGAGGTTACTGCCAGATTCGCTTGAATATTTTGATTTTAGCCCTTTAAATCATAAACGCGGCTCTGATAACATACAAGCGGTTTTTTTCCCTTTCTTTTCCAGAGGGGTGGGAAAGAGAAAGAGGGAGTAGGGCGTCGACTATTCATTTTTCTTTAGGGTAATCAGCACAGCGTTGCAGTGTAGTGAGCGGCGTATTGCGTTTTTTGCGGGCAATCTATTTGAACGGATAGTTATTCCATCTTTCTTTTTTGGTAGTGGTGTGTGTGTGTGTGCGTGTGCGATTTGCTCTACTCTGGAGTTGCAGCTCTTCGACGCCCTCTGTAACACGCAGGCATGCTGGATAAGTTGTTGAAACGTGAGAAGCCGGAAGAGCTGGCGAAGAGGTGGCGGCGGCAACTCAATACAGAGATGCGCAAGATTGACATGCAGATCACAAAAATACGTAGAGAGGAGATGAAAGTAAAGCAGGCGGCAAGGCAGGCTGCACAGAAGGGCGACTCTGTCGCTGTGCGCATGCTATCGAAGGAAATTATCCACTCCCGTCACGCTGTGCGTCGCATGTACACCGCTCGCACACATATGAACTCTGTGGCGATGCACCTACAACAGCAGGTGTCGCAGATCAAGCTGGCAGGGCACATGAAGAATAGCGCCGACATCATACAGCATATGAACCGGTTGGTGAGGGTTGGTGAGGTGCAACAGACGATGCAGAGCCTGTGCAAGGAGATGACAAAAGCTGGCCTGATTGAGGAGATGATGAATGACACAATCGACAACGCATTGGACGAGGACATTAGTGACACAGAGCTGGAGGAGGAGGTGAGTAAAGTGGTGGAGGAGGTCATGCATGGCCAAATGGGGGGTGTCACTGTCGGTAGAGCTGAGTTGCCAGAATCGCAGAAGGAGCAGCAACTAATGTCAAATGAGGACGATGAAGATGACCTGTTAGAACGATACAATGCACTCCGCGGTAATGCAAACTAATGCGCAGAATATTCTTTCTGTGTGTGTTTGTGTGTGCGTATGCCTCGGTGTGAAGCATTGGTACACAATTGACAGTTTCTTTTTTCTCTTTGCGTGCAATATGTGCTGTTTAGCGCTTTTTTTTTTTGTAGTCAGGTGTCTGTGTCCATGTGAGCGAGGAACGGTTGATAAGAATCCCGCGATCCAAATGGCTACTTGTTGGCCAAGTAGCAATACCGAGTAAGAGATCGCGGTTACGTGATCCTTAGTCGGTGTGTGGGCGATATATGAGTTGTTTTACCCTCCCCCTCCTCTCTCTCTCTTTCGATCGCACCTACACACACCTTTTCTAGAAACATATATGTATATCCCCATGCACACGTATGTACATATGTTTGAATGTGTGCACCCTTCTTTTCCTCTCCTCTCGCACACACAAATATTCTCTGCTCTCTGCCGTGTTCCTCTCTGCACCGTGACAGTCGGTTCTGTGCAAGAGAGAAGGGAAGAAAAGGAAGTGTGGCACTCGGTGATCTGTATGAGGTGTGGGGGAGAGGGAAGCACTGGACAGTAGACGAGCTAAAGCGGCGCAATCCCCAAATAGCAGACATCCAGTTTGGCTTTGCATCTGCGCGTTTTCGAGTCCACCAGACAAGAGGACGGAATAGTGGAGCAAACCGCCGAAGGATTGTGTAGAGAGGCATACTGAAGGCTCATTTTTTTTCTTCAAGTCTACACCCCCCCCCCTAAAAATAAAATATTTTAATTCCCGCGTTGAAGGCCGTGTCATTGTCGACACCACCAGCTGTGTGGCACCTCGTTGTTTGCTCCCTTTGCATTGTGTGCTGAGGTTCCCCCGCTGGATCGTTGTGAAGAAGTTTGCATCGACCCAAGGTGTGTGGGTTGGCTTCGGATATCAGGGGATCATCAGCCATGTTTTCTATACCCACGTACGAGAAGGAGCATGCCGTACAGACGCATTTCTTTAATCTCGAGTTATCCGAGGAGCAAAAGCGCAAGAATATGGAGCTTCGAAGCCGTGTGTGTGACCTTCTTCCGATTAACGACAACCAGAAGAGATCCGATTGTGACCTGTTGTACCGGTTTCTCGTCGGTCGAAAGTGGAATGTTGAAGCGGCGGATGCGTCTCTTCGCGTGTATGTCACTGTTCGGGAGGAACAGAAGTTCAACGACATTATTGTAGAAAAGTATGACGCGAACATTGAGTCAATTTCCCCGATGTTATATGGCTTTGACCGGGTTGGGTGTCCTGTCATGTGGAACAAGCCGGATGTATCAGCCATTGCTGCCCTCATTAAAGGGGATATGATGGACAGTCTGTTGCGGTCACAAATACGAGCGATCGAAATGGTGCGTTTTGTTGCCAAGGTGCGGCAAATGGACCGCTGCACACTCGTTTTAGACCTGTTGCATGTCAACATATCATCGGTTAACCCCATGTCGTTGGGTTTTTTGCGTCAGCTTTTCAAAATTATGCAGGAATACTACCCGGAGATCATGAGCCAGATGCTCATCTTCAATGCCGGATGGGCTGTCACAGGTGCATGGAAGGTGCTACGGCCATTCGTTGACCCACGTGTGCAAAATAAAATAGTTTTCTTTACCCGAAACTTCACATTGGAAGCCATCGCACCTTACATTTCGGCAGATCAGGTGCCTCCCTCGCTTAGAGGCGAACACACTAATCATGGCAGTATGAGTAGCAGCGACAGCGCGCCAGATGTGGTTGGGGATATTATTCGGGCTGAGGTAAGGCGACTCGAGGGGTATTCGGGAGGCGGGCTGCAGGGCGGTGTCGTATCACCACCCGCTCGCACAGACTCCGTCCCACTGGAGGTGTTGGACCACTCGGACTGCGTGTCGTTGTTGTCCCCAAAAACCATGCCTCAGCTCCAGGAGTCACTGCGTCGGATGGGATCGCAGGAAAATCTAGTCCTTGAGGAGGACGCCACAGGGGAACTGTATAGCTTTTGCAGCTCTTCGTTATCCTACAAAGACAGCTCTTTAACAAATCCGAGGATGCAAATTGGTTCCCCAGAGGCACTTAATTCTTCGTGCAGCAAACGTGATTTTAGACGTCCTACGCTTGTGGGTCCGCAATCTCACGATGAAGTGGGAAAAGACCGTCAAGTAATTAATCTTACAGAATGCACCAATGACAGGGTAATTGGTTTTTCTGGGCAGGTGCCGATCGGTGAGATAGAACAGAACATTGTGTACCGTGGTGACATTAACGTTGCGTTGGATATGCGCTTTTCATCGCCGCCACTTGCACCTACCACGCTGCAGCGGGTTATGGTTGGGGAGCTTCTCAGCGAGGCTGGCCACCACCTTCACCACTGCGTGATTGTTTGTGGTGACCGGCGAGATGCACTTTACATGCTGCGAAGGAGCCGCATTCGCCGCCGGGTTCAGGTGTACCGGATGTTAAAAGGCGCCAGGGTTGTCACGGATAATGTCTTGCGTCATTCCGTCGTAGGAAAAAAGGTGAAGGTAGCGGAATGCGTGCCGCACAGTCAAGCATTACATGACCACGCCGCATGGATGATGATTGCAACGGATACTGGGAGGAATGGAGAGAAGATATGCTGCGCCGAAAAAATGGATCAGACGCTCATCGCGTATGCATTTCTCGCAAAGAAGCCACTAGTGGACATCTTCACGTTGCTGATGGGCGTCTGTCGTTTATGGGAGGGGGATCTCCACCCAGCAGCGCGTACAATGCGTGAAAAGCTGCTAAAAGTGCGTACCGTGTTCGGCATGCGGGCGTGAGTGTCCACTTTGAACAAGCAAGTAATGAGAGTTTGCGACGTGAATGGTAGCACCTGACGACTTCATGGATCGACATAACTATGCCTTCCCCTTCTTTGTTTTGTCTCCTCCTACGGAATAGACTCCTCTTTGGCAAGTGTGAGTTTTCTTTTCTGAAAACCGCCATGCCCTAACGCCCAACCGCATCGCGCGGGAGGCGGCCTAAAGGCGCTTGCAGCACTGCCGTTTTGTGGATAATCGTAGGGTAGAGAAAACGAGTGACGATGACTTTATATGCAGGACACTGAACTCTTATCAACGGACTTGTGATTAAAAAATAAATTGCTGTATCTATCATTTCTCATCTCTTTCTTGGGGGGAAGGAAGGTAGATACCATTCATAAATCCTTTTGCACACAGCGGCTGCTGGAAACGAGGTGGGACTCCCCCTCCCAATGACTAGTAGAAATCAAAGAGGTATGTAACAACCAAAAGGTGTTGTTTTTCTGCTCGTATATATATATATATATATATATATATATATATTGTTGCATCCAACCACATATCAATTCTTAAGAAAAAATTATCCGACTTTTTTTTTTGATTGATATTACTGGCGCATGTAATCACTCACCACTTCTTTACGGCAGGTATACCGGGCACCACCTTTATCGGCCCCTCTTTTGTTTCTTTACGCATAGTTTCTGTTCACACGAGGAACATTTTTCGCTCTTCTTCACCTCCTGTATGATATGATATACGCCCCTCTTCCTCCTCGTGAATAAACGATGTGTCTTTGATCGTATCATTCACGCTACTTCTTCCTTCCTTCTGCAAGTTACTCACTCTTCCTGCCCTTTACCGACTCAGTGACGCATCCTCGCGACAATTTAACACTGCAGTGGCATCATTTCTATTCTTCTTGATTTTTGTGTAGTGGTATATATATATATATATATATATACGTATGTTAGAGAGGGAGCAGCCGCAGGAGAAAGAGCGGGGTCCCGGTCTCTTCGGCCGAATCCTTCGCAAGGTAGACGGATGCGATGTCAAGTTCATCTTCAACGGCAAGATGGACGAGAGCATGGTGATGGTCGACGATCCGTATGAGCACGTAAGTGAGCGTTTACATCTGTTCTCTAGCACAGAGCCAATCTGTGGCCGTGTGGTGCTGTCGCCTAAAGGCAGCTACCGCCACAACGGGATTTTGGTGGAGTTGGTTGGCATCATCAATACATTTGGCGATAGCGAGCACAAGCTTGAGTTCATGCACCAGGAAAGGCGCTTTGATCCTGACACGCTGCATGCCCCGAAGCCGCTAGAGTTTGAATTCTCTGCACCAAAAGAGTACGAGTCTTATCGTGGCATCAACGCACGTGTGTCATACCTCGTGCGCGTCACGATCTATCGACCGGTAAAGAACATCACGCAGGTGGAGGAGGTGTGGGTAAGCAAAATCGATAATAAGATGAGCGAAAACCAACCTGATGCTTCACTTAACCGCAGTTACTTTCGTGAGACTGTCTTTGGTCCACAGTCTGTTTCCATGGACGTTGGCGTCGACAACGTCCTGCACATTGAGTTTAAGTATGACAAAAACATTTTTCATCTTCAGGAGTGTGTGTTGGGAAAGGTGACATTCAAGGTGGTGGACATGGACATCAGGTACGGCGAGATCGGTGTGGTGCGGAAGGAGCTCGTGGGCCCCGGTTTGGTGTCCGACATGACGCGCTCGGAGACGCTGCAGAAGTTTGAGATCATGGACGGCACGCCAATTGTGGGCGAGGTGGTTCCGATACGGCTGTATCTGGGCTCCATTCCAAATCTCACACCGACGTACCACGATGTGCACAGATGTTTTCGTGTACGGTACTACCTCAACCTGGTGCTCGTTACGGGTGAGGGCAAGCGGTACTTCAAACAGCAGGAGATCACTCTCTACCGCAGAAGTGGGCAGGACATCCCGACAACAACAGCAGGACAGTCGCTCTGAGGCATAAGAAGTGGATGAAGATCAAGTTTAAAGTATCGTATACATTTATATACCAAAATAATATCCATCGACAAGAGGACTAGAGAAAAGGGGAAAACATGGAAATACATATGTGCATGTACGCATTACATATGGGTGTGCGTGCGAGTGCTTGTGAAGGCGGAGGAATGGGGTGGAGAGGCGGAGACATCTGAAGTGCGTGGAGAAGGGAAAAAAAAAATCACGTAAGTGAAGGGTTCGCCTCATGTGGTGTGTGCCTGAAGAACTCTTTTCGTGTCGTTATCTGGAACTTGTTCACTGCTTTCTTTGGTTCCATATGCATTCTTTTTTTTTTTCCCTCCCGCATCGGTGCTCTTGTGTGTGGTCTGCGAGCCGGTGACAAAAAGAATGAGGATGAGGAAAGAAGTGGAGGAAACAGTCGAGGAGCGAAGATGGATTGGGTCGAAAAGAGGATATGAAACCGACTGAATGCTTCTCCGTCTGTGCGCGTGGGAGGCATGCTGGTTTTTTTTTTTTTCTTCCTTTGGTTAAAAAAGAAAAAGTTCTTCCTCCCCCTCTGCTGCGTCGCTTGCCAACAGTTGTATAATCTACAGACAAGAGTGATAAGAAAGGCAGGACAATACGGGAGAGAGGAGAAACGTTTCATAAAGCGGGCTACACATGTTCCAATCGAGAGTGACGGCGGTGGTGCTGTCGCTTCTGGTCATTGTGGCAATTCGCAAGATCCTCAGGCGCCGTGCTCGTTACCGTCCGCTGGTGCCTGGCAGCTTCGCACTCATCACCGGCGGTGGATCAGGCATTGGCCTCGAGTTTGCACGCGTCTTTGCACGCGCTGGTTGTCATGTTCTGCTCGTGGGCCGCAACCAGAACGCACTTCGCGAGGCACAAACGTCGTGTTTGGCGCTCGGCGCACCAACCGCGGAGGTGCTTATCGCGGACCTCTCTACTGTGAATGGCACCGATAAGGTGGGCTTGGCAGTTCGGGAAAAACAAGAGCAGCAGCAGCAGGAGTTCAAGTACCTCGTCTTAAACGCTGGCGCCGGCGCGATTGTGCCGTTCTCCAGTGAATCGAGCTTCTACACTATCTGTGAGAACATGATGCAGATCAATTTTTTTTCTAACGTGCGCCTGCTGCAGCTGCTCCTGCCGATGCTCGAAAAGACCGATTCAACAGTAAACCCTTCTCGGGTCATCGTTGTGTCGTCACTGGCCGGCGTGCTGCCATCAACGCTCCGCAGCGCCTACACATCCTCAAAGCATGCCATTCAGGGCTTCATCAACGCACTACGCGGGGAGACGGGGGTTGCGATGACGCTCTGTTGCCCCGGGTACGTTGACACTGCCTTTCATCAGCGGGCGCAACACGGAAGCAGTTTACCATCCGCCAACCATCGTCGTGGCATGGCTCCGGCTGTGTGTGCACGGCAGTGTATGAGGGCTGTGCTGCACGGCGATCCAGAGGTGCTGACAACACTCTCCGGCAAACTGGCCTACATGCTGCGACCGATCTTCACGGAATTCATCGATAGCCAGGCGAAGAAAGTAAGTTTACGCTCACTGGAATAATAACTTATCTTGACACCACGTTCGTGTGCTTGAACATTTTACCCTCCTTTTCCTTTCTCTTGTCTTGCATTTTATCTCCCCCCTCCCTCCTTCTGTTTCCTTGTTTCATATCGCACACACTCTCCACTACTCCCCCCCCCCTTTCCTCTGAAATGTTTTGTAAGAGGCCTTAGGACCAGCAATGGCGAAGTCGAAGAACCATACCAACCACAACCAATCGCGGAAGAACCACCGCAACGGCATAAAGCCGCCGCTTCCACTGTACTTGTGCAACTCGAAGCGTGGTGGTTGGTTGCCGGCCATCATCAATGCCCGCCGTGTGCGCAAGAACAACCAGAAGGCATCGCTGAAGGCTCGCCGTGAGCGCCTTGCTGCACACAAGGCTGCGCAGAAGTAGTTCCTTGATGGCTCAGGAGAATTATTCTGTTTTTTAGTTCCTTTTCTTTTATTTTCAGTATGTGTCTGTAGCCTTGCCTTTTACACCATAGGCATGGATGCGTCTATGAACTGCTTCATATGTCTTTACCTTTTAGTTGGATGAGTTCTATTCTCTACTGTTTGTTCCCCCTTTCTTCTTTCATTCATGCCTTTCTTGCACCATTTTCCCCCTCCCCCCTTTCATGTTTATCTTCTTTTTTTTTAATTCATTGTGTGTCGGATTTGTGCGCATCTTCACAACCCGCTGCGTTGAATCCGTACACACACACACACACACACGTAAAAACGTGCAACAAATACGCACTTACACACTTTTAGAGGGGCCTTAGGACCAGCAATGGCGAAGTCGAAGAACCATACCAACCACAACCAATCGCGGAAGAACCACCGCAACGGCATAAAGCCGCCGCTTCCACTGTACTTGTGCAACTCGAAGCGTGGTGGTTGGTTGCCGGCCATCATCAATGCCCGCCGTGTGCGCAAGAACAACCAGAAGGCATCGCTGAAGGCTCGCCGTGAGCGCCTTGCTGCACACAAGGCTGCGCAGAAGTAGGTCCTTGATGGCTCAGGAGAATTCCTGCAAGAGTGCTTCTTTGTGCGTATGTGGGGTGTGAGGATCGCCCTCCCCCCCCCCCCCCATCTCTTTTTTTTTTTGTTTCTGCTCGCGGGTCACCGTCCTTGCTCCTCTATTTAGTTTTCATTTTGTATTGAGGTCTCTCTGTACATTTGGACTCCACCAGCTTTTCTTTCTTTTTCCCTTCCGTGCACAACTGTCGTGGCTACATCGTGGGATGGGCATGGGACGCTCTTCTCTTTCACACTTACACTCATTCACTTCTGCTCACTCTCTTGGGAGTAACTGCACCGCAGCAGCAGCGGAAGCACCAGAAAAAAAAGGGGGCCAGGGGGGATAAATATTTTAAACCACTGAGCACCGTAGGAGTTTCTTGTTGACATTTGGGTAGAACCTGGGTGAAATTCATGTTTCGCCGAACAGTTGGCCGCGCACGCACACATATCAGTGCGTTTCTTCACGAGCCGTCTCAACGGAAGACGTTCGACGAGACATTAGCCCTATGCAGCGCGAATGGGACGGATATGGCGAGCAACCTGAGTGCGGATTTCGCCCTTCTGCAGTCAAAGCTTCTAAAGTACCGAGTCGTTCGCCTACGCGATGAGCTACAGTATGTTTGGAAGCATCCGTTGGCTAGTTTGCCATCTTCTGTAAACCTTATGCAGCACCTAGTGCTTCTGACGATGCTCTTCTTCATGTTCCGAAACATGGGGCGGCTCTCCATGAGGTCGCTTGTAGAGCCACCAAAGCCGTCTGACGAGGGGGCGGCTGCAGCGGGTAAACCCGTTGGTTGATGATGCTGGGAGGAGGAGGAGGAGTCGATGTGCGCGCTCGTGTGTGTGTGTGTCTGTGGTTCAGGTCTCTGGTGACAACTCTGGTGTTGTGTTTAGCGGAATCTTCTTAACACATCTCGACTTTTTTTTTCTTATCATGCGCTTCATTGCGTGACGCAGGCCCGGAAGCGCAGCGATAACTCCGCTCCTGCGTGAACGAGGCGTGACCGTGTCTTGCCCAACGCAATGAGCCATGACTCTGTACATGGTGTGTGTGCACTGATACACTGTTGTGTATGTGGGTACTATTTCAATACATGATCCTTTTATTTTTTTTTAAAAAACTCTTGAGAAGCTCGTGGGTTTGTTTGCCTCATTGGTGGTTGAGGTGGAAACAGCACTAATAAGAAGGTAGTTTTCTGCCGCTCTTTTGTGCATCTTGTAGCGCCCGCTTTCCCGCAGACTGATTGTGTTTCAGGAGGATCGGCGTGAGCGGGTGCTTTGGGTCAAAGCGGACCGAAGTCGTGTGCACTGACTGAAGAGAACGGCAACAACAACAACGACAAGAACAAAACAAAAAAAAAGTACAAATAAAACGAGACGGCAGTTGACCTTTTGTGTATTTGCCGGGAGGCACAACAAACGAAGCCTGTAGGAACGTGGGCAGATGCCGTTGCGTCGATTGCCCAAGCGTTCGAAGATCATCAACACGCAGATGCTGATGATGCGCCGCCGTGAGCCGTACAAGCCGACAATGAAGGATCGCCATGAGATCGAAAACCGCGTGAAGCTGGAAGACTTTGAGCGGAAAAACGCGGAAGGCCTTCTGTTTGTGCCTGCGAAGGCTCTTCCGCCGTGGCAGAAGTCATTGGCACTGAATGCAGAGGCGGCGAGGTCCAGAGTCAACTTTCGGGGGTTCCGTGTGTATGTGCGTGCAGTGGATACGCAGGACGAGCCCGGTTTCCCGACACCCTTTCGGTGAAATGCGCATCGCACTGTACGATTCAGGCGTTCTTGTTGTGATCATGCTACCTTTCCAGCCCTTGTGCCCCTGTTCCAATTCAAGGAGACAAACACTTTTAGTCCACGTGGTGTGTTGCCCTCTTTGCTTTTTTTTTTCCGCTGTTTTCGCGTCGTATCTTAATAGCTTGTTTCGCTGTTGCTTCCACGAGGTGTGCGGGGAGATGCAAGAGCTGTAGAATCGGTAGCAGCACTAAGAGCTGATGAGATGCCTGTCTTTGTATCTCCGTCTCTTGTTTCTCTCTCTCTCGTGTGTGTGTGTGCGTGTGTGTGCGTGTGTAGCCGTACACAATGGCAGAATTAGACCCCAATGCGCATGTCTCTGAGCTCTTCGACATGCTGGATGTCCACTCGGCAGGCACGGTTCCAGTCGACACCTGCGTGGAAATACTGCGCCGCATCAACACAAGCCTCACATACGACGCTGCAGCGGCGCTTGTGAGTGCTGCGTGCCATGTAGGTTGCCGGGATCTTAAGCGGGACGCCTTCACTGCCGCTGTGATGCATGGGCTCGGGATTAAGTCGAATCGGAACTTTCTGTGCGCGATGCGTGACTTGATACACTCTCTTCGACTGGCACATCGTGAGAGGTATCTAATGATGAACATCAAGCCAAACACACCGCTCCCATCCCTCACGGAGAACCCGAATGTCGTGGCACTATTTAGGGAGCTCTTTGCTGCCGAGGCACATGACGAATTGTACATAACTAGACCGCAGCTGCGGAAACTAATGCTTGCCATTCTCCCTGATGACCACATTAGCGCCGCTAATGTGGTGAGAGCCGCCCTGTCAGAGGATGGAACTGATTTGATTGGGTTCTACGAGTTCATCACACTGATGCAGCCCATCACGCTTCGACGACCGTTGAGTGATTTGGTGGATCAATTTCGTTGCAAGAGGGATATGTGTGAGGGTTTAAGTTCCCCCCGTTGCCTCCAGCCTGCCGGCATACGAACGAAAAAAACGGAGTTAGCATTTGCTCTGAAGCCGCTCGGTTTATTAGATGCAGAATTGCAAACCTACCGCCGATGGGATGCCGAAGGGCAGCGGAGGTTTACCCATGCATCAATGCATGGGCTTATTGAGGCAACCTCGACTGCTGCACTGCCGACGTCAGGGCCCACGATCAATGACGAGGAGGGTGACGCGAAGAAAAAGGACCTAGAGAGCGAGGTGGTGTCTCTGCGGCGAGAAAACGAATTACTACGCCACAATATACTCGTCCTGCAGACTCAGAAGCCGCCCGTACGCGTCGAGGATGGTGGTCGAGTGGTAGAGATGAGTGGAGAGGAGTTCTTCAACGCGGAAAATGAAGCCCTTCGAAGGGAGCTTTCCGACACGAGGGAGCGGCTACGCATCAGCCAGGCCATCATCGGTCTCCATGATGACACCATGAACATCGGTACGATGCTCCGAAAGGGCTGTACTGCACGGGAGGCACTTCTTGCTGTATACCCAGAGGAGTCTCTCTTGTACGGACGCTATCAACAGCTGCTGCGCGTGATGGAGCGACAGCAGAATGCTATTGGACCACCGGGATGCCCAGCACGGCTGCTGTTGACGCAGCTCGATGTCATTCTACAGGGTTATCAGGCCCTCTATCGGTATCACCAGGGTCACGTGGACTCGAGCGATGCCACCCGAAAGCCAGCATATCTGAAACCTACACTTTTGCAGAGGAGTGATACGAGCTCCGTCGATGCAGTGTTAGGACGCCGCCGCCACCGGAAGCCATGGGTGAGCTGATCACTTGATAGACTTTCACTCCCCCCTTCCTGAGTTGTCTTCGGCGGGTTGACACGTGCGGTTGTTTGTATCTACTGCTTCCCCCCGCCCTTTATTCTTTTTTTTTGATGGGTTTATTCCGCTCTCAGCTTTATCGCTCATTTTCTAAATTCTTTCGAGAGCGTGCGACACGAATGGTATCACCTGACGACTTCATGGATCGACATAACTATACCTTCTCGTTTTTTAATCTCCTTTTACGGAAAAGCTTCCTCTTTGGCAAGTGCAAGTTTTTTTTCTGAAACCCGCCCTACCCACCACCCCCAACCGCCTCACGCGGGAGGCGGCCTAAAGGCGCTTTCAGCACTGCCGTTTCGTGAGTGATCGTAAGGTTTAGAGAAAACGAGTGAGGATGACTTTATGTGCAGGACACTGAACTCTTATCAACGGACTTGTGATTAAAAAATAAATTGTTTTTTTCCTATTATCTTCTCATCTCGTTTTTAAGGGGGTGGGAAGGTACGTACCATTCTGGGGGGTTTCTATCGCTGGAAGCCACCTTTACTTCACTGTTGGCTTATTTTTTGTGGGAGTTCATGTTGATGGACTCTCCTCATCGTTATTTTCTCTGGCCAGCGTAAAGATCTGACGAAGAGATCTACATTGAGATTAACGTAAAGGAGGGGGGGGGTAGCAGAAAGATCAAGCAGGCTATATCGGAGAGGGAAATAAGAGAGAAGTGGTATGATTTCTCATCAAACGTTTGCGAGTTAAATCTACAAACTGGGGGCGGGGCCAGTAAACCCTCGCTTCGCCTTCCGGTGTTATCTCATTGCCTTCATCTCGGACTTTTTCCATCGCTGTGGGTCCCCGTAGAAAAGCTGAAGGCTTTTTTTCCCCTTCCGCCACCTCTCCCCACTTTATTAGCTCCTGCCGTGCGGCGGTTTTTCGCCCGTGGGCAGCCCAAACAAATGCCACTTCTTACGTGCAACTTGTACGGCCTCTTTATTTGGCAACGGAGTTCCCTGTGGGCCTATTTTCAATACTTGCCGTACGAGAGACCTCACACGTCTAAGCCAATGCGTCTTTGATTCCTGTCCTCCATCTTCCCCCCTCTTTTTATCCCGGAGTTAAGGCACCTGATCTATTCACGTGCATATATTTCGCCTCTATTCGCGTTCTCTTTTTGAGAAAAAAAAATGTCAGCTAACTCCACACCCGTTATTTACGAAGTCGGTGATGTGGCATCCACAATGGAGATCGCACGTGAAATGATGGACAACGCCAAGGACGTGCCGTACGCTGTTCTCGCAGAGTCGCAATCAAAAGGCCGCGGCACTACAGGCCGTACATGGGTGTCTCCCAAGGGTAACATGTACTTCACACTCTGCGTCCCTGAGAGGATGATCAGCGCGGATCTTATCCCCATTCTGCCTCTGATAAACGGCCTCGTTTGCCGTGCAGCTATCACGGATCTTGTGAAGGGTGCCAATGTGCACCTAAAGTGGCCGAACGACGTCATTTACAAGACCAAGAAGGTTGGTGGGAGCCTTGTAGAGAACGAAAAGGGGTATCTTATTCTGGGCCTTGGTATGAATGTGGAGATTGCGCCGCCAGTGACCGATGAGGGGCGTGAGTCCACTACAATCAACCAGATCGCGACGGATCTGGGAGAGCCGACGATCACGCCAAAGCAACTGGCGGAGAAGATATGGCATCACTTCTTCGAGACTTTATCTGATGCATCACTGAAGCGGGAGTCTGTGTTGCAATGCTTTGAGGCGGCGATGGACAAGAGCCTTACGCTGCACCGTCGCACTCCAACTGGTCGTGACCCGCAACCGCTCCGTGCTCTGCGATTGAATGAATGGGGTCACCTCATTGTCACAAAACCGGATGGAACGGAAGATACACTCATGGCAGAGTATCTTTTTTAACATTCCACCGGAAAGGGATTTTTGGAAAAATTTATAATGAGTGAATTCTTTTTAAAATTATTATTCAATATGTTAGAAAGCCAATATTTCAGAATATACCTTGTTGAGCGGGGAGGGTGGTAAGTTAGTATAAATTTTTTTTTGATGGCTGGCATGTTGGTGTTTCCCCCTTCTTTCCCTTAAAAAAATTTTTGCCTTATTTCCTATCAGTTACATTGCGTGTCTTGTTTCTTTCTTGACACAGTCAGCAGAGGCAGCAGTAGTGGCGACGGCGGAGACGACAACAACAAGAAGGAAAACCCGAACGGAAAGGTGTCTGGATAACAACAGACAGACCGAATGAAAAAGGGGTTTCGCTTCTGTGCCCTTTCGCTTCTTGTGTGCATGCCGAGAGAGAGAGCTTAGGGAGGGGAAAGGACTGGAATAGACGAGTACGGTTTTTTTTTTTCCTTCTTCTTCTTCTGTGTGTTTGTGTGTGTGCGGGAGGGACGAGGTGGGGGCATCAGCATCATTAGGGGATTAACAAAGGAGAGACAACTTAGCAGTGTGTGTGTGTGTGTGTGCACGCTATGGGTTCTTCAAGTCGGAAGGCTGCAGATGAAATTAACTACTGGATCAAGTACATTGACTGCGCCCTTTCGCACCCGAAACCGCTTCCGAAGGGAAAACACGTGTTTCGAAGTGATCTTAGCACCGTTCCAGAGGTGCGTGATCTGTATGACTGTCTCTACAAGCTGTACGAGGAGGAGAGCGCATCAGAAGGTTTTAGAGAACCCGTGAACGCCATTCAGCTGGGCGTTTTTAACTACTACAATGTCGTGACTGAGCCAATGTCACTCCGTGTTGTTCTGGATCGCATTGCTGAGGGTGGTCACTACTCTCAGGCCTCTCAAGTGATGAGTGATGTGGAGAAAATATGGAGCAACTGTGAGGCGTTCAACGGTTCCGACTCCCCCCTCACCAATGACGCAAGAAGCTGCCGGGCGATATTGGCAACGTTGCAGGAGCGCCTTGCGGATGAGCAGCGTGCACCGTCCGCTGAGGTGGACAAGTTGGTCAGCATTCTGGAGGGCGTGGACGAGTCCGTTCTTATTGCGTTGGAGGAGTACTTTAGAAGGGAGGACCCTTCCCTCATCCTCAGCAATGGGGACGTGGACTTAGCGTCACTGAAGGTCAAACACATGAAGGCGATGAAGGCGATTTTCGAACGAATGGTGAGTGGCAACCGTCGTTGATAGATCATTTGGTTGTTTGTGTCCAATGTTATCTTGCGTGCGCTAATGGCAAACAGACATAAGTGGGCCAGACCGCCAGCGCAGACATCATCATCATCACCCGTTACTGCTGTGATACCTCAAGAAAGCGAGAAAGCACGGAGAGGCCGAAAAAACGAAGGAGGAGGAGCGGGATGAACAACGCCCTCCTCTACAGCAAAAGAGAGGACGATGATATGAGGATATTAGCTCCTCTGCAGTAGCGCTACAATGCAGGGATGTGCGCTGTACTTTTATCAGCCTCTTTTCGAAGAGGAGAGGGACGAGGTGGTGTTGGGGAAGGTGAGAAGATTAGGAGTTTGAGGGGCTACAGCCCCGGCTGCATTAGAGGTCGTCTACACCTTCTCTCACATTGCCTCCATTAAAGGTAACCGAAGAGCGACATAAATAACAGAAGAAGAAAAGAAAAAGGGAGGAGGGTAGTTGGGAAGAAGGAAGAGGGAGGAATCCCGTGAAAGATGAGTGGGGTCGGCTCTGCTTCACATAATGGCAGCGAACTTCTTTCGGCGCTGGAGCAACTGGAGCAAACCATAACGCGCGATCTGGCGGAATATCAGAAGGGGGTCGCAACGATGTTTGCGTCTGAATTTCTGCCGTCATCATTTGAGGACTTTCGGCGCGCTGACGAGGGGGTTGCATTGCCATGGCGCATCGCTGAGTTACGCGGCAGGTACAGTGACATTTCAGGCGCGGCAAAGACGCCAAAGGTCGGGGTATGCGAGCCACACGGGGGCTGATGATATAAACGACATGGGCCAGCACTCACAACATGAACGCTTCCCCCTCCCATAACGCACCGGAGAAGAGGAGGAGGGAGTGAAATTGTGAAGTGAGGATTATCGGATCATCTGCCATCGGCGTATTTCACTGAATCTCTCGAGGCTGAGACGACGGGTTCTCTGCACACCACCTCACGTGCATTTCTTTCCCTTTTTGCACCCTTCTCCCCTAGCCTCCTCATCTCTTCGATAACGTTACCGCTGTGGCAACTGCCGCAGCTTATGGGGTCGCCGAGGAAACGACGACGACACGAAGAGACGCGTGGGCGTTGTGTTAGTGGGGCCGTTTTGATTAATTAAACACAACCTCTCAGATTGAAGAAGTTCACCTTCTTTTTTCATACGTTTTATTTTTATTTTTTCTTCTCTTTTTATGACTGTGGCTGTAGGGTGGGGAAGTATCAAAGGGGATAGGGAGAGAAGAGGGGTGCAAATACTCACAAGAGGTCAAATCGGGAAAAGAGGGTGTTGCCAGTTGTGCCCCAGTCATGTTGCATCTGTGCAGAGTGTGCTTGAAGGTGCAGTCGCATCAAAAGAAGAAGTCGCAGCACCCCAATGCCGGCACGCGGTTCGGTCGCGTGTACAACCGTGGTTTCATCCGGTATGGTTTCGGTGGCTTTGGCATGAGTGTGTACACCCCAAAGAAGGACCGCACCTTCCGTGTGCAGCCGCTTCAAACACCGTCGACTGATGTATTCACGGACGATACTGCACTTGTGTCTACAACACGGACACTTTCTCCAAACTTTCGTGCATTTGCACTTCAGGACGGCGGTGTACTTTTTTCTCACCCGTCTCATGAACAGATCATGCGCTGGGGACAGGGCGTACTAACAGAGGAGACAAAGACCACGGGAATGACCACCATGGACAACTACGTTAACTCACGTATTCAATCGATCATAGCAGAGAACACAGTGGAGAACGTCGCGTTAAGCCACTGGCGCCGACGCCATATGTGGAATCTGATCAAAGTGCACGGTAAACTACAGCGACGATGGGGAGTTTCGGATGCGGTGCGGGGAGCACGATCGAATATCTACGGACGCTCTTGACGAGGAATCGACTACGACTCATTTCAACTGTATGCGTCTGTGCTTTGATCGTATTTTCCTTCTCGTTGCTCCTTTTTTTGTGTGTATGGGCAGGAGAGGGGGGGTACTACTATGCGTTGCTTAAAAAAAAAAAAAATGTTTTTTTTTTTTTATCAATCTCTCACATTCCCATGTGATCTTTTTTTTTTCCACTTTTAGCGAAATAAAGAAGTGCAAAGAGCATTTGGTGCTATACTTACCGACTGTCATATATATATATATATATATATATATATATATATATATATATACATATATATATATATACCTACATAGTAGTGTTTGCGTGTCTGCACTCCTTATGATTCATCCATTCGGCCTTGTGCTGAGCGGCTTGCTTGCTTTATCAGCCATCCTGGGAGGCCATCTACCCGCCGTCGCGTTGCTCCTATGCATGGTGAGTCCACGAGGGACGAGGGTGCAGAGATCATCCATCTTTCTTATTTTGGTGATGTTATTCGCTTCATTGCAACTCACCGCAACGCTGGTTGTAAACCTCGTCGTTTTGACCTCGGTGCACGTGCGGGATGCGGTATTTCGAGACTACTGTCTTTTGACAAAAACTCTTGGCGTCTACGAAGTGGGAGTTGGTGCCAAGGGGTGGATTGCAGCAAGCGCTTGCATTCCGTCGGTGCTGCTACTGCTGTACGTGAGCCTCATGTGGAGGAGATTACTACGCCGTGTTCCCGTGAAACTTAGTCGGCCCCTGTTGACAACCTTCTCATGGGCCTTCTTGAGTATCGTGGCAGCACTCATCGCTCCCACGGTTTTGGGTGCGGTGCTGTTGTTAATTGGCATGATAACTTCCTTGTGTATCGGATTCGGGGCGGAGGGCCTCCTGTTTCGTGGGGTTCGGCAACGAGATGGTTGGACATCCTTCTCTGTTCTCTACGCAGCTTCCATTTGCGGGACGCTCATCAGCTGCATAATCCTGATGATATCATGCGTTTCACAGAATGCCCTTGCTGCCTATGTTTTCAGGAATGTGGACACAATCTATGGCTTGTCGAAACTCTACGATCAGCCGCTGGATGTCGCCATCTGCCGATTTATGCAGATTTTTTTGGTGATGATCACCCTCTTCCTTGCTGGCACGGCGGTGGAGTGTAATGGGGAATGCCTGCGGCGAGAGGAGACCGACGCATTGTTTTTTCCAGACCCCTCCGCATCCAGAATTCAATGTGTGTCCACTGCTATGAATGTTGGTGATGCTGATGCCGCTGAAGCTTTGGCCCCTCGTGTTCATCAGCAGACGAGGCGAGAATCATTAAACGATATCGTCACCACCAGTTTATTACCATTTGAGCGTCTTGCAATCGCACTGGAGAATACCAGCGCTTTTGTGATACGTGCCCTCCTCGCCGGCTCGCGTATGGTGCCACTGCTGCTGATGGCTATCAACATGACTCTGTTTCCCACCATCCCAACGCTTAGCTTGCTGCCGATGATGATGGCTGGTCAGCTGCTGCGGCAGGAGTTGTTTTTGGCTTTGCTTCGCCCGACACTCATTCTATCGCTTATGGTTGTGTCTGTACAGTACGTGGTGCTAGCGATAAATACAGCACATTCGAGTGTAATGCGGCGCCTCTTCTTGAGCGATGAGAACGGGTTGGTTTTCTTGGTGCAGGTGATATGCAACGAGGTGCTGTTCCTCGTCATGCTTGCAGCCGACGTGGTTCTTCGTCACCATGCACACTTTGCGAAAACCTACCGCCAGTCTCAGAGCTGCGGCACTGACACTCCGCCCACCGCACCATTGGCACGCGAATTATCAGCGTCATCCTCAGAATCATCGCAGCATCCACAGTTACCACTGCAGTCGTCGTCAGTAGTGTTTACAGAACCCCGTGAGACTTCTACCGAAGATCTATTTGTGCGGGACAATGATGATACTAACAAAAAGAACAATGGTGAAATTAATCATGGTGGGGCAGGCACACAGAACAAAGGACAGGGTGCTTTGTCCGGAACTGGGGATACCCTGTGGTGTGCGAATAACATGTTGGGCCAGGAACGCGTCTCAGAGTTGCTTGCGTACGTTTCAAATGACTGCCTTGGCGCTCGTGAGGCGTTTGAGAAACTTTTCCTTCACCTCATTGGTCGGGGACCTCGGGCCGAAGAGATCCGCTGCCTCTCCAAGGACGGGGTCGGTAATGATCTCCTGTTGGAGAAGCTCCAGCTTTCAAGGAAGCCAGTACTTCTGCAATACATGCACTGGGCTGGAATTCTCTTCATACACAATGCCACACTCATTGTGCTGCTTTTGCTATTTATCGTGGGCTCCTTTACGTATCATATGGACATCATTCATGCTGTTGTTCTGCTTTTCTTTGCCATGCACTTTTTTTTTAGAAACATCATGGACGACATATGGGTACTTGTTCTGGTTTACCTTATGCTTCTAACTTCATTTGAGCTTGTCTTTACTTTCGTGAGCCAATTCTTCACACTACCCGCGTACGTCATGGGAAGCCAATTGCAATATGCCACAATTGGCTTAGTACCGCTGCGCTCACGGTATGAGATCATCCCGTACTTGATCACTGTTTTTGTTGTGTCATGCCTCTTCCGCAGCGTCCGCGTGTGTCGCACATGGGGGATGGTTATCTCTCTGCACGAATGGAACCGATTCTGCCGTTCCACTGCCGTTCTTCAGTGGACGATGCGACTTACGATGGTGGTGGCCACGACCGTATTTGTTGCACTTGGTGTATTTATGCAATATTCTTTGATTGTTGAGGGTTTTCTTGCGCTTTTTCTTCTTCTTGCGATGACCGCGGCATTCTTGGGGCTCTACAGTACCGTTCTCGGGTGTGTGTGGTGCGTTGCGTGTGTCTACAGCTCGCTCATCATGCTCATCACAACGGTGTGCCAGTTCACACAACTTGCACATGTAGTGCAGGAGTATATCTTTGACCGCATCTGTTCTGGTGATGCTGATGGACAGTGTCGGCGTGAGAGCGGTCTTTTTCCAGCTGAATACAACATGCCGCTTACTTTGTTCCTTGCGCCCTGGTTTCTTGCCTTCGCGACGGCTATGTCGCACATTGCTGTGAAGCGTGCGGGTAACAAGGCCTTTCTATCCACGAAGTGCGATACGACAGAGAGAGGGATGGGAGAGGGGAGCAGGCGGCAATCGATAGGTTTAAACACGCAAGAATGCGAAACTGCACATGTCATAATAGAGCACACACCGCCACTGTCGTTCAACGGCGGCGATCAGATCTTTATTCGGCATTGTATGAAGCTAATTGCAGGAATGGACGTGGTGGCCAAATGGTTTACCACATTTGGTGCGGACTACGGTGGTGCGTTAGTGTGGGTGACACTCATCATCACGGCAACACGTTCGCACACCGCCATTGGTGCGGTATACGTGCTCTTCTTACTCCTTGACTTCACCCATCTCTCTGTCTTGATCTACTGCGTGTTGCACATTCTTGTGGTTTACACATACCAGTTCTCGGCCGTGCCGGAGATTTCCTACACGTTCCGGGGTGTTTCACTGGCTTCCTTGATCGGTCTGGATAAAGACACCCACAATTCGCCTTCCAGGCAGGTGTTTGGACCTGTTTTGGTTTTATTCGCTGTGCTGTTTCGCATCAGCACACACGATGCAAGGGGAATAACACGGTGTCAACAGCGGATGGAGGGACCGGAGAGCAGCAGCTGGCGAACAGTTCTCTTCACTCAGCTTTTTTTCTACGGAGGTTATGAGATCTTCATCTTGACGCTTCTGATCGCCCTTCTCTACTCTGCTGATTCGTGTATCGGGGTTCTAGTGGGCTGCGCATTGCTGCTGCTGCTGCTACCGCCGTCTAGTGGAAGGCAGCGCTTCCACATCCCCTCGTTCTCACTTGTGCTACTGGTGCTACTCAGTGCGATAGTTCTGTGGTATTACGCACTCGGGATGAATGCGCAGCATGGTCTGTTCACCACCATCACCGAAAATAATAACTACACCTTTGACCTGTCTGTTGGGCATGACACTCTTGCTGCTGCTACTGATGAATTCTGGCGCATTTGGGTATTTGCTTCACGTCAGGGCTCTCTTATTAGCTGCCTTGTGGGTGTCATGCTGCTGCACACGAACCGACAACAGGCGAGGGATACAGCATTGTACTTCTCGTTTATACGTGCAAAGTTTGGTGGACACATTACACTGATTGATTTCATTCGGGCGGCATCCGTGAAGTCGTTGCAGCGACTGTCGCTTGAAGAGTTTAATCGTGTGGTTCCGCATATTGTGGAGTCTTCGCCACCAAGCCGTCTCGGTTGCGTCTCAACATGTATGATCTTCGCGGTGTCATATCTGCACCCTGTCGCTGTCTTCTCTTTTGCCGCTGGTGTGACATTGATGCCGTCCATCATCAATCTTCTGCTTCTGGTTGGCGGTTTGATGCAAATGACTCGGTCTGAATTACTGCACTGGAAATTCTTCCGTTTGTGGCCACCTGCTGCAGCGGTTTACTGCGCCGTCTTCGTCTGTTTTCCGATCATCTGTAATGTGCCGTATGTGCGACAGTTCTTGTTGCAAAATAGCGGTTTTTTTGGAGCTGTGGGATTTACTGAAGATGGGAGGCCTTTTCAACTAAATGCGCTGCACATAGTGCTTCTCTTCGCTGTGACGCTGCAGACACGAGTCTACTGTGACTTTCGCTATACCAAGCTATTGCGACGGCTCTATAACCAAACTTATATGCGGCAATCAAGGCACGAAGAGTTGTGGGAGCGTTTGCGGGCGAAGTATGAGGCGGAAAGGCAGCTGGCGAAGGCAAGAAGTCAAGCCCTTCACGCAAAGCTGGATGAGGTGCGTCGCATGACGTGCATCACTGAGGGCATCTGTAGACCGGAGAACATTCCCACGAATGAACCCTCCAAGAAGGGCGAGGCCAGCGGGAGGGAAGAAGTTGTGACGGGACCCCAGTCTTTTCAAACCAACGCAGGAGCGTTCAAGGATCACCATGAACGGGTGCTCTCTGAGGTGTGCGATAAGAATCACCACTCCATGACGCTGGGGGATTATACCACACGTGGGAGGCGCATCAGGTTGTGGGTGTACCGTGTTTACAAGGCGTGCGCTACGAAGATGGCTGACTGGTTGGCGGCTCACACGTATGAACCGCAGCGACACACCGCTGCAACTTACCGCAGCACATCTAGACGACTTTTTTGTGTTTTAATCCGCGCACTGGAGCGGCACACGGCTATGCTAACCCTTATTGTGACGATGGTCAACTTCATGCTTACACACTGCGTATGGGAGATGATACCATTTTGCTTTATCCTCGTGGTTGCAAACACCTACAACCCATTTGCACCGCGCTTCATCTACAAGGGTCTCTCTATCTTTGTGGCGCTGGGTGTTGTGTTGAAGGCATTCATTGATGTGGTGCTTGCTCACGTCTCTCATTCACCCAGTGTCCTCAAGGTGCTTTCATGGACCATCCTCCACGTCTCGGAAGGCGCGTACTGGAAAGAGAAGGTTGTACGCTCGTATATGTTGATGGATCTCGTAGTGTATGCAGTTCTGCTGGTGCACCTGGATATCTGTCTCTTCAACGGCGTGTACAGCCGGAATGATATTCTGCGCAGTCGGTTTGGTAATGATGCCAACCTCGCAATTAATGAGCAAACCAACGATGCCAACACCGGCGCCATCACCACTTCGGCTCCCGCTCCCGCTGATGATGATGATGCTGGTAATGTTCCTACGGCAGAACCAACTAACCCTATTGCTCATGTCGATACTGATGTTGCTGATTCTGATACCGTAACACGTGTGAAGGATGTGCCTATAGAGACGTCTTCACCTCTTTTTTCTACCACGTCCGTCGTTTCCCAGTATGCCATTGCAATGAACCAAACTCTGCACTCTTCTGTGACTGGTTTTGTGCGAAATGCCATCTGTACTCCTGGAGTAGGCCGTGACTGGTATATTTACTACTTCTCAGTTGATGTCATTTCTCTGTTGTTATTTGTTCTTGGCTATAACAAGATGTCTGGACGAACCGATTTAAGCTTGCAGGAGAGTCTCCGACGGAATGTGCTACCGGGTCCTATGGTGATTGTGGTGCTTGTGTCTATTCTCGTGATGATCGTGGATCGCATGCTCTACGTGACACGGTGCATGAAGGGAAAGTTGCTACTGAACCTTGTCTCTGGTGTTGTGTACAGTGTCTGCTACCTGGTCTGGGGAAATATTGTTGTGGTGCAGTCTCGTACGATGGGAAATGTCTTTTTTGTTCTAAAGATCCTTGCGTTGACGATCGCAGTACTGCAGTTGCGTGTTGGTTATCCCCGTCATCGTCGCCACGACCCCTTTACCGCCACAGGTGGTCGTTCGACTATCGCATCTGTCTTCTACCGACTGTACCGCACCGTGCCGTTTCTATGGGAAATACGAATGGCAACTGACTGGACAGTAGAGCGCACTGCGCTGCGCTTTGGAAACTACCTAAAAATAGAGGATCTCTACGACATTGTGTATGGACGGCAAAGGAATATTCATGAGGCGCAGGAGCAGCAGCCCATTCTTGGAACGAGAATCCGCTGTTCCACGAAGCTCAGTGACGGTCTATTTCACCTCCTCATTATTATGGCGGCTCTCATGGTGCCCTTGTTTTATTACTCTACCTTTAACCCATCCATGGAGCTCAACAGGGTCACCGAGCTGCGCGTCACCTTTTCACTCATGTCATCACAAAACTTCTTCTCATCAACGGCGTTCTCATCGGCTGAATACCCCAACGAATGGCCGCTGTGGGTGGCCCGCACACGTCCCACAATCGCTGACGAGGGGATTATGGACTCGAAAAAGACACTACAGCTGATGGATATGAGCTCATGCAGCAGTGAGTTGTGGTCTATCAGTCCACAAGCGCTCCGGTTGCTCAAGAGTCAACTCACCGATGCGATGGAGAATAGGACTACCGTTTTTATATTTCAGTCGCTGCAGCTCTCAAGTATCCTAACGTCTGGTTCTGCTACTCATACAGTCCGCTGGCCCATTCCATCGTCTACCGCTGGTGACATTCTTCGCATGTTGAATGGTAATCCCGCTACGGATACGGATTACGTATTGTTGCCAAACTTTTACTCACCATTTCTATTCAACCGACAGGATGGTATTGAGGTATACAACACGACACACGGGGGAAACTTAATGGACTGCAGCATTCGACTTCGTCGAGAGATGGACGTTGACCTGAGCACAGCTGTTAATTACTGGTGCCTCAAATGTCAGTCACTCTTTACAAGCGGAAACATCCCGAGCGACAACACAGCCCTGTTTCCTGAGTGGCATTGTCTTTCCACTGGTGAAGGCTGTGACCGCTTCAACAGGGAGGAGCGTAATGGAGACGCAAGTTACTACCCCATTCCCATGTATTATGTGATACTCTCTGACAGTTTCGCTGGTGGCGTGATACTTTTACGGGGAATTGGAATTATTGCACTGTACACTACCTTCGTTCTTGCCGTTGCCCGCATCTTTCGCGAGATGTTTGCTGGTGGTGCGGAAAATATCATTCTGACTGACATGGCTGACCCCACGCCGGTTGCTCAGCTCATCGAGTACATTGCGATTGCGAGGGAATGTGGTGATATGCGACTTGAGCAGTCTGTCTACTTTGAGCTCATCGACCTGGTGCGATCACCCGAGCGTCTGCTACGCCTGACTGGATTTAACCGGCGAATGTACGACGCAGACACGGATGCCCTGCATTCACCGCCAACTTTCCGACCCAGTGGTGTGGAGGGTGATGTCAATAATAGCGATGATGATGCAGCTGCTGCACCACGGCCTGGTATGGCATGACACGTGGAGCAGTCGCTTCTGCGCGCCGATAGCCACCTGACGGAGATGTAAAATGTGCAGCAGTTTGTATTGTTGCTCCAAGAGGGAGCATGTCCCCCCCCCCCTACTTTTTCTTTCGAAGCTTGAGTTCCCCGTCTTGTTGAGGGGTGAGACGTAAGATGATGACGAAATAAACTCACTAGAGTGATGAAAAAAGCTGACTAAAAGTTTGCAAATAAAAGGAATGGGTCTGCGCTGGGTTTTAATGTGCCTTCCTCTCTCTCTCTCTCTCTTTTATACCTGATATCGCGTCTGTTTGTGACACTTGTGCATACTCAGAGGCGGTATATGTGCCTATAAACCCACCCACATCCTCATATATATATATATATATATATATATATATATGCATATGTATGCACGTATCCGCTCATGTTGTTTTGTTACTCCTGCTATTGCTGCTACTCCTGCCGTAGCGAGAAAAAAAAAAAAGGAAGACCGCAGCATCCGTACAGAAGAGCAGGCGCTGGAAGAGGTGTGAAATTTGTATTTGTGGTTCGGGTTACATATACAAATAAATTTATAAGCACACCTGCACACTGAATACAGAAAAAGAGGCGCATTACATGCCGACACCATTGTGCTCTGTCTATGAGAGTAAATTAGGTGCCACGCGGCCGCTGCGCCACATCGCTCCACAGATTCGTGCTGCCGGCTTTTGTACTGATCAAGACTGCGGGACTGTTGCTGAGCTAACATCAAACTACTATTCTACTGGACGTTCCACACCAGACTTCATCAAGTCTATCAGACGCGGTGGCGAGGTGGGCCGCACGTGTCGGCACTACGGCCGAGCGCGCGACCCACCTGTTGATGAGACATTGCGTCACGGCATCAAGAGCGTTCCCGGTGAGGGTGTGCGTGGTTGTATGCAGTCGGGAAGCGACCGCATGACAGCACTAATGGATGAACAGCTCGAGCGTATGTACCTCTCAAACATTTTACATCCACTCGGGCGTGGGCCTTCACCTCTCTACAAGGTGCCTGTGCCGCGGAACGGCTTCGGCATCACGTCAAAAAACAGTGAGAGTGTCAAACGGGTGGTGTACGGGGGAAAAGATGTTGAAGTGTTGCATCCCGTCGGCGAGCATAAGAATCGTGGCTATGATTGGGAGCGCACTGGCATCGACCCAGTGAATCACCGATTTGGAAAAATCTTGGAGTACGATGCACTGACGGCCGCTGATGTGATGCGGGAGAATCGACCCGTAACGACTTTGGTGCCGAAACTTGTAAAGGACTACCAGGCGACGGTGAAGGCCGAGCTTGGCAAGCCACGCCGATACGGTTTTAATAATGACGCCTTTGCGGAGACCATGGAAAGTAAAAATGTGTCGCAGAAGCGAGTCGGTGATGGCGATGCTGCACGCGAGCTGATTGGCTCCTGGGCGCAACACCCTGCCGTGTTGCAAGCGCAGGAGAAGGCCGCCGTTGCTCTTACCATGGGTCCATTAACGCTAGGGAGTGCGGGAAAGGAAACGGACGATGAAGGCAGTACAATGGACCGTACACGCTTTACACGCACGTTTGGTGGTAGGAGACGTGGTGGCGGCCAGATGGCGTCCATAGAGCTGGTCGACGACGTCCGCGCGCCGCACCTTCTGTATCCATGTCACTATGTGCAGCTTGGTGTTGACTCCAAGTACTTTGCCGGTGGCCGCACGCTGGAGGATGTACGGGGTTTGTGCAATAAAGTTAATATGGGCCTCAGTGATGAACAAATCAACGAAGTGTTCGGCAGCATTGCTCATAATGGCCTCTGCGGCATTGAACAGTTTAAAAACAAAGCAGTGGAAATGGGGTATCTCGCATAGAAGTGTGGGATAGGGGAAACACCGCGGTATTTCAATGGGCTGGAAGGCCGCACGATGTAAGTAAACCGAAAAGGACGAGAGCAGTATGCAAGCAAACAAAGGCAACCACACAAAAAAAAAAAAGATGAGATGGTGAGGAAACTATGAGTAGCAAAATGAATGAAACAGGAGTGGCACACTAGGCATGTCAGAATGTATCATACGTCAGGAGGAACATTGAGCGGGTATATATATTAATATATTCGTCCGTGTGTGTGTGTGTTTCCACTGTTTATCTGGCTGCTGACGGCACTTAGCCGAGGAGACCAGGCGAATAAACTTCCCGAGCTACCTCTCCCTTCCCCATCAAAAAAAAAAAAGAAAAAAAAAAGGATGCTGTCTTTAGTTCTGTCGCTACCATACGCAACAGACCTCTTCGGTTCTTTCTTTTCGATGGATTTGTCCGAGCGCTGCTTTTTTCCTCCTCCGTCTCTATGTGTTTCTCCATTTTGGTGCCATTTCTTCTTTACGGGAAGGTATCGGACACGCAAGGCAGTAGAAAAGGCAGCAGTGACTTGAATAGGGGGATTTCGGGGCGTCAGAGGGGGTAGCTTTCGCGGAAAGGCGAAGGGGAAAGCAGCATTGAAATAGGGAAACGTAGAAAAGAGTGTGCAGGGGGTCGGGGATGCTTCGTCACACATTGCGCAAGGCGATGAAGCCGTACTTGCATGCCTTTTCCCCTGGAGGTCGCCCTTCCGAGAAGGGCATGCTGTACCGCAATAACAACATGAACGCTCACGCGCGCGTGGCCTCCATTCAGCAGGCACAACGCACCCACCGGGAGGGTAAAGTGTTCCTCATGCTTCTGGTGCCGGATCAAGTATTTATTTCGGCACTTGTCGTTGGTGTGTCAATCATTGCGATGCTTCTTTACTTCCGCCAACAGCCGTTCAGCTTTAACACGCACAAACAGCGATGGATTCTTGGCGCCATTAACGAGCATGAGTTTTACCAGCGCAACAGTGAGATGGCTGCAGTGCTCGAAGCGCACAGAGTTGCCATTGAAGGCACGAGGGAGGTGATTGGCAGGCGGCCGGATGTGTTTAGTCCGCCAGAAGGGACACTTTACACGAGTCGCAGCGGTGATTTTGCACCACAGTAGTGAAAATATTGGGGCTGAGTACATGTAGAAGAAAAACGAGCTCTCCACCTCTCCATGTCTGTGTGTCTGAGTGGGTGGGTGAGGGATGATGTACGTTCGGAGGAGTGCAAGGGAAAGGGATATGGGAGAAGGGGGAGGAACACATGGAGGGGATTTTCTCTTCTTCATGTGTGCTAGTCTGTTAGTGTGGAAGGCAGAGGGGCAGTTGCTTCGTGGCGTTGATTACATTCTAGTCGTGACCCGCCCCCTCGCGTGTCTGTTTCTCACACGTGCACGTACGCAGACTGTCTCTCTATGCCCCTTTCGGTCCGCCTGTGTGTATACGCTTCTTGCGGTGGGTTCTGCATTTGGATGCTAGATGTACTCCACACGTGTTCATGTTTTTTTTTTTTCCCTCTCTCCTTTTCTTTCCTTTCGTTTGATTCCCCATTTCTAGAAAAGCAGTTGCGGATTGATCGTTTCACTTTCTGTCGCTTCACCATGCGACCGAGGCCGGCGCAGCAGAACCACGCTGCCGCTGTGGTGGATGTGGGTTCGAGTCTAACACGCATCGGATTTGCCGGCGAGGAGGCACCACATGTGTTGTCCCGTACCGTCGTTGGCACGCCGCGCCACTGCGGCTTGTCAGGCTCGTTGCTGCAGCATGTCAGTGAAGACTATGCAGGAAGCGATGCGTGGGAACGAGAAGGGATTTTGAATCTTGTTCACCCTGTGCAGAAATCCCGCATCGTGAGCTATGAGGGAATCGAGCATATTCTGCAAGACGCCTTTAGTGTGCAGCTCCCGATTATCCCGTCCGAGACACCGTTGCTGTGGGTAGAGGCGACCTGCACGCCACAGAAGGAGCGCGAGCGTTTGTGCGAGTTGCTCTTTGAGAACCTTGACATTGCAATGCTTGGCATCGCGCATGCCACGACGACAACGGTGTATTCAACTGGGCGCACGACAGGTGTAGTAGTGGACAGTGGTGATGGACGCACGACAGTTAGCGCAGTTTGGGAGGGGTACAACGTGCAGCACGCCTTACAGGTCTCTGAAATGGCTGGGTGTGTGCTGACAGACAAACTGAAGGAAGTCCTCCGTGAAAGGGGTTACATGTTCTCTACCCCTCAAGACCGCCGTGTGGTGGAAGACATCAAACACAATCTCTGCTACGTCGCCGAAGACATTGAGGTGGAGTTGGAGAGCCTGCGTAAGAAGATGCAGTTGGATAGTTATAGGCTGCCAGATGATCAGTATGTTTATCTCCATGAAAGCCAGTTCATGATTCCAGAGATGCTGTTCACTCCGTGCGGGGACGACAATAGGGACAGCAGCAGCAGCAACGGCATTGTGGGCAATCGCGGGTTGGCAGATTTGGTGACACAAGTTGTGCAGAGCGCACCAGAATTCACGCATCCGCATCTGTACGCGAGCATCGTACTTGGCGGTGGAAACACAATGTTTCCTGGGATTGAGCAGCGCCTACAGCGAGACGTGACGGCGCTCAGAGCTGGCATAGGCAGTGGTGGCGGCTGCAGCAACAGCGGAAGCAATCTCAACATCGGCATCGATAACAGTATCTGCGAACCGGTGAACTGCGTTGCCTTCCCGGACCGCGACATGGCTGCGTGGATTGGCGGCTCAGTGCTGGCGTCCATGCCAACATTCCAGAACATTTGCCTCACACGTGATGAGTATTACGAGAAGGGTGTGATGGAGATGCATCTCAGAGTGTAAGGGGGCGGGGAAGCGGGGAGAAGAAAAGTCATGTAAAGAAGGGGCGAGGCGCGCGCGGGGGGGTAACAAGTCTCGTTTTTTGTTCACCTACGCTCTGGTGCTTGGTGGGTTATGTAGTCCAATCAGCGGGAAAAGTTCCAATAGCTACACGGTGGGCTGCACTACATGTTGGGACGCCTCCAACACATACATGTATGTGCATATAATGCGCAATTTTTTTTTCTCCCTTTTTTTTTCGTAGGAAAAGTTGGTGGAGTCGCATTGGAGGGCACCATGTCCGTGGAAACGCACTCATTGCTTCACCGGAAGAGCAGCCCGCAGAAGGATCGCGGGACCAACATCACAATTCCTAATATTCCAAAGGTACTCGATGAGCGGGGCCGCATGAAACTTATGAGCGACTACGACAAATATGAGTCGGAGCTTTTCAAGCACCATATTGGGACCCCCGAGACAACGCGGACCATTGGGATGAACATCATGCCCACTGACTTTGACCGGCGGATACCATCGCGGGATGAGCCAACTATCGCCGAGCGCGAGTTTGATGCGCGTAGGGCACAGCGGGCTTCTAAAAAAAGACGGTGTAACACCGCATCCCTCGTTGCGCGTCTGCATGGGGGTGACGCTGGCCACTTCAAGCCGAGGAATGTGGCGGCAGACCTGCATGCAGCAGCCCCTGAGGGTGATGCAAACGAGCGAAGAGTGGACTGGATACCTTCATTGCACACCGTTGGGAGGAGTTCAGTGCAGGAGGCGACGTCGCATTCCTCCTTGAGCAAAAACAAGCCCATTTTGAGCGGAGACATTTCTACTACAACATTATCTGTGCCATCGCCACGGGCAACAGCGAGTGAATTGAAATCGCAGGAAAAGAAGGAAAGAAGAGCGACTCCAGCGAGGCCAACGCTCACGGAATCAGCTGCACGAAAACCAATGCGACGTCTCTCTCTGCCGTCGTTGCTGCCCTCGGAGAAATTTCCTCCGACGCAACAGCCAAACGAGGGTGAGAAAGTGGTGAAAAAAACTGGAGAGGGAGCGACCACGCGGAAGAAAATGATGCGACCTCATCCCCCATCAACGGCACCTGGGTCGACACCAAGGGTCGATGCATCATCTATGAGCTCTTTGAAGGTTTCCTCCCCGGGGCGTGACTCAACGTGGGATGCGGAGCACTGTGGCAGGCTGCTACGTGTTGTTGTAAACTCCCCACCCGAGTACAGTATGTCCTTTCAGCTTGATTTGCGTAACATAGACCTCAGCTGGATGCGGGACGCACACTACCCCCGATCATTGGTTACGCTGCAAGCGTGGCGTCATGACGAAGGTATTGGTGGTGGTGCTTCGGTTATCAACTCTCCGCGGTCTGTTCTTGTGCTTTTGCGCAACGGTGTTGCTGTGGCAGACCTAATACCCACTGAGGTATCTGATGACGACGCGTCTCTCCCACATGAAAAGGAAGCACAGCGTATGGTGAAGCGGATGCGGCTGGAGCGTAGAGTACGATGTTGCGAGATGTTGCTTGAGAACTTGCGCGCTGAGCACATGTCGCTCTGCTCCAACGTCAACCTTCCAGATATACTGAAGGCTTTTCAAACGAAAGAACGGTATGTGGCTAGTTGGGAGATGCCAACGTCTATCTTTGAAGGGCACGAGCGGCAGAAGCGTGTTCTTGAAACCACGCGAAAGCAGCTGGAGAAACAACTGATGTTTGCGAAGGATGTGCATGAGCGACAGTTAGTAGCAGAACAGCGACAACAACATGCGGAGAATGAGGCACGGCAGAGGTTGGAGCGGAAAAAGGAAGATGCAGAACACGCACAACGGCAGGCGATGGAACGCATGGCTTCACGACGGAAAAAGGTCGCTGAGCTTGAAGAATTCTACCAGATGAATCTGCAGCAACGTCTCCTCGCTGCGGAAAAGAAAAATGCTTCGCGCATTGAGGCACGCAAGCGGCAAACAGAACTGCGGCGTTCGGAGCGAGAGAGGAAGGCGGCGGAGCGTCAGGAGCGTTTGGGACACGTGCTGGAGTTTCAGATGACAAGGAAGCTCGCACTGCAGCAGAAGTATGAGGAAAAGGAGAGGAAGTTGAAGCAGCTCTCTGAAGAGCAGAATAGCAGACGGAGGGCCTTGCGTGAGAAAATTCTTGAGAGGGCCGCGAAATCAGAAGAACTTGCAGAATTGGTGCGCCAGCGGGCCGCTTTCCAGGAGGAGAGGGTGCGCCAGGCGGCGGTGGAGCAGAATCAGAAGGTTGAGGGACGCATACTGCAATTCCGGCAGCGCCGCGAAGAGGAGCGCGCCCGCCGTATCGTAGAAGAAGCTGAAAAGCGCAAGCATATTAAAAAAGTCTTTGAAGCGGCCACCGAAAAGCTTGTCGCCATGAAAACGGGAATAATGGAGAATTTACAGGAGCACGAGCAGCGTCAGATGGAGCGGAAGCAGAGGCAGCAGACGGAGGCAATCGAGAAGCGCGAACGTGAACGCGCAGAATTAGAGTCAAAGAACTATGCATTACTGCGCAGCAGACGTGCAGCTGAATTTAAGAAGGTAGAGAAGGTGCTGCACCTTATTACCAAGCGTGAGGCGGTGGAATTCCTCGAGAAACAGCGTGAGGCCATGTTGCTAGAAGCTAAAAAGAGCCGCATCGCCCTATTAGAGGAGAGAGAAGCGCTGAAGAAGCAGATCTTCCAGCAGAAGCATACACTCCAATGACAGGGAGGGGTATACATGTGCGTCTGCAGAGACATGTAAATTTAAACCCATCTATTGTTCGGACTACATGTGTACACACACGAGCGAAAACAAAACAGAACAAACGCAAAGTATATTATCTCGTATTAGATGGGCGGTGAAGGGGGATGGAGGAGTCTTGCGTGGGTTATGAGATGTACAATAGCGATGCCACAAGGCAGAAGAGTGGCGGGAGGAGGGATGGATGGGGTTCATGAGTTCTGCGTGGGCGCGAAAAAGCACCAGTAATTTGTTATCTGCCATAAAAGGGGGGGGGGGGAAACGAAAATGAAACGAAACTGCTTCTTTTATTTTGGACTGCTCTCGTCTTCTCTCTTTATTTATATTACCCTTCTTCTTGTTGGCCCGTTTTCCACTACCTCATTTTGCGTGCTGTACATTTGATTTCACCAGAGCAGCCGGTTGAACCTGCTTGCTCTTGCTGGCGGTGAGAAGTCTACACAAGGGGAAAGTTTTTTTTTTTTGCTTTTTTTTTCACTTCAGAATTACACGTGTATATGGAGCTGGTGAAAGCCCTGGCGGTGGAGCCGTCTCGGCCCCTGGTGCAATCCGTTCTTCTTATGTTGGCTGCGATTCATGACAGCGACGCAGGCGATGGCAAGAGATGGGTATGCTGCTGCGACGATGGATCTCCTGCGCCGTCACTGAGTGCGACCACGGGGTGGATGACACTGGTGGAGAGGAACACTGTGGAGCCAATAGTGGAAATGCAGTATCGCGCAGGAAAAAACAGTTTTTTGAAAATAAAGTGGGTACCAATTGATGGTATTCACGTGACGATGATTGCGCAGTGCAGCGTGGCCGGTGAGGTGCATCGGCCAACAAACGTCATGTTTTGCACGGAGGAGGAGCCACTGGCATCCATCATGGGAGTGCGAGGCGCATCAGGGGTGTGGACCGCGGAGATCACTGAGGCAGCGGTTCTGCGACTGCGACGGACACTTCGTGATATCTTGGAGAAGCAAATGGAGTGTGAAAATACGTCTGTCACAACACACGCGAGTCCTCTGAAGGAGGAGACACTCAAGCCGCATGAGACAACAAGGCACAGTTTCCGTGCTGAGTGCTTTCCCGGGGGAGATTGTGGTACTGCTTCCCAAGCTGCACAGTCTCTCTTCAGTGGCATGGCACCGCGACAGCCAGGGCATCGCTACGGCGAGGGTGACTTGATCCCGGGTGGCAGCCTCGCACCAGACAGCAGCAGCGGCATGTTGCTCAATTCCAGTTACTTCCGAGGTGATGCAGCTCGGTATGCCCGCTACGATCCAATGTTTCCTGGAGATGCGCCACGGGGTGCTGGTGGGATGCAGCTTCCTGGTCCCAATCGATTATTTCCTGGAGAACCCAACCCAGACAATTTGCAGCCGCCCGGTGGCCCATCGTTTGGCCCCCGGTTCGGCCCTGGAGGTGGAGGCAGTGGATGGTCGCCCTTCCTACAGTGAAAGTACTTTTTTTTTCCCTTGGATTTCTTTCCCCTCTGTTTGCGGGTGATGCATCGTCAACACAACTCTCTTTCGAGTGAGAATCGAGATGAATAAGATGTGTGAGTGAGGGCCATTTGTACGTCTTGACATGCCCACCATGATTAGAAAATCACACCATCCGAAATGATAGTTAAATATATTTCTTTGTATGTGCGCATAGAATTTCATCGCTGCATCTGTTCTTCACTCCTTCCCTCTATTTTATTTTACCTGACCTCATTCTTCATCTATATATATATATATATATATCCCCTTGCATCGCTGCAGCTTGTGATGGTGTCGTACAAGGAGGGCGTAACTCGTGACGGCCGCAAGCGCGCCCCACGGATGTTGTTTGGCGTGAACCTCATCAAACCATTCCCGTGGATCCGCGTGGTGCTTGGGCTTGGTGCGATGGGCTTCGTTCTCCGGCAGCAGTATGTGGCACGGTATCATGTTCCACCACAAAGGCAGTTTCTGTCCAAGGTTGCTGTGGTTCCGCATGGTGTATTGGGTGTGCAGATGACACTTCAAGGCGGTGTAATGCGCACTTCCAGCGAACCGGATGAAGGCGTTGTCGTTGTTGATCCGGCAGACTTGCGCCACATCTTCACAACTTCAGACGGCGCAACAGGCGCGTCAGGGGCCATTTATAACTGGCTTGGGTTGCGCGGACCCTTTCCGGATGAGGTGGTACGTGCCATTTCACGGGTGTGTGACGCCAAGTGGTTCAGATACGGCGAAAAGAATGCAATTCACGTCATCGGTCCGGACTTCCGGGAGGGGGTTTGGTCAGAGCGGGAGGCGGCGCTTGAGCTTTCTCGTGCGTATCGCAACGTGCTGCACGAGTTTGTGGTCAGTGAGGGGGACAAGCTGCGTGTGGCACCTATTTCCAATGGGTTGCAGGCGGGGCCGCTCTACAACCAGCTCCCGCTTATCACGCAGTCTGCTCTGTCCATGGCGTTTGAACAGTTGCATATCTTTGACCGTGAGTACTTGCTGCGTCGTGATAAGGATGTCGAGCTCTGCATTTTTATGAACAGAGAATTCGACATGTACCAGAACGTCTTCAGGAACTCTGAGAAGCAGTTGGGGTTGTAGGTGCGGGTGTAGTCGCGTCGAGGAAGAGACGGGGGGGTATGAGGAGGTGGAATCACGCTGGTTTCAACGCGCATGCGTGTTTGTGAACTCTTCTAAGTCTCGTTTCAATTTATCATTTATGGCACACATGCGATTTCTCTCTCTCTCTTTCTCTCTCTCTCTCTCTATATATATATATATATATATACCCTTTTCTATTGCACCTCCTCTTCTGTGTTGACACACACCAGCGAGAGGCGTGCCTTGCACATTTCATGGCTTCTGCAGCAGCATATCCCTTTCCTTTTAATTTCCGTTTACTCCCCGTTTCTTTGGCTCCTTCACAACGGCGAAAGGTGCGTCTGCAGCCAACGGTTAAAACATTGAAATCGGCGAGCAGTAGCTGCACTGGGGAGCGTGTTTGGGGTGGAGAGCAGAGGAGTAGAGGGGAGGGTTTGACTTACAAGAGATGATGCGGAGGAGGAGCGGGTGTGTGCCGCATGGCGGTGTGTTACTGATCATGCCGCCGCTGGTGTTCGGAATGACGCGACGTGGGCTAAAGACCCTTGACGTTCGTGAGTACCGCCCTTTGGCAACGCCAATTGAGTTCCGCTTCTACCAGCGCTATGCGAATCATCCCAACCGGCAGTCTGGGGTTCAGTTTCTCACCCACTACAATACTCACCAGCGGTTCCGGGTGAAGAAGGACTACATTGACTATATGCATTGGGGAAGGGAGCAAGGGCAGGCGCGACTGCCGCATCGTCACCAGCGCGTTGCCTTCGACTTCAACGATCAACTGCATCCTACACATGGCCCGGATGGCGACAATGACGCGCAGAGGTGGCTCGCCACGCAGGACCCCACTCTCGGCCATCATCCGGACATTGACACGACGTTTGATCCGAACCATCGTGAGTTTTCACACCCAGAACACTGGAATAAGATGTTCACAAAGCGTCGTCCTGGTGAGGGTCGCATCGACCTGAAAGTGTTGCCATCATGCAACCTGATCGGCCCTCTTATGGCTCAATCAGACACAAAAGGCGCTACGTACTTTGGTTTGGATAACCGCGGCCACAGCAACGGCCGAGTGCCCGGCATCAATGCGCCTTTCTTGGGCGAGTTTGACCGCAAGATGATGCAGGCAATGTCACGGCCTCTCAACACGGACCGTAGTATTACTGGAAATGATGGGCGTTTCTCCAAGACAATCATGATTAATGAGCCGAAAACGCACCAGGCGCTCAGCGGGAAGACTGCCAGTGAATTGAATGTTGAAATTGACAAGGCAACAAACGCTGTCTACTCAAAGTTGACGGTGCTGGTAGCAGCACAGTCTGGGCTCACTGACTATTTTTGTGGGGGACTCAACTACGAGATGGTTGGTTTTGACTTGCAAATGGCTGCGATGCTGCGGGAGCGGGCGCGTGGTATTCTTGAAAATGGCTCAGGAGTATCTTCTGCTGCTGCTACCGATACCACTTCTACAAATAGTTCCAGCAGCAGTACTTTTACTGGTGTAGCTCCTTCTGCTGTTGCCGCCATCACCAAAGCGCAGGAACGTGAGGTTGAGCTGTTGCTCCGGGATGCGTCGCGTTATGAAGATCGTGTTGACGATGCTCTGCGTCAGCATGCGTCCCTCATATGGCGGGTCTACTCTGCTCCTCGTCCGTTCATGTCACTGACGAACGGCAAGTGTCGCGGGACTGGCTGCGGCATATCACTCTACGCCAAGTACTGCGCTCTCAACGACACATCTGAATTTATTTTCGATGGGCCAAATATGGGCGTGACGCCATACGGAGGTCTAACGCGTCTACTTGCGCGTCCTGAGACATCACTTAAGTACCCGGGACTTGCAGAGTTTGTCATGCTGACGGGCACCTCTCTTTTTGCAGGTGACGTATTGCGTCTCGGCTGGAGTGACCTCTTCACAAGCATCCCAGACATGAGCTACCACATCAAAGAATGGTTCGACACCACAGAGCACATGCACAACGATGCCATTGCATGGCAGCTGGGTCAACTCCTAGAGACATGTTTCAAGATGCGGGAGGCGCACTCGTCAGCAATGGAGCGCGCGGCCATAACCCCTCTGCGGGCGCGTTGGATTGAGGATGCTTTCGCTGACCAACCGTCTGTCAAGCACATCATGGAAACTCTCAGCGAGATTGAGCGTCTTCCGATTACCAATCCACACAACACGTGGGACCACTCAAAGTGTACACCATACACTCTTGAGAGCGTCGCGGCAGGGGTACAACAACTGGAAAGACATCGTCTGCGGTATACCCTCTCCCCATGGGAGATCTCACCCCCGGAGGACGAGGTGGCACTTCGGCACACATCAGAGATATTTAATGCATATGTTTTGGAACGCCATGGCACAACCGATGTAGTGGTGCATCGCGATGTGAAGAAACTTGCCGACTGGAATCGCCAGCGACAGGAGGAATATTTTGCCTACCGCAGCCTGCAGGCAGCACCTCACCCGCGTCAGGTGTATGCTCGCCTGGAGGGATGCGAGGGTAAGTTAGTTTCTTTTGAATTTACCTTTTTTGCAGAACATCACGAAGGAGAGAGTGCGGGTTTAGGGATTCTTGAGGAATCGCAACGCACCACCACGCTCGATGCGCTGAAGCAGCAGGTACTGATTGCTCTTGGAATGCCTGCTGACCGGGACATTGAGATCGGCTGGTATTTACCAACGCTGGACACCTGCCCTGTTCACAGCGATGAGGAATTGATGCAGTTGCTCCACGTTGATCCCGGGATTGAGGATCCACAAGAGCGGCTAAAGTACCCTCCCATCTACTTTATCATCAAGCGGAACACGTTGTACTTTTCTGAGTGGGCTTATGCAGTAAAGCACCAGTTGCTGCTTCAGTCGCCCTTTGCGCTTCGGGCGACGTATGAGCTACTGCTTGAGATCCGTGGCGCTGGAGCGGCAGAAAATGTCATGCCTCTGGCAGAGACCCTGGCGACAGAGTTCAGATACTTCTCCCGTCTTTTGCGCCGCCCAGACTTTTACAGCGTTGGGGTACACATCGACAAATCGGCGGTACAATGGGAGGAGATTCGTGAGGAGCGTCGGCGGAATGTGCACATGACGCACCAGCCAACGCGTCCGCTGCCCGACTTTGATAATATTTTTGAACATGACGTTGAGATTGATGGACATAAGTTCTATTTGCGTCCTCGTTGGAATCCGCGTACCCTGCAGGATGTCGAGGAGCAGGACGTTATGCGGCTGCGCGCCCCGCTCGTGTATGATGTCGATGGCACCGTTTTGTTGCACGTCGCAATGCAGTGCTCCAAGGCGGACCGTATTCTGGGAATGGTGGAGGATGCCGGCGGTGTGGAGGTGGTCCCCGGCCTAGGCGAGTCTGACTCAAATGGTGTTCCGCTGGTGCCACCACTGCAGAGCAACGCACACGTGCCGACGAACGTCAGTTTTTATGAGATGGCACGACACCCGTGGGAGGATACTGCGACTTCGTGGCGGCGTGATGGCTTCACAGAGGGGTCTCTGGCGCACTACGAGGCGCAGTATCGCGCTGCTGAGCGTGCCGTCTATGACGAGGAGGGTCGTGGTGTACGCAACTACTGGCCGACTCGCGAGGCGTGTGATGGCATCACTGGTGAGGAAGACAACGCTGTGCTGCTTCAAGAGCGCCTCTTTAAGCCTCTCGAAGATGCCAAGACTGCAGTCGAGCCATGGGCCCGCAACCTCCGCCAGAATGCAACTGCTGGCACTCTTGGTTACAAGACGGAGGTGGCAACGCAAGAAGAGAAGATATACGACGATGAGTATTACCGCTGGTTCATCCAGCCTGGTCATCACCCGAACCCCAGTGGCCTCACGAACAGCAACCGCAAAGGACACACTGCACAGGCCAGCTCTGACGATGCAGAACTGGAGAGCATCTGGCGGAGTGTGGCTGAGGGTAATGTTTTAAACTCGGCAACAGGAGACGATGAGTCGGATGTCAGTAGAGACGTTGACGGTGGCAAGGATGAGGAGCTCACCATGGCGGATCCCGCCGTGCAACTCGATGAGGATGAGAGTGGCTAACGCCATGTGAAGTGAGGAGCGTACGAATGGGAGGATGCATAGCTTGACAACGGGAAGGTTGGAGAAGGAGTGCGGGAGGAAGTGAGAAATGGAGGCAGAAAGAAAGGAGAGGAGGAGGAACTGGGAATGAACCAGAAACAGGAAGGCAAGAAGAAGAAGAGTGGTGATGATGGTGGTGAAGTGCGATTCTGACTCTGTGGTGGCGGGGTGGGAAGGACAGGAAGAATAAGTACGTACGTACGTACACACACACATATATATATATATATATATATATTATATTATATGGTGAGAGAGGCGAAACAGGAAAAAGAACTAAAGAGGATTGCATTTCACTTTCTACTCCTTCTACATATCCTTGCTCTTCTTCAACCCTGCTTTGCTGTTGAAACGCCCAATAGAAGAGGGAGAAGTGCAAGAAGAGAAATGGTTGCAGTTCGCGCAAAGGTTGGCTCCCGCGGCTTCATCCGGCAGAAGCAACTGCCAAAGGGCAACAGGGTGTTTAAGATTGACTGCAGCATTCCCGCCAACGATGGCATCTTCAGCGAGGAGGTTCTCGGAAACTTTGAGCAGTACTTCCAGGACAACGTGAAGCTCAACGGCCGAAAGGGGAAGCTGACGGAGAAGGTGCGCGTGAGCATGCGAGACAACGTTCTCGCCGTTGTGACGACGATGGCGTACCGAAAGAAGTACTTCAAGTACCTCACGAAGAAGTTCCTCAAGAAGAAGGATCTGCGCGACTGGATCCGCATTCTCGCCAAGGGTAAGAACATGTACCAGCTGAAGTACTTCAACATCCAGGACCAGGAGGAGGCTTAGGTGGCTGCGGTGGGAGGGGGACATCAGGCAAGTGAGGTGTGCAGGTGGGGGTGTTTCCTTGCCTGCTGTTCTATCTCTTTGTTCTCGGTTTTTCTTCTTTCTTGCATTTGTTTCTTCTTTTTTTTTTGTCATTTTTCCCTTTTCTTGTTTTTCTCCGTCTGCGCCTACTTTTTGAACAGACAAAGAATAAGCCACACCTACGCGTTGCGCGAGGCCCCGGCGGAGGGAGAACGCAAAGAGGGGAAGAGGGGCGGGGGAGGGAGCGCGTCGCCTTCTTGCCACTGCTCCACTCCGCCCCTTTCTCTTTTGATTCTCTCTTTCCTCGGCACAATGCGAACGTCTGATTTTGATTGTTGAGCTCCTGTTTGCTTGTACTATCGGCTCTTTCTATATTTCACCTCGTTTCGACTCCGACTGAGTCATTCTCCTATCCTTCCTTTTAAATAATAATAATAGTAATAGTAATCAAAACGCTTATTATTCAACGTGGCAAGAGGGTAGGCACATCGGAGGGTGTGTACTAGCAGCAGAGGGGGAGGAGGAGGAGGAGTCATTAGTCTGCTGAGGATTAGGCACAAAAGGGGGGAGATAAACTTCAGAGCCTCCAAGGGGTGTTTTTACTGACACAAATATGATCCGCTGCACTCCTGTGGTGTGCAACTACAGGGCTACCCTTGAGCTGGACCGCATCCGTAGCATGTTGCGTGGCAGGGCCCGTCTTGAGCGGAAGGTTGGACTGAAGCGGCTATTTTTCCTCATGCGCACACAGACGCGGTACCGCGTTGAGCAGCAGTCGCATTGGAACCGTGCCATTGTGCGGAAGAATATCGATAGTGCTGCCCGTGAACATGGCTCGGGGTGGCCACATCTGCGCAACGAGTTAGGGCGACAGAACATCATGCTACTCCCACGCTCGCAGCAGATGCTTGCCCAGTATGAACCACTTGCTTTTCGGGCTGTAATGGAGCTTTGCGCCTCGCGCATCGCACCGCCCCCGCCTCCAGTCTCTGTGACGGTGCTAGAGGAGGCGTACATGCCGCGCTCAGAGAACCCGCAGGAGGCCCACCCCGCAGCCCGCGTGGAGCTGCGCCGCGGTGTCGAGCGGGTGCTCAGTTATGGCCCATCCAGACTCCAGGAGGTTGTGCCGGGTGGTGTTGAGGAGTTGATGGATGCATGGAGGGAGTTTGATGTTGCTGCAGAAGAAGGGGGGAAGTAGGAGTGAGGCTCAACGCATATACGCATGCGCGAAGACTGACTGGGAGAATGAAAGAGGGTGAAAAAAATAATGGCGAAGAGAAGGTGAATGTTGTGGGTTTTAGGTGTTTCGTTTTTGTGCCGCCCCGATGGTACTGGTGGTGGTAATGCGGTGTGTATTATTGCATAATAATGGTAGTAGTAATTATTATTATTATTATATCCTTTGCCTTCACCTGTTTTGCCCATCTCTCTCTACCCCTTTTTGGTTGCACCTTTCTTGACGTGAAGGGGTGGAATAAAGCAACACAGAAGAGAAAAAAAAAAAGATTGAAGAGGAAATATCAAGAAGGTGAAATGTCTGATGCTTTTGCTAGCCCGTCTAAGCTTTTTGAGCATCACGACAACGGCATGTGTTTGAGGAGCCTCTTTATTTACTGCCCTAGTCTCTCTAGTGGAAAGGAAGACGGTGTAATGGACAACATCCTCTACTTTTATCCTGCCCACCTTCATCCAAATACGCAGATGAACCGTGTTGGTTTCTGCATTGGGGTAAGTTGCATGGTTGGGCGTTTCAGAGCCCCCACCACTGATGTTACCGCCACCCCAATCTCACCGCCGCTGCCATCATGTTCATCGTGTGAGACGGTTGATGAGATCCGTATGATGCATGCAACTATTGTGTTATTCTGCCCCTTTGCTGACCTCTGGATTGCTGCAGAAGTGGCAGCGGCGTACGATAGCTCTGCCGTGATGCCGGTGCTTCGCAAGGGATTTGAGGCCTTTGTGCTGCGGTATGGATGGCCGACCGTCGAAGCGCTAGTGAAGCCTTTGGACGGGGTATTGGACGACACCATCCGCGCGCGTGCGGCACTGAACAACTTTTATGAGAAGTTTGCTTTATTTTTGGAGACACGTGTGCTGCTCGTTGGTATTCAGCACGTTGTGCAGGCCACAGCAGGTATGGCGACACACTTACCGGCACCTTCTTCAACATCAGATGGAGGGATTAATTCGCGCCGCTGGCGGCGTCGTTGGAAGACTGTGGCGAGTGCGGAAAGCCTCCTTGGATTTCCAGTTTTCATCCGCACTTCAACACGTGCAGTTCGGCTGATGTGCCACAGTTTGGTATACCGTCATCTGTCGCTTCTTTTGCGGTCCAATTTGGAAGAAAATGGAGGTGGGGGCAGTAGAAAGAAAAACCTTGTAAGAGGATGGGGCCACGAACATCTCGGTGTACCCATGACCCCTGACGGCACTACATTGGTGAAGATGGCCGAGGAGCAGCTACTGTGGACACGTCTACAGTACGTTGTGCTCATTGAGGAGTCGTTGAAGGTGGTAGTCTCCAACATTTCTGAGGAGATCGTTTCTCAGCTCACCCTTTTGATGCTGATGGAACCTGAGATGGCGCGGTTCAACGTATTTGTGAGAGGTGGTGAGCAGTGGCACTGCCACATTTACCACATGTCAGGTGTCATTTTCGCTATCCTCATTGATGAAGTTCTTTACCGCCTTGTAGAGGAATTTCTTCACGCCACCTGCCGTGCACTCACGGACGACATCGTGGAGTTTCTGACGCGTGGGGCTCAAACCTTGACCCGAGAGACTCACCATCTTGCGCGCCCCGCTGGTATGCAACAACAATCACCGTCGCTGCTAAAGCCTCCTTTTGACACCGCGGCTGCCTTCTTCGCCCAACCGTCAATCCCTGAGTTTCCAAAAACGAATAACACAAAAATAACCCTCCAGTGGACCGTGTGGCACGATGGAATGCTTGCTGGCTCGCCAATGCGGGAGTACCCTCGGTCTGTGCACGTGACGATGTCGGCCATGATGCGAACGCTCATACGGGGTACGCATGACAAAACAGATGGCTGCCGCTGTGGCGGGGACCATAGCGACATGCGATATGCCGTAACGTGGGGCTTGGGAAAGATCGAAACACCTCACCTTTGCGTGGATGTGCCCAAGACAGCAACAGAGGTATGGGCCCCACTACGTGGTGCGACATGGGTTTGCGTGATACAAAGGGACCACCGGGTTGGTGGAATGGTGTTCTACAACGCAGCTCCGCTTCAGAACTGCTTTGATTGTGTTGCTGAGCTGCATAGGAAGATGCTCCTTTTCTTGTAGGAAACGCTGGGCTTTCCCTGCCCCCCTCTCCCTTCTTCCATCTCTTTCGTGCTGTAGCTCTGCACATCTCTCGCCCCGCGCCAGGTCTCTCTGGTTCTGCTGTGTACCGATGCACGCGCAGGTCACTGAGTTTACCCTTCTTTTCCCCCATTTCTTTGGCTTTGTGGTACACTCTTCGTCTGCTTTTCTATTTGCGTTTCTGTGTGTTTGGGAGATTGCAGGGCACATGCATGCCCCCCAATGCCACCTCACAAGTTTGGTAATATCGTCAAACACCTGATGAAAACTTGGGAGCCCTTCTTGAGAGCGTGGTGAGGGAATGGAGGAGTATGTCGATCATGGTTTTACCATTAAGAAGCTTGCTGATTCCCACAGAGCTGCTTCAAGCATTCACGCATCTGTGAGGCCACTTGCAAGGGATGTGGTCATTTTGGCGGTCTCACCCTTTCTTTGTTGCTCTTGTTGGTTGTTGTTGTTGTTGTCGTTTTTTGCTGCATTTTTGTTTCGCTTCTAGAGGAAATCCTCTAGCAGACGGTCGGTGTTTTTGACTCTGCACATGACGGGGCCATCAGAGTGGCGGTGTGCCTGCTAGCGTATGTGAGTGTGTCGTCATTCTTCTCGCGTTATTTCTACCTCGTATACACACTCACATACATACTTATACATATATATATATATATATATATATATATATATATATAGGAGGGAGGGAGGGAGGGAGTGGAACATGTCTTCAACATTCCCCGCTATTCCAGGTTATGCTGGCCCATGGTCATTGAGGGAGTTTCTGCAACGGTACTTATTTCTGCAGCTGCGCTTCGAGGCTTCTCCCGGCGCGTCTCTTGCGCCTTCTGGCGAAAGGATTATCTTCGTGCGCCCGACAGGCGGCTTCGTAGTGGTGGTGTATGTGTCGCTGGGTGCGCCACCGCCGCCAGTTGCAGTAGCACCATCCGCGGGACGTGAATGCCGGTCGCGACTCTCATCCACACCGCTGAGCGGGAGGCCACTGACCTTTTCAGTGCTGCAGCACCTCTTCTGGGACTCCTTCTTGGACCAGATCGGACTAGCATTTACCAGCTTCATCACGTCGTGGTGTCCTGTCGTGGTGCAGTTCGAGCCGACTGGGGGAGGTATACAAGTGCTGGGCCCCCCTCTAAAGAATGCGGTGTTTCGACTACCGAAGACCCGCCGTTGCACCAAGCGGGAAGGGCCGCGGAAAATTCCACGTGTGGAGAATTCGGCGGCACGACAGAGGCGGCAAGAACAAGGCCAAGAACAGCAGAGGGAAGAAAGGTCTCTCCGCGGTACATCCCCATTGGTGGCGTCACTATATCGCCTGAACGTTTCACGCCTACCGCTGATTGAGATGCCACCACAGCGAACCTTTGCTGAACACAATTGTTGCGTGAACCCTATGCTTGCTTCACTGTGGCAGGAGCATCACAGTGGGGCTTTTTCTTCTGCTGCTGCAGTTGCGGATGCTAATTCAGGCACAACCACAGGGGCGGGAGCCGCAAGAATGAGTCAAAAATGTTGCTCGGTTGCTTTGCGGGATGTACTGGTGCCGTGTCCAGATGAATGCTGTGCGTTGGCCGTGGCAACAGACCTGGTCGGCCTCGTGTTTCCATACACACTCTCACCAAGCTGCAACAATGCTACTTCTAGGAGAGACTCAGTAGAACGGTATCTCACACATGTCCTCCACTGTGTGCTGGGAAGCGTGTGCCGAATGAATTTTCGTGGTGCAGCCATCAAACACGCTGGGTTTCTGGAGGAGCGCAGCCTTTCTACCCATGGGCCCCATCATCATCATCATCATTCGTTTCGTTCGGGTTTCTGGAATCATAATGAAGACCAGGTGAAGAGAGACAATGCATCTGCAACGGTTCCAGTGTCAGAGTTCACGGCACCGGAGTCTCTTGTCATCTCATATATTCGTTCACTGTTTGAAAGGATGTGGTGGCGCCCCCCTCACTCCATGGAGCGGGTAAGCTTCTGGGGCGACACAGCCGTGCTGACGAAGCTGTGCTGCGTCGCCTTAGATTGGCTGCGCTGCGGGAGGCACGAGTTGTTTCCGATAAGTCACTTCTTGCATGGGGTGTCGGTTTCACGGATACCGTGGTTGCGTGGCTTCTACACCAAGGGCCAGGGCCAAAGGCGCCGCTCCATGATCCAGCAGCGGGTTTTCCTTCAGCTTGTTTTTTTCCTTTTTCAGCATGTAGTGCCTTTTGCGGTGCGGCGTTCGTTCCACGTGACATGGTCTTCAAAAAACCCCAATGCGTTTGTGTTCATACCGAGGCCTGTATGGATTCGTCTTGCACGCTGTGAGATGCAGCGGGTGTGTATTCCCCGCCGCATCCGTGCCAGTGCCAAAGCCAATGTAAAACAGCGGGTGGTGTATCTACCGATGGCACTGCAGCGGGCAACTTCACGTGAGGTTTTGCAGATGGTGTCGCCTCCATCGAACGCCGGCACTAACAGTCTGCCACCGCAGTTGTATTCGTCGATTAGCTTTCTCTTGGATCGCCGCAAGCTGCGGCCTATTGCACGGGTACGCCAGGCTAATGCGCGTTTGTTGTGCAAAATAGCGGATGGGCTTCGTCTGCCGCCCCTTTGCCGTGGCAAGGTGAATATGACCACACCAACGAAAATGCGATCATCACCAAACTCGACAGTTTTGCGGGAGGCGTTGCGCTGTCTTATCGCTGGTTTGGAGGAGCAGCGCGTGGAATCGGGCTTATTGCGACTCACCAATGCATCCCACCAGAATGAATACGCTGAAATGCGCTCTTTCGTTGAAGGGTCTCGACGTTTTCGTGATTGTCCATCCCTAGTGCAGAATTCCGCCTCACTATCTTCTATGTTGCCTCAGGAAGGTGTTGTAGTGTCAATGGTGCGAGGGGATGCAGCCCGATGCTATGACTCTCTTCCACAGGCAGCGGTTATGGATGTTGTGGAGCGCCTTGTTTCACATGATTTGTACTACACTTTACGTTTGACTGCTGTAGTACCGTTACCTTGCGGAGGAAGGCGTGCGGCTGGCAACCTCGAAGGACGAGGGTTATCGACGATGGGAGAAGGTGTACTGGGATCTGAGACCCTTTTGTATCAGCGCGAACGTGTGCAGACCGTCTCCGGCAAGTCTTTGCAGGACGGTGTGCTTCTTGGCATTCCCAAGGGTTGGATCGTTTGGGAGGAGAGTGCGCCGTGCGTTGGTTCTGTTATCCGTGGCGAGGATGTGCGGGCGACGCTGCGGCAGCACCTGCAGGGCCACCTTGTGGAGGTGGATGGAAAACTCTACATACAGCGCATTGGGATTAACCAGGGCTCTGCAGTGGCGATGCTCCTTTGCGACACACTTCTTGAAGCGGTGGATGTGTCACTTTCAGGCATCCTTTCGCAGCACGAGGAACCGTCACTACTACTACGTCGGGTGGATGATGTTCTGGTGGTAACTCTTTCACACGTTGCGGCCTCCCGTTGTCATGCAGCGCTTTGCTGTGGATGGCCCGATGTGGGCTTTTTGTGCCAGAGTGAAAAACTTCAGTACACCACCATGACACCTGTGCCATGGTGCGGTTTACTGTGGAACCCAGAAACGCTGGAGTTAGGTGTGGAGTGGAGGCGCCTGGCGCCTCTGCTACCTCATATTGCAGTGCGTCCGAGGACGGGAGGTGAGGTGCTGCTTTGTTCAGTGCGGTTTATGAGCATTCTTTCTCTCCGAACGCCACTGACAGTACTATGTCGGCGTATTAACACCAAAGCTCGCGTCTTACAGACACTCTACGAATTGGCACTCCTCTGGTCTCGCTTTGTGTTGCATAAGATGGTAGAGAACGCCGCATTCATACGGCCCCATGTCTGTGTGCTGCTGAAGCCTCTCTACTTGGCGGTCGCAGCATTGCGGCGCTTGGTGTGGCGACATAAAAGATCTCTGGAGCGTATGGGCTCCTTCTGTGACGTAACAGACGACGATACCCGTCTTTGCCTTCTTGTTGCCCTGCATAGGACGCTTCAGGAGCGATTGCCGTGGATGGTCGCTCGAATGCGGCACGTTAGCCACAGGAACAAGAGCTTTGCACTTCTTTTATTATCTGTCACCCGACGGAAGATGCAGGGTGCCCTCTCAGTGCGCAAGACGCCCGTCAGGGCTGTTGATGCCTCTGCTGCTCTCACTGCCTTTAGCGCTTGCAGTGAAATGGGGAGTGACGATGCTGCTGCGTTGCTGTTGGCTGAGGGTCATGATACCATCACCACGCGAGCTCTCGCTGCCGTGCGCTTTACTGCTTTTCATGGGTTTGCTTAGAAGAAGTTGTGATGGGGCGGTGGTGACAGGAGGCCTTCATTTTCTCTATTTTCTCCTTCTGTGACTCTCGTCGCAAATTTCAAGGATTCAGTTCTTTCATTCCTTTTCCGTCGAGGAAAAAACAAAACGAAACGAAACGAAAACAGAAAAAAAAACGTCTCTTGTACACGCGTGTGTGTTTGCTCAACACCAACTTCCACCTCTTTCTTTTTCGGTTTTCTTCTACCCCTGTTTTCGTGAACATGTGAGGACAATGGACAGCGGCACTGTTGATCGGTGGTCCGACAGCACAAGGAAGCCGCGTGGTACGGCGGGTGGGATGCGCAATGTGCCCAGGGTGAGTAACAAGGACTCGTCTGTTCTGCTTTCTTCAGCTAAAGAACGCAAAAAAAAGACATCAGGGGATGGAAGGTCAGGCTCTAATTCCGCCGACTTCAGCGGCATCGGCATCTCCGGAAGTTTACCACCGATATTAGGCCGGTCGCGTGGTCATTCTAATGCCGTCGCTGGTTCGTTGAAGTCGAAGGCTGCGGGATCGGGACGAAAGTTAACACCACCAAAGGGACGGAAGGCAACGGGATCCCCCTTGTCGACAATGTCCGGGAGTAAAAAGACATTCAGTCGTGGCTCCTCCTCTTCCTCTCGCGGTAGCATTAGCCGAAAGGGTGTCAAGCAGCGGCGTAGATCGTCCTCTCCAGGAGCAAAACAAACCCGTGGTGGGTCTCGCGCATCGTCGGGAGGCTCATCACGGCGGAGGCTCTCTAAGGGGAAAGGCCGCGGCCGAAGAGGATCCTCCCATGGCCGGAAGGATCCAAAAGGGAAGAAAGGGGTGGGTCGGTCCAAGTCAACGGGTTCATGCACCAGGATGGATGTATTTACTGCGGCAGTCTCCGCACTGGAAATAGCTGAGAATGGGCAGCGTGCGGCTCTTGTAAAGGGGGAGGAGGTAGCACGAGAGGAGTTCCTTCCAGACTACCATCTGCTTGTCATGAACCTCGTGAGGGCACAGGTTGTACAGGTGAATCAGCGACAGCAACAGCTCAATGATGCCTTCAAGACCTTGCAGGCCCACGGAATCAATGTGTCTTCGGGTCAGGACATTGATACTGCACTTCAATCTCTCCTGACGAAGATGCAGACTGGTTTGCAAAAACAGGTCGACGAAATCCGTATCGAGAACGCAGCTCTGAGCAACCTTCTCGAGGAAAAAAAGATGGAACTGGAACAGAAGGTTGCCGACGAGCAGAGCCTACGGGACAAGGTGACTCGTCGACTCGCACGATTTGAGGTGGAAACAGAGTCACTCAAGGCTGAAGTGCAGTCGGCGCTTCAGACGAGTTTTCTCGATGTGGATCGTATGAGGCGTGAACTTGGCCACCGTCTGGATTTAGCAACCGCATCGCTCCGGACACCCAAGTACGACACTGCGCTACGCTCCATGCAAGACTTGGTGTGCAGCGTGCAGGAGGAGATACAGAATCACCATGACACAATGAGCAAATTGATTGTGTCCTTGGAGGCGCAAGATACATTTTTGCGGGATAAAAACGAATCTATGCACAGTAGATTCCCAACGCGATATCGTGACGAGTTGCGAAAACTGGAGAAAGACCAGTTGCTCAACCTTCTGGATGTTTTGTCTTTTCACGACGTGGTTGTCGAGACGGCTGGTAAGGCGCTTTACATTCTTAAAAAGGAGGAACATAACACGAATGTATTTTAACACGTGCGGTTTCCCCCCCTTTTCCACTCTCCCTCTTTCGCTCTCTTTATGTATCTTGCGCGTATGTAAACACAAGCACACTCACACAGATACATTCATATATATATATATATGTATGTTTATGTGTAGTGTCCGGGTTGAAATGCCAAACCTCTTGTTGAGAGGACATATATGGGAGAGGGGGTTATACGATGAATGTAGTTTATTTATCTACGGTTTCTCAAATGCACTTCAGGTTTATCTGCAGCCCCTCCCCCGTTTTTTTTTTCTTTTTCTCCCAATCTCTCTTCCTTTGTTTTGATTTCTGTTTCCATGTTTTTTTTTTTTGTTTTTGCTACTGCTTCACTCGGTTGCATTTTTCACATCTCTTTTCACCATCTGCTTCTCTTTTCTCGCTTTCCTTTTTCTCGTCACTGATCGCGATCCTCATGCATTATCTTTCCACCTCACCACCCTCAACGTGTCCGTGTATATCTACGTGCATATTTGTGTACCCCGGAAGAACATTAGTCCGGGATCGAAGCTCGGAGGGAGGGTGGATGAGGGGAGAAAGAGAGTCGACTGCAGATGCAAATGGTTGCTGCGGACGCAGATGCTAGTTTACTGTCTTATCCGTGAATCACACTGGCACAACCGTCGGTTGGCATGATGTCATCAACTTCGCTGGCGGAATCGGCACCATTGTCGCGTGTACACGTTTATCAAAGAAAAGCAAGGTCTTCCGCACAGGGCAGCGGAACACAAGGAGACCAGCGGCGTTGCGTCCGCAGTTCCGTCTCTACAGGTTCTATTGCATTTTTGATGCATTCCCGTGATTACTCGGTGAGAAAGGTGGCACACCGCTAGAGAGTGATATTACTGTAGCTGCCTCAAGTATGCGTGGACAGTTGCTTTCTTAGCTTCATGCTGCGGTGGAAACAGGTGAGCTCTTTGGCAATTCTCTTGCGGCGGAAGTGTAGGCAATCCAACTGTCCACTGCGGAAGAGAAGCGAGCGAAGGAAACATGGGAACTACTGCCTGTCTTTCTTCCAGTTTCTGGCACCGCAGTTCTTTCTGCGACTGAACACTGCGGGCGGAGGAGCATTGAGGATGGCAATAATGATGGTGGTGCGGATGACACGGAGGATGACGGCGCACAAGGATCCCAATCGTCATCGCCTTACTACAGCGTGCTTTCAGATGCCCCCCTCCCCCTGAACACGGCGAGGGACCGAATTCTACTCACGTACCACCACCGCGCTGCTTTTTGCTGTGCTCGATGATAACGATGGTGATAATGAGAATGGGGAGACTAGGGAAACCCAGTTTTCGGAGAATACCGGGTTGGCCCGAGTACTTTGGCCAACGGATGCCACACCGCCTCATCGACACCCCCCCAAGCTTCGGTTCAATACAGCAGATGCCGACATGCCGTTCTATGTGTATAGGCGATTCTTGCCACGGGAAGACCGCCGTTGTGGGTGCGATGACGATGGGAGAAGGACCTCAGCAATGATGGATGCTCAGTGACGAAACGGGTGGATCCTCTCTGCTTGGGTTTGGTGCTACAAGAGGAGCAAAAGGCGTATTGTGCGTGTCCCCGTGCCTGCGGTGGAGCGGCGGTATCTAAAATAGCAGATCGTGGAGGGGTCAGGGGAGGAAAGCCGAGTAAACGATTGATGGAGGGGAGAGAATAATATAGCGCTGCGTATTAGCTTTGCTTGTCATTCAGTAACGCATCTGCTGTTTTTTTTTTCTTTCTCTCAGAGAGAGAGAGAGCCTGCGTTATAAATAATATCACCTGACTATTTTCTTTACAGATCTACTTCTTTCCTTTCTTACCCCAAAGCCTTCTCGTAGAAGGTGTAAGTTTCTCTGAGAACCCGCCCTACCCACTCCCCCAGCCGCCTCTCGCGGGAGGCGGTCTAAAGGCGCCTTCGACGCTTCTTTTTCGTCGGTAATTGTGAGATGGAGGCAATAAGTCATGACAACTCATTGTGTTTTGTACTGAATGTTTGAGAAACTGAACTTCATTCAAATGATACTTGGAAAAATGTCCTTTTCTTTTTATCGTTTTCAAAGAGTTGAAAGGCGAATACTGTAATTTAAACAAACAACAAAAATTAAAACTCATGCCACGAAGGAGTTTTTTCCACCGGAAGCCAATCCCTTGGTATATCGTTTCGTCTAAAAATATTTCGGCATGCGCTGGGTTTCTTTTGGGTTTTTTTTTATCTGGGCTTTTGTTTACTACCGAATTGATTCCACCAGATGTGGAAATTGGCGAATGTAAAGGGAAGGGGCCAAGTCTCCCTGCGGAGGTGCACCCCAGTGTTACTTTTGGCACTTACTCTGATAATGCAACTGCAGGGGTCTCTCGCACAGACGCCGGATGCGAGGCGCTTGTTTTATCAGAGTACACCCACTATGCTGCTGCTGTGAAAAAGACTGTGGATATGAGGAATACAAGGGGTTCGCTTAGAATCGCCGCTTTTACACGCCTGTGGATTCCACCATTGCACCCAGCAGGGGGAATGCAATACCACGCCTTTCACACCTACTCTCAACTTGCACTGCGTGGTCACTATGTGCATGTCTTTGTGACAGGCCCCCTGGAGGGCCCGTTGAAGCGGCTGGCGTACTGCATAGACCCCGAGACACATCAGACGAAGGTTTGTGACAGTGTCGATGCACATTTGGTGGTCCAGCAGGTCGGATCTGTGCATAACAGGGAGTACAGTATGGAGTGGATGGAGAATTGCATCAAAGAATTCCGAAAATACCACGAAAAAGAGCCTTTCCACATAGTGCACACCGAAAGCTGGGCTGCTGTGCCCAACATCGTTCAGTTGGGATTACCGTTCGCCGTCACATGGCACGGCTCAATGCTTGACTGGTTTCGAAACGAGCTGAATCGTGTGGTTTACAAATACCGCACGGAGTATAAATTTCCCGGGAAGGCCGTTATCGAGAGGATGAAGCAGATCGCAGGAGTGATACCGCTGGAGGCGTATTCTCTCCTCACCGTTCCCCAGCACATTGTGATATCAGATGTGGCGAAGGAGGAGCTCATAAAAGTGCATCACATTCCATCAGAACGCATTGAGTTGATTTACAACGGTGTTGATCGAGAAATGTTTCAAATGCGTGATGGGCAAGAGACACGTCGTGCATTCTTGGATAAATACGGCATTCCGCATGAGCATTATGTGGTTGGCTGTGCTGGGCGTTTGGCCAGTGAAAAGGGGCACCGGCAACTATCTGGTGCGATGCGTCTCATCATGAAAGAGTACAAAAACGTCACACTCATAGTTGCCGGGAAGGGAATTATGTTGCCGCTTTATCGCTCCATGCAAGAGGAAGGGTTTTCCGTTGTGTGTCTTGGAATGCTTGATCAAACGAATCTTGCGCAATTCTACCGGGTGTTGGATGTATTCGTTGATGCCTTCTTCCAGCACCACGGTCTCAATACTGTGATGATAGAGGCAGCCCTCTCTGGTGTGCCACTTGTCGTGACAGACGTAGGGAGTGCGCGCTCGGTGGTCCCATGCACGGACTACGGGAGGTTGGCTGTTCTTGGCGATTTGCGTGGACTGGTGCGGGAGATTCTGTACTATCAGTCTCACATAGAGGAGGGAAAAAGGGCAGCTTCCCGGTGCCGTCAGCGCGCCATGGCACTTTTTGGAAGTGATACCATGGCGATTCGGTATGAGAACCTTTTTTACCGAATGCTGGAGAAACCGGTGCCCCTAGAGGACATCAGAGGGGTAGTGAAGTGCACTTCTGTCTTTCCTTCCATATGCTACCGCACCCCCGGTTCGGCTGATGAGTGAAGTCAGGTACATTTGTGACGGTTGCGATGTGTTCAATTCTTCAAAAAGATGCTATCGTGTTTTTTCAGTCTCCCAGTTTTTCTTTTTTTTTTTAAAAAGTTACTTTGTCTTTTTCTTTGACGCAATTTATTTGTCGGTCATGCCAAAACGGCTTATCCTGTGCTCTCTGCACCTTTTCACAAGACGTACTTTTGCTTCTTGGTGCAATAAGCTTTTGTTCTTTTCAATTGGCCTCTACCAGCACCGTTACAATGCGTATTGTATTCCTTCTGCGGGTGTGGATTCTTCTTAGCTCTCCTCTTTGGTTTTTGCTGCATTTTGTTTTTTCTTTTTTGAAAATGAATGAGGTTGAGGCGATAAGGCAACAACGACAAGAACGAAAAAAAAGAAAATAGAGGCGGAAAAAAAACAAGAAAAAAACGAAAAAAAAGTAGAGTGAAGGTCACACAAACACACGCACTCACAGGGAGAGAGAGAGAGGGAGGGAGGGCCGGTGGGTGTGGAGGTATCTGCCCTCCTCCCATGCCATCCTCGATGCAGCCCAGCAGGCATGAGCGAGGGCTCTCTGGCGATGCGCCTGTAGCCATCAGTGTTAGTCGTGCGGAGGCAAGACTCCAGCGCGAGTTGGATCAGTCTACCGCTCTGCTGGATCGAGTGGCGCATCGACAACACATGAGGTTTGCCCGGGAACGTACATCAGTACGGTCACAGGCTGATCATCACATGCGGGGAATGCTGAGGGGTGTGGAGGGTATGCTCCTGCCGTGCGTGCTTGACCAGCACTCCCCCAACGAATGTACATCCTTGACTCCCTGGTGGCAACGGGATCTTTCGATCTCTGGGGGGCTTGAGTTTGGTGGAATGGTCACTGGTGATGGTGATGTGACGGCGGCAGAGGCGGTGGCAGCAATGGGACCTGGGAAAAGAAAATCAGGACATTATCAGCATAGGGTTGGGGTGTCAGACGCTGTGGGGGGGAGAAACACACTTCCATGTACCAACCGCAACGGCAAGGTCCAACCATCACTTCCTCTTGTTCCTCCCTTGAAGGGGTTGCCATCTGCACCCCAGAATGGCTCATTGCCCGGGGAGAAGGGTGCGCTACCGTGTGGATTTCCCATTCCTTTTGATGCATCAGGCTTTCAGTGTGTGACACATTGGGCGGAAACGAGTTTTCAGGAGGTGTTGCTGACCGCCCTTGGACCGCGATCGGAGCGGGAGCGCAGGAGCACAAAAGAGCCTCCTAACACACTGCTTGTAACAGTGGCGTGCTATTTGCTCAATGAGGTTGTTTCTCGTGAATCGAAGTTGTCAAGGTTGTGGTCTATGCTAAAACCCACCATCTTTAAGGCGGTTTTCGCCCCCAGTGCTCTTTGTCAGTCATGGGATTTGGATGCGTGTGATAATGACAAACACGTGCCATGTTACCCGCGTTTCGAGTCGTGCTATGACTTTGTGGATTTGCGGTTATGGTCAGATGCATTCCTTTCCAGCACTAAGGCGAATAGACAGCTTTCAGATAGAAACACTGAGCTGCAAGATGTAGTGCGAAAAAGTCGACTTGTTCTGCATCTAGCGCAACGACAAGTGGATCGGGCTAGGTTGATGCAAACGTTTCGCGCTTGGCGGTCAATTATGCATCGAGGTCGTATTTTCCGACAGGCTGCAACGACGTACTTTGGGCGTTTACGGCGGAGGATTCACTTGGAGGGGTGTTTTCTGCGCTGGCGGCGTATTACGATGCATTCGAAGGTGTTGACATTGAGGAATATGATAGGTGAGTCCGAGGTGCAGATTGGCCTGCTGGAATCCGCTAACAATGAGGCTGTCTGTTCCCTCTCGGCGAAGCTCATGGAGGAACAGAAGAAGAACGCGATCCTGGAAAAGAAGAAGGAGGCCCTCAAGTCCCAGCTAGCAGATAATCACATGCAGACCCTCTACGCAATACATAGTGAGGTTCTACAACTTCAAAATGATCTCCTGACGGAAAAAAAACAGAGCAAACGCTGGGAACGCCTCGCAAAGACATTTACGTGTCAATCAAACTGCCTGGACGTTCCTCCAATACTTCGAAAGGGTGCTTGCACCCTGCGACTTATCGAGGCTGACTATGTGGTAGGAGCGCCAGGGCTACAGGACCGTGTACCCGAGGCGCGTCGCTGCTTGGAGTCGTTTCTGCTTGATTGGGTGAATTTCTTGATGAGAAGAAGCCCCAGTGGCGCCTATTGGCGTCCTGCCGTACGTGTTGATACGGGAATGTGTGATGGCGATTTTGACGGCTCTGCATTGTTGAAGTTCGTGCGCACGCTGGGTTCCCTCTACACCATGAGGGGTGCTGAGAGCACAAGACCCTTCTTCCCGTCGAGAGGATGCGAGGACAAATTCCAATTATTGAAACAGGAAGACACAACAAGGCCGGAGGGTGCGTCCAGCGACATGCTTTTCACGGAGTTGACACGTCTGCTGGGCATGCAGATGGTGGAGGGTCTTTTCCCCCCGCTCCTGTTGCACTGCCTTTCCCTTGAGACATTCTTCACACCGTCTCTCTTCTGTAAGCAGCCGCATCCAACCGCTATTTTGTGGGTACTCGCATCGCTTTTTGTTGGATACGCCCGCCTTGCATGTGGTAGTGGTCCGGTGATTGCTGAATGCGATCTGGACCCCGATCTGCGATGCAATCAAGGGAGCACTCTCGGAGGTTATCTCAAGGGTCTCAATTCGAGTGCCCGAAGTAACATGATGGATCAGGGTGTAGCGTCAAGTGCGCGTCGACAAATCGCAGCGAAGAATAACCAGACAGTTATCCTTTCAAATGACACAGTTATTAAGAAGGTTCCACCACAGTCGGGGTCTCGCAGTAGATGCACGCAGTCTAACCGCGTGTTGGAAGACGAGGATCAGAGCACGTTGCCAGATGCAGATCGCCTAGCAGATACCATCTCCGATTTGGAGGTGTATCTCGGGGTCTTCGAGGAGGATGATGGGAGTAGACCCGGTAGCACTGACGTCCATGACGGAAATGGAAACGACAAAAGGAGTGAAAGTAGAAGTGACGAAATGAAGGACACCCATCGGTCTAATATCTTGCTTAACACCGGTAACAACACGGAGAATGATGATATTTCATCAAATCACTCAACAGACTCGCTGGATTCGGAAGAAAGGGCAAGGCGGAGACATGTGCGACGAAACGCACATCTTATCCCCCCTGTGAGTGCTCTGTTGTACTCGGCAACACAAAAGAAGTATGTAGAGATTCACCACCGGAAGATGGAGCAACAGCGACTCTGGATGGGCATCGCCCGCCTTGTTTCTTCCATGGTTGTGCAGTTCCGTATCCTGGATGCTGCACCGCCACCGCCTCCTCAGCAAGGGCAGGGGAGGTCTGACTTCTCGAGGACAAACAGGTCGACGTACACTGTGGGCACATCCAACGCTCCGTCGGAACTTTCTGATAGCCGGCGCAAGGTGCGCAAGCCTGCACGGTTGCTGCCATCCTCCAGGACGGCGGGTAATGCATCCACGAATTCCACCGCTTTTCCACACTGAATAGTTTTTTTTTTTTGTGTGTGTGTGGGGGGGGGGGGAATGCATGGAGAGGAAGAGAGAACCTAGTAAACGAAAAGGTGTGCGTCTGTTTTCTTTTCTTCTTTTTTTTTTTCTTCTGCTGAAAGGGTGTTTTATGACAAGCGGCACTCTCTCTGTGAATGACTGCCCTCGTTGCAGCGAACTAAGATTGTCTCCATCTTTTTCTCACCCCCCCCTCTTTTTCCTTCTCTCTGTTTCTCTGTATGCATGTGTGTTGCCTCATTTTCTTGAGAAGTAGTTTCTCTATGATGTAAAATGTCATGAAGCACTGCATGTTATCGTTTCAGACTTTATGTGCGTGCAGTTTTTATTGCAATAAATCTGTATATGTCTCCTTCTTTTTCGAGTGTATGAATGTCTGACGTGAGTTTTGAGCATGAACCGCATCTCTCTCTCTTGTCCCTTGCGGGGTTGCTGACTACCCTGCAACCAGCTCTCACTACTACCACTTGCTTTGCCGGTTTTTACTTCACTGTGTGGGTGTAGCGAGCGTGAAAACGCAGACGTATTCGGTGGGCAAAAGTAAGGAAGGAGAAAAACCTTTTCTCGGGAAAGGTGGGAGATTCACATCCAACTGAGGAGAACCCTCTCAGGAGAGACTTATGTCTGATTACGAGCTTGACGAGATCCGAAATCTTACTGTTCCGACGCATGGGTTGCCAAAGGGGGAGAATTCGGCTAAAGGGGCCATGCATAGATCGCTCCGTAAGCGAATGCAACCCATCACAGTCAGTGAGTACCAGACTGCGGCACAGCAGGCTGAGCGGAGGGAAAGGCAGCAGCGGATTCGCTCCCTGATCATTGACGAGGAGAAGAAAATGGCGAATTACTCTTGTTTCCGTCACATACTCTGTATGGTGCTATTGTTTGGCGTCGTGACGGCAGTAGTGGTTGTAGTGTCCTTTCCAGGATCGCGGCTTGATGCCTTTTCTGAAGTGCGAAAACTCCAGGCATTGATGGGGCTGTAGGGAACCCTAACACTGCATGCACCACTCTCCCCCCAATCTTGTTTCTGTGGGATGACAAGGGGGCTCGCTCCCGGGTGTAGATCTCGGAAGTGTTGTTGTTTTCTCTTTTCATTGTTGCTGCTCGCGTTGGTTGTTTTTGCTGTGCTTATTATCAGCGTTATCATCACTCCTTTCATGGTTGTTGTCGCTATTTTGTTTTTCTTCCTTTATCGCTACTGTCGAGGGAGCGTTATGTGTGTGTGCGTTTGAGGGCATGGTGTCTTCTTTTGACACATGAGAAACGATAGAAACCCGATGAAATACTCGTTTGTTCCTCTCCCTTCTCGCCGACCTCTTGTCATTTGTTTGGTGCGGGGGGGGGGTTGCGTGGGCCGCCGCGTCCGAAAACACCCACTCAACGAAAAGGATGGTATGTTAACTGGTTTTGGCTTCTTATCACTGTCGCCATCATTATTATCGTCGTCGTGGTCGTTTGTTGTTTTTCCTCCTCCTAAGTTTTATTTTCATTTCTCTTTGCTCTTCATTCGCGGTGCCACCTCGATGAACAATTTACGCTTACCTATTTTTATTTTCTGTGTGCCGTAGGAGTCAACATGTCAATGCGGGATGTCTGGTGTCGACTGGTAGAGGAGGTGTCGCTCATCAGCAGTACCGAATCGCTACCGAAGGAGTTCACACCAACGGATTATTTACCGGGGGGAGTCAAGCTGTCCGCGGAGCTGCTGCAGTGCGTCCGCGCTGGCGCTGCTGCGTTTGAGGAGGAGTCTGCCGGTCTCTTTTGCTCGCAGATGACTGCAGAGGAGGGATATCTTGCCGCACCCTCCGTCGCAGGGCATGGTGCATTCTCTAGCTTGTTTGCCAGACAGCCCGACAAGGGTGAGGGCAAGCGAGACGGAGAGAACCTGCGCATGGCAAGGCACGAGGGCCCCGACTTCCTCGAGGCCTACCGCGCACACGTAGACGGTTCTGCCGCTGCTACCCTTGCGACAGTGGGGACGACAACGGCGAAGGGTAATGGAGGGGTGAACCCACTTTCATCAACATCCACGGGCGCTACCACTGCTGGCTCACGCGTTTCTGGTTCTCTTGGGAGTGCTGCTCGGCTCGCCTCTGGTTTCTTGCTGCCTGAGTATTATTCCAGAAATCACCGTCAGCCAGACTTCATCCCAATCATTCTCGTCCCGGCATCAGTCTCGTCACTTCTGCAGCTTTTTAACATACGCGAATTTCTAGAACGAGGAGTTTATGTTGACCCACCAACGCTGTTTGTAGACGCCGAGACGGGAGCGGTGAACGTTCAGGAGAGCAAGCCCGACACTGTCATAATTCACCCGGGCAGCTTCTTGGATGCCGAAAAGTACACCGTGGCCTACAACGTTTTCCGCGTGGTGGATGACCCAAGGCAGGTGAAAAACTGGCAGCATGTGTGCGCCTGCATCGTGGATGGCAACGAGTGGCAGTTCTGCGGATGGTTCCCCGACGAACCGGCTCCCGTGCCAGTGAGCGAGCTTTTTCAGCGCGTCTGCGGGTTTTTGCCGTACTTCGAGGAGGAGAAATTGCCCACAGCGTTGCAGCAGTGGCACGTAAAACCGCTCCCTCTCACTCGTCGTGTTGTAAAGTCGCATGCACACATTCTCCAGGCTTCTGTCTTCTGGGACCATCTGTACACGTTCCTGGAGATGCACCCCTTTTTCAAATTGTACACCGTACCGCTTGACTAGTGGTGTAGAACCGTCTTTCTTTTTCATTTCTGCTCTCCCTTTTTCTGTACTCTCTGGTTCTTGGTGTCTGTCTGCGGGTGCGTTTCTTTCATGCAGCACCGGACGGAGAAGTGATGGGGGGAGGGGGGGTGGTATTGTGAGAGTGGAAGGGGGGTGGCGGAGGAGACACCAGCAGCAAAGAAACGCGCGTGAAGAAGGGGGAGGTGGCACGCCCATTACACGTCACCACACACGTATATAAAACAAAGAAATAATGATATATATATATTTGCTGGACGATGCTAGTCTTTGTGTTGTCTGAATCCCTACTTTTTTTATTATCTCTTTTCGTTTTTATTTCTTCCTTTTCTTTCTCTTGCTCTCTCTGTTGTGGATAGTTCTCCACACGTGCATTGTTACACAATTTGAGCAGCAGCATGTTCCGTCGCGTGTCCCGGCACACTTCGTTCATCACCGCGTGTCAGTCGCGCCATACGACGATTCTTTCCGTGCGCAAAGGCGACACCGTTGTGCTTATGGGTGACCGTCAGGTCACTCTTGGTGAGCGCATTGTGGCAAAGTCCAGTGCCTGCAAGCTGCGCAAGATCAGCGATGATGTCATCATCGGCTTTGCAGGTAGCACTGCTGACGCCATCGCACTGATGGAGAAGCTGGAGAACAAAATCGGCGAGTTCCCTAACCAACTTACCCGCGCGGCGGTTGAGTTGGCTAAGGATTGGCGCACTGACCGTGCGCTGCGCCGTCTGGAGGCCTCTTTGATTGTGTGCAGCCGTGATGAGACGCTGGAGATTGATGGTCAAGGGAACGTCATTACACCGGAGGGTGACGGCATTGTTGCCATCGGGTCTGGTGGAACATTTGCCAAGGCAGCGGCACGTGCTTTGATCGATGTGGAGAGCTACGACGCGGAGATGATCGCCCGAAAGGCGATGCGCATAGCCACCGAGATTGACGTCTTTAGCAACGAACACTGGGATGTGGAGATACTCAAGAAGCAGTCGACACCAGCGGGGGAGACAACAACCTCATCGACTTCGACAGAAGGGGCCGTACCCACGTCTTCCGAGGAGTCAAAGAATGCATAATCAAAAAAAAACATATATATATATATATATATATATATATATATGCAGCGGCTAGCAGGCGGGCGAAAAGGCGGACTGAGTGAGTATCTCTCTCTCTCTTTCTGTATGTGTCTGTGTGTGTGTGTGTGTGTGTGTGTGACGAATAGATGGTGTATGTCAGCGGGAGGAGTAAGGGAATATTTGCGTGAAATTCGCGTTCCGCACGCTGCTGCCGTGAGTGAACTCGAGAGAAGAGTTAACGGGGAGAAAAAAAAAAAATAAACGATGAAACTGCAAAAAAAACAAAAACAAAAAAAAAGAAACAATAGCAACACAGAGATGGTGCTCATGATATTCGGATCACGTGTGCGTGTGTGGGATGCCCTCTGCATCCCTTTCCTTCTTTTGTTCTTATTTCTGCCTTGAGAGACCCCTTCGTTCTCTGCGCGCTTCTTTTTCATTGCACTTGCCGAAACCGTAGCCACCACTGCTGGGGAATAAAAATAAAAAAGCAGCAGAGATAACCAATAACAACAGTATCAACAACAGAGTGGTGGTGGTGGTGGTGGTGAGGCGTTGGATTGCTAGGGTAACATGGTATGCAGCCTTTCATATGCCCATTTTATTTTTGTCGTTGTCGTTTTTAACGTTCGAGAAGGCATGAGGAGTAGGATGAGGAACAATGGGGAGGATGTGTGGGGTGCTCTTGTGTGCACTAGCATCGAGCAAGGCTGTACGCACAAATCACATATGCACATGTGTGTGAATGATGATGATTCTCATGTGCTGCGTGATGTTACTTCGCCCGGCATCTCGCATGGTGGCAGCATTTTGTGTGCAGGGCTTTAAATTCTCCCACCTTTTTTTTTTTTCGTCTATCGAACATGCCACGACATGAGGGGGAGGACGAAGAAAGATGGAGAAGGGGGCGGGGGCATGTGCGTATGCGCCCTTTCTTTCTGTCTTGTGTCTTCTTTCAGTGGGTCTTGCTTTTGTTTCAGCGCTTTCTTTAATTGCCCCATTTGAGTTTCTTCCCTTCTCCACTTTAAAAAAAAAATCTTCCAGCAGGTGTGGCGCAGATGTCGAATCAGTACATGTATGAGGGCTGGTCTTACGAGCGACTGCGAGAGCAGCGAAATAGGGCGCATTTTCTCTTGGAGGACCCCTACCGGTTCGTCACTGTTCTGCTGCACCAGGGGAGGCTGTACGCCATTGACAGCCCATGCTACCACGCCTCTGGCCCCCTGGGGGAGGGGGACATTGTGGATGTGGAGGACGCGCACACCGCTACGTCTGTGGCTTGCTTGCGCTGTCCCTGGCACAGGATCCTTGTATCGATTGAAACAGGGAGACTGGTGGAAGTGCAACCCACGGCGCCAACCGTTGATAGTGGCGGTGACAATGACCGTGATCACGTGGCGGAAGAGATGCCGTCCTATCCGCTGAAGTCACACTGGGAGTCTAGTGGTGGCCCGCTGCGGGTGTCACATGGCGGAGTTGTGCAGCGGACGCACAAGGTTTGGCTGGATGAGTCTACCGGCATTTTGACAATCGAGTTGGAGGATGAGACGATAGTGAAGCGCCAGCCCGTTCTGTCAGACAGGGTTGCTGGCGATCTGCGCAACGGGGGCCTGACGATGCAGATATTTGACATTAAATCAAAGCGTTTGGGGGACGCAACATGAGGAGAGGTGCCCAAATGGTGACTGGTAGTCTCTTCGTGCACTTCTGTGCGGGGAGAGGAGACGCGCCCCTTCATGCCCCCTTCTATTTTTCATCTTTCTTGCTTTCTGCTGCCGCTGTCGCTTCTGTTGTATGAGTTCTTTTTTTTTTTCCAACTTCTTCTTTTGGTTGTCTTCTGCGTGAATTAAATGGCATTCGTGCACTCCATTGTAACATCACTCGCTTGCATGTATACGTGTCATTTGCATTCAGGGAGTGGGGGTGATAGTGAGAAGCAGATAAAGTTTCAGGGGCCAAACCCGAGTAGGTGAAACAGTACGGATACGAATAATATTAAGGTGGAAGTGTAAGCGTAAAGAAGACCAGAAGCCGCGTAGCTCGAGCCAAATGCAGAGGGAGATATTCATGGACCTCTTTGACGAGGAGGTACAGGCGGTGGGTAAGGCGGCCATTGTTGTAGGGGTGGTTGCTTATCTGGCAAAGCAAGCGGCATGGTACACGCTCTCTAGTCGCAATGAGGTCCAGTACGCGATTGAGGCGCACCTTCCGCAAGGCTACGACCGCAGTATTGTCGCCGCACGCTCCGATCAAATCCTCACAAAAAAGCTCATGAGCACGGCACTTGACATAGATGCTGTGAAGGGGCGATTGCGCCTCGCAGCCGACCGCGATTCGAAAATGACAGGCATGTCCGAGTTGTTTAAACTATCGCTTGCGGGGATTCTTAGTGCAGCACACATGCACAGCTTGACCATCACGCTGCATGCAGTCAAAAACATGACACTAGTGCTAGTCCACGTGCTGAGAAAGCTGGAGGAGGGGCGTGGCTTCCGCGGTGGAGCAATGGCTTCAAAACTTCGCTCCTGGTGGTCAGGTGGCACGCGAAATTTGATGATGCAAATAGTTTTAGAGAAGCTGCAGAAACACATGGAAGTCTCTCCATTTTCGATGGTGTTTGATGGTGGTATGATAACAGCAGATGTTGATCAGGGTTTTTATGTTAAGGATCTGTTGCAGTCTTCCACCCCTCGAGTGGTGCAGGCTGCAAAAAACGTGGTCAGGGATGTGTTGGGCCGCCGTGCAGCCCATGCGTTTAGTATGACCGGAGTTGTTACCGGTGAAGAGCTGCGCGGGCTGCTGCTTGAATTGTGTGTAAAATTGGAGTCGAGCGTTGCATGGTCCGATTGGCTCACAATTGCATCAGTGAATGGAGCTGGCACGGAGAGGAGCGGTACTACCAGGAGCAGCCGCAGCAGCAGCATTAGCAGTAACGGGGGTGTGATGGCGGCCGCCAGCGCCATGGGTGGTGAGAACGGCGCCTTGGAGACCCCCACCGGGCCAGCGGAGGTGCTGACGGGCGGCATTTGTGGCTCTTCAGAGTTGCAAAGGGATTCCCATGGCGCGCAGTGGACGCCTCCTTTACCACATAATGGAATGTGTGCAGAACGCGAGGAGGAACTGCGCAATGAGGAGATGGTCTTGAAACGGGCAGCGGGTTTCTTCCATGAGATCATTCATAGTGCCTCATTTAATGAGATTTGTATTGCGTATGCCACGGAGCTGTTGGAGTGTTCCACAGCTACGGTTGGTGATTTGCGATGCCTCCGCTCATATGAAGTGAGCACCGACTCTGTCAAGCTGCCGCATTTGATTGTGGCGCTGGAAAATGAGCGGATGCTACTCTTTGACCATGACTTCGATGTTCGGCCGTATCTCCAGCTGCTTTGTGAAGAGACCGTTAGGGCGACATGCCATTGCTTCTGAGTTACTGGGGGTTAACCTCGCCGTAGGAGGAGCTGCACACACACATACAAGTATATATGTGTACTTGCAGACAAGAGTGTAAGCGACCATAAGATATATATATATATATATATATATATATATATATATATGGAGGTCGGGTATGACGAGTTAACAGAAGGAAAAAAAAAAAACTGAGAAAAAAGCGCATTTTGTGGAATATGAAGGGGTTAAAATAGTACCATTTTTCGTTTTGATATATATATATATATTACCCCCCCTTTTTTTTTTTCTGTTGTTGTTGTTGTTGTGCTTGGCTTTCTGGAGTGTGGCAATGTGTTTTGACTAGCCGATGCTAGCCATCTAGGGTGTTTCCTCCTTTCCTTCCTCTTGTATCCTACACTCTGAAGGGAGTGCGTTGGTGGTTGCCTCATGGGGAGGTGTGTGTTATCTTCATCTGAAAACCCTCAAGAGAGACGTACACACGGTGCGCGAAGGGGAGGGGTGCATACACCGAATTGCCTGCAGGCAATGTTTTTTCCCCCTTTTTTTCTTCTGTTTTCTACCGTATTCTCCCTTTATTAGCTTTGGAGTTTGCGGCTAGTGCTAGTCGGGGTTTCCTTTTTGTTCTTGATTTGTTTTGTTTTAGTGTTACTGCTGCTTTCCTGCATCATGGACAGTAAGCAGCGTGTTTGGGAGTCGCTGCGCAACGATGCGCGACAGACGGATGCCCTGATCGAGCGGAAACTCAATGCGCTGGAGACGGCGGCCAGAGTGGGCTTCGAGGGATCCTCCAATGGCCGCGAGTTCAAAAGCGCAGATGACGGCTCCACAACCGCGGTGAAGTTAGACGTGGCACGGCGGGAGTTTAATCGTCAGCGTAGCGAGATCGACATGGCGCTACAGCGTTTCGAGTCTCTCTTAGACACCATGGCTGAGACGGCTCGCGCATTGCCACCCGATTCAGCCGCGCAGACGCACACAGATCGTTTTCAGCAGCTTGTAGCAGAGAAGCGACATGCCGTCTTACGCATTTCCACTGATTTTAAGCGTCGTCTTGAGTGGGCAGAGCTTCTACCAACTGTGAAAAGCGAATTAGAGATACACAAAAGCAGCGCGGGCGTTCGTCTTCTTATTGAGGAGCAGGATTCCCTTCGCCACACACAGCGACGACTAAACCACATTTTGGATCAGGCAGACTCAACGCAGGGGCAGCTGCGGGGGCAGCGTGATGCATTTCTCCGCATGGGGGATCGCGTGTCGCAGATCGCAAACCGTATTCCTCTTGTGAAGAAAGTGCTGGCCCGCATTGATAGCAAGAGGCGCAGGGACGCAGTTATTCTCGGTGGAGTGATTGGTGTATGCTTGTTGCTGATGGTTCTTTTCAGATGAATCGGGATGTCATGAGTCTATGGCTTTTGTCTCTTTGCATCGTTCCCCCACTTTTTTTTTTTTCCTGTCTTGTGTATGCGTTTTGCCGATCTTTCCTGCTGCAGAGTGCGGTGTGAAACTGGATGAGGCGGAGGGGAAGAAAAAAGAGAAGTAGTCGGGTGCTCCCAAACCAACCAACCGGACAAAAAAAAGGAAAACTTAATGCGGTGGGTAAAATAACAAACAACAAAAAAAAAGCAATTGCAGTTACAAGTCGTCCGTGTTGTTTGTTTTTACGGCATTCTTTTTTTTTTTTTCGTCCTACACATCTGCTTGTGGACTGTTTCTCACTTGCGTATACCATTGAGCTCTTTCTCATGCTTCACTGTCTCTGTATGCGTCAATCTCTCCCTCTGCCACACTATCTATACACATACATACGTACATACATATATAGATTTGTATATATAATATTATTGATATTTGTCTTCTTCACTTTTCTGCATGCTGCGTTAATAAAGGTGCGCGCGCGCTTCTTCGCCGACAAGACGAGGGAGAGGGGGGTGGGGCGCGGCTCAGGAAGCAAAGCGAAGAGGTGCGTGCGATGCCCCTTAGTGTAGAAGAGAGGAGCCGATTGATAAAGAATGTAGTGAGTGGACGTAAGACGTCAGATTCGGACCCAGTCACACATTACACTTCACAGCTTGGTGTGGTACGAGAGCGGAACATCATGGAGGTTAAAATAGGCATGAAACGACGAAAGAGCAGCAAAAATGCCAACGACAGCAATACCCGAAACCAGAGTAGCTGTGCATTCCCTATTGCCCGAAGGAGAAGAATTTCATCATTTTCAATGCAAGGTGATAAGGAGAGGTCTCATATTTTATTTTGTCCGAGGAAAAAGAAGCTTGGAAAGGCGGAGTCGATGTGCCATCCGTTTTCGAGACCCACAGCACAGCGCGATGCTTCGAGCGCAATGAAGCCAGCCTTTAAATTGGGTCAGGCGTGCGAATACCGCACGGTGGCTGAAAGAGTGCCCGCGACGTTGAGAGCGTGTGTACCAGTCAGCTCGATCGAAAATTTACTCGAGCAGGAAGAGAAGTTGAAGTCTCTACCCCAACTGTTGCATGATACCAGGAGTAATGATGTAGAAAATGAATGGAGAGATGACTATAAGGCTTTATCGGAATTTTCCAGTTCGAATTCCAGTATCACCCCCACATCTCATACAAAAGATCTACTAGACATAAATGAGCAGCAGAAACTGGGGAAGGATGATGATGAGGCTTCTATGCAGCCATACAGAGGGATTAGTGAGGAGGCGATGATATTGCATGGGAGTCGCCGTGACGACGTGACTTCACTTGAGATCCTGAAAAACTTGAGCTCAGAAGCACGACCTGAGACGGGAGGTATTCTTTCTTTAACGCCGTTCGACAATGCTGCGCACTCTGCCCCGCTGGTGTCATTAGGGAAGCGATCAAGCGATGACGATATTGCTCTCTCTTCCCCATTGCCTGTTCGGCTTCGCAGTGTTCAATGTAATCCGTGCCACCAGGGCGGGCAAACGGTTTTAGGGTGCTTTTCGAACTTCATGTGTCGCTCCTTGAGCCTGTATGACGCGTTTTTTTTAGACACGAAGAGAAAAGTTTGGCTGGTTGACGACTGTGTGCTGACACGCTGTCTGGATTATGTGGGGCTTTTGGGATATGAGGTGCCACAGTATATGAAGCCCAAAATACCGTGGGATCATTTGCTGTCCCCTCTTGTCAGCACTGCCCCGGGGAAGCTGCAGAGCGTAGCCGGGGTGCGGTCGCGTCGTTGGACCTTGGGTCGTGTGCCTTGTAGTGGAGCACTGCAATCGAACTCGTCTGGACTTTTTCTCAATTCCAAGGAGGCTGAACGATGGCTCTCAGAACAGGAGTACGTAGTTGGTGCTATCCTTTTGTGCTGCGCTCGGGCGAGTGACTGCACTACGGCGACCAATGCCACTTCTAACATCCTGTCACCCACTTCTGAGGGTGATGAAGTGAGACCGTGTCTCTCGCCTGATGTGCACCCTATTCTGCATGCAGCCGCCTTTGTATTGGAGTGTTTCCCTCACTGGGGAGGTGTCGCAAGATTTGTGGAAGCATGGGAAAGACAGGTAGGGCTTGTGATTGGTACAGCCTCCCCGTCACACCAGCGTACGTTTTGGTTTGAGGATGATGGAATCTTTTTTTCTTCGGACATGGAGGGCGGAAATTTGGCACGGGTGGAGCGGGCAAAAGATGCTGTGCATCAGCTCTCTTTTAATCTGTGGATGGAACCGGACTACTGTTGTGAACAGCGGCTCTGGTTTCGGTTTGCCGTCGCAGGCATGAGGCCGAGTAACTCAATTTGTTTACGGATTCTCAACATTCAACCCAACACAAAGCTTTATCTGCGGAATGGGATGCGCCCAGTCTGGCGGTCAGGAGGCGCGATGCAGCAGTGGACATCAGTGGAGAATTGCACCTACCGCACTATCAACAACGACGCCGATGGGGAACTGACATTTATTATTACCCCACGTGACAGTAATGCGATCCATGTCGCTTTTTGTGTTCCCTACACTTACGCAGATCTTCTCTGCCATATCTCCCATTGGCACCTCCTCGTGAGGAAGAGTATGCAAGGTATTTGCTTTGAGGAACGGGTGTTGTGCCACACTCCAGACGGACGCAAACTGCACATGCTGATCATTACTGGTTCCGCCACTGGTGCTCCTCAAGGCGCTCGGAACAAGAGACACGGAATCGATGGCTCCGCCATTGTGTTTGGTGGCTGTGGGAGTGGTGCTTCCAATCGCTTTCCCGTCGTCAGTCCTTACACGCAGTTTTACAATGGCAAGAAGGTGGTGCTGATGAGTGCGCGAGTGCACCCTGGCGAGGTCACCGCTTCCCATGGGATTCATGGTGCCATTTCATTTCTTCTTTCAAATGACCCAAGCGCAGCAGTGGCGCGTGAGCACTTTATTTTTTACATCGTTCCCATGTTGAATCCGGACGGCGTGTCGAGGGGACACTCTCGGCTCGACCAAAGCGGGTTCAATCTTAACCGCTGCTACAACAATCCTGATCCGGAGACGCAGCCTACCGTGAATGCTCTTTGTAAGACGTTTGAACACCTCCGACAGACGTTCCGCGACCGTTTCTTCATGTATATGGACTTCCATTCGCATGCCTCACGCTCCAGCGGATTCATTTTTGGAAACCAACTTTCCATGGCGCTGCAGCACTGGAACATGGTCTTCCCAAAGATTGTAAGTCTGCATGCCAAGGACGTCTTTTCCTACTCCCTTTGCCGATTTGGTCGCGGACACATGACGAGCAAGGAGGGAAGCTCGCGTGTCCTGTTTGGTGGGAGCCTCACCCACTCTTACACAGTGGAGCTCACCCACTTCTCAGACCACAAGATGTATGTCGATGGCGGATGTGGAGGCGATGACCAGTCCCCAGTGGCTGGCGCACACAGCGATAGCGAGGGGTGGGAGGTGCGGTACGCTAACACGCAGGGAAGACGATGCAAAACCATCAATGATGGATTCTCTAGAGATGATGTGTATATGTCCCTTTTGCAAGCCCGTTCTACGAAACAGCCAAGAGAGCGGAAAACAAGTGAGCAACGACGGCTTTTGTCGCATCTTCAGTCTCAGCGGCTTAAAAACATGAAACATCCGGCGGAAAGTTGTATGGGGGTCGATGCGTTGTATCAGATCGAAACTCCATGTATTCTTTCTCAAAGTGCAGAGGTGGGTCGTGCGTGTGTGCTGGCGCTGCTGGATTACTGTGCCGTTGAAAACAGCCCTTCGATTCCTTTTGCAGCATACGGAGGTATGGAACGTGTCGTGCGCGATGTGAAACGCGGTTTAGGCTCAACAGCGACAACTAAACTACCTTTTCAACGCTAGAAGTTAATCTCGAAGCAAGCACTGATCTCGGACTGTTCGCGTAATCACCCCTTTCACGTTTTGCAATGGAGCTCGTCTTTGTTTCTCAGTGTTTTCTTCGTTCTGTTTTGTTTTTTTTTTATTCATTTTTTTTTGTTTCATTCTCATTACACTCTTTTCCTTTTCTTTGGGGGGGGGGTCGTTTTGCGCTCTTTTCTTTCCGTCACTTCTACACCGTCCGTCATCCTTGAAATGTTGGTGGAGGGCAAAAGTAAGAAACCCCCCACACATACACACACAAAAAAAAAAAAAAGTGGTTCTTGACACTTCGAGCAGCTGGGAAGGGGTGTTGCTGTGGAATATATATATCTTTTGAAAAGAGACATACAGACGTACCGACAAATAGTGTGCATCATTCTCATCGCTTGGAGATGAGTTCACACGAGGATAGCAACGTGCTGGGCGGCGACGACACGCGGTGGCGGCAACAGCAGCAAGAGGAGGAGGAGCGGCGGTTTCAGAAAGAGGATGCCAGCGCTTCTGAGGATCAGGAGGAACATGGAGTGGCCGCATGTGTGGATGAGGAGTGCGAGGACGACGCTGAGGAGGAGGAGGACGATGATGATGAGGACAGTGGCAGTGATGAGAAGAATGTGGTATCGTTCGGCAGCGATGAGGAGGCCATTGCTGCACGTGCTTCGGGGATTAAGCTCTACAACGAACACCACTATGAGGAGGCGCTTGACATTCAATACTGTATTGTGCGGCATTTTGAGAAAAAGTATGGCGCCACCTCTCCTATATGCGGGCCGTACTTTCTCGACTATGGTCTCTCTCAGCTGCGTCTCATTCAGTCGAAAAGCACCATGGAGGCAGCGCTGCAGCCGCTGGATCAGGATGTGCTCAAGACGTGTTTCATCAATCTTGAGGTCGCCCGCGTGTGCTTCCAGAAACAGGAGCAGGAGCGTGGGGAAGGGGATTTGGAGGTGCAGCTCCACCAGGCGGAGGTGCACAATGCCATTGCGCAACTGCACATCGAGCGTGAGGACATCGATGAAGCCCTGAAAGAGTACGAGAGCGAACTGTTTACCTACCGATTCATTCAGCAGGAAATGCCCGATGCACTCCCGTTCAGGCGGCTTGCCGCGGTATTGTACAGCATCGCCGACTGTTACATGAGAGAGGGTGACTTTGAAGGCGCTGAGGAACGCTTTGCGTCTGCGCTCAATGAGATTGCATCTTTTCCTGCGGGGACCATTCCCTCTGAGCTTGTGGCAGAGCTGGAGGAGCTCCGCGAGGATGCGCGGGAGATGAAGGGTGGGAAGTTTAAGGAGCTACAGGAAAGCATACAGGAGCAGTTTGCTGTGAAGGAGGCGGAGCAGCTGCCGACAGCGCAGGAATTCTTCGGAAGCACCGATGAGGAGTTGCAGCAGCATCATCCGTACGTGTCGCGTCTGCCAGGGGATGCGGAGTACTCCGCACTGTCAATGCCACAGTCCGTGACAAATCCGGTGCAGTGGAACGAGCACAGCAACAGCATGTCGCTCTCGCTATTCCCCCCTCAGGTAAATGTGCGCGGCTCGGAGTTATCAAACAGTCAACCGGTGCAACACGTTGTGGCTCGACGAAAACCAAAACGCTCAGAGCAGCAGAAAGAGGAGGAGACACGCGGCACAAACCCCACCGGTGAATCCGATTCAAAGCGCATACGAACCGAGTCCTGAAAACAGACTGCTATATTTCATACAGTGGAGGTAAACCAACGAGTCTACCCGGCTTTTTTTCTTTTTTGTCCTGTTGGGACGTAAGAGAAGAGCTGAGGAATGAAACAAAAGAAAAGGGGATCGTGTTGGAGACGCATGACGGGTCACTTAGGTGGGTGGTGAAGTAAGATGGAGGAATCTCATGGTTTCATGTTCCTTCTCTCGTGTAATTGACTCTTTCTTTTTCTCCCCTCCCCTCCTTCTCGTGCGTGTGTGTGTGAAAGCAAGGGGGACTCAGGTATTGCATAGAGGAAACAAGGAGGTGAAAAATGTCGTGAGGGAGCAAAAAAATGAACTCGTACATGCATACATACAGAGGAATAGAGGAAAAAAAAAATGAGGTGAAAGTAATCCCTAAGAAGCTATTCTCATTCCTACTAGGGTGATGATGGTGAATGTGATGACATTTGCATGAGAAGCAACTCTGTGTTTATGAAAGTCTGTGCTTTTCTTTTGTGTCAGCGGCCTGAAAGGTTTTTTTTTTTGCCATTATTGTTCCTTTTCAAGGTTGTAGCAGGCATTGACGTATGATAGGTCTGCAAACGTCAGGGGGACCTACGCGTTGTCTCTTTGTAACGGATTCTCATTGTCATCTGAGATCTGTAGCTTTACCCCCTGATGTTGCTGTCACAGATGAGATGACGGATCTGCCGTTTACATGTGCTATCAGGAACGCTGTTGTGTGCGGCACGCATCCTGATATCGATTGGAAGCTTGTTGAGGCTGTGGTACAATTTCCGGAAAGGCGATTATGTTCCTCGCAATTTAGCGCAGACTCCGCAGGTGGTGTTGTAGTTCCTGGCTTTGGCATACACCCGTGGTTTGTGCCACATGGTGAAACGCAACAGTCTGCGCCGTCCGATAATGGAGGAAACGGATTTTCTGCGGCACCGTCGGCGTGTGGTTGCAGCGGCAATTCAGCGGGTGGCCTCCTAGCACCAGGGCAGCAGAAAAGCGCAGAGGAACTGTTGCACCTCTTGGAGGATTTCCTGCTGCGCTATCCGCTGGCTATTGTCGGTGAAATCGGGCTTGACAAGCTGCGAGGCCCGCCGGAGGAGGTGCAGCTCTCATTCTTCCTGGCACAGATGCAGCTTGCGGCACGCTACGCCCGGCCCGTTTCGGTGCATTGTGTGCGCAGTTTTGGGGTGATGCTGAAGGCGCTGCAGGGGCTGTCCGCTGAGGATACGCCGCCTGCCATCGTTTTGCACGGCTTCACTGGTTCTCTTGAATTTGCGAGGTCTGCGATGATGATACGAAAGCGGTGGCCAACCACCGTGCACGGGTGCCGCTCGTTGCCGAAACCCGAGCCCCTTCCCATATTCTTCGGTGTGGGTGCCTCTACCAGCTTGCGCGTCAAGGGATTCCTTACGCAGACGTTGCCCTTCTTGCTGCAGAACGGACGCATGCTGCTGGAGACCGATGCCCACCACACCATCCTGGGTGATGACAATCCTACACTCGGCACCGAAGTGGGAGATGACGTCAGAAGAGGCGGTTTGCTGTGGAATACCACGGGGTGTATGCAGTTAGCACAGTTGATGGCCCAGGTAAGTGGGGGTGATAGGAAAACGGCAGAGACGCTCCTAAAGAGGTGTGAGGAGTCGTTTGCGCGAGCCTTCCGTAGGCCGTAAGCAACTATTGCAGGAGGAGAAGGGGCAGGATGTGGGGGAGTGTGTGATGTGACCGGCTGCCTCTAATCCTATTCCTTCCAACCTTCGTGCTGCTGTTTGTGTTTTCAGCTCCCCTCTTCCTCTGTCTCTCTATCTCTGTGTGCGTGTGTGTGTATCACGCTATATATATATATATATATATATATATATATATATCTGCATCTTCTGCATTTTGTGGAACGTCTCTCTGCCTGCGACTTCTTTGCAACATACCAAACGGGGAGGGGAAGAGGCAAAGGAGGGTGGTGGCGCAAACCCCGTCCAACGTTTCAGGGGTGTGGCGCTTTTATCAAAGCGCGCACTGCCATCACTAAAAGTATTCACAGAGGCGACACGAGGGAAAAGAAAACGACATCAAAAAAAAAAAAACGCAAGAAAAGCGAAGGGGACAGGCGTGGGGGAGAAAAGGAACGGCTATCGAAGACGAAAAGTACGAGAAAAAAAAAACGAAAAGAGTACAACAAAGATAAGACGAGGGACGAGTGGGCGTGCGACTGCTACTGCTGCCGCATCCGCATCAATCCCAGCTACTGTTGGTTTTGCATTGCATCACATACAGACACAAACACACGCACATATACCGAGAGAGAGGGAGGGAAATGCCTCTTGTCCACTTCTACTACCGTCCAGGCCTCTCAACACCGGCGACGCGACCGGCACAGCCGGCGGCGAGGACAAGACACCCGTCAATCAGCAACAACGACGATCATCACATGGAGCGCTCAGCATCTCTTTTCTTTACAGCCACTGCCACTGCCACTGCCACTGCAAGCCATGTTGGTGGCAGCGAAGGTAATGCTCTGAGCATTGCTGGGTAATTTTTGTCTGGATTGGCGCAAACACAGGATACGATGTGGGGGCCAAGGAGATGAAAAGCACCGACAACAAGAACAAAGCAAAGGAGTGAAGAAGTGGATGCTGTCGATGGTAGTGTGGGTGGTTGAAGGTTGTGCCCCCCCCCCTTCCTCTTCTGCCTTCTACGCAATCTGCACGCGGAACGCCGAAAGACAGTCAGACTGACACATAACCGGAGTAAATTGATCGCTCTGTCACCGGTGAAAAAAGTAGATTGTGCTGGGAAACACGGTAATGCTGATGTGTGTTAGAGTTCGAGACAGTGAAGATCACTCACTCAGACTCTCTCGCACCCTTGTATCTGATACCACCACTACCACTTTTACTTCCACTACAGCAGGCACCAGCTACAACTGCCGCCTTCTTCCTTTCTCTTCTTCTCTTATCGGTCACGGTGCGGGGAATGGACGCCGAAATGAAAGAAATGCGGCCCTACAAAAAAAGAGTGAGAAAAAATATTTCAGGATTATTGTGAACATCACACTGTCGTGGTTGTCGTGGTAATCATCACTTTAAATCTTATCATCATCACCATTACCGTTACCACTGCCATTGTCATTTTTTTTTTTAAATTTGCTGGTTCTTCCCTCATTCTCGGTAATGCGGTGGTACTCTTCGTGGGTCTTGTTCTGCATTTTTATCATTATTATTATCTTTTCTCCTTTCATCTCCCCTCTGTTTCTGTTGCAGGTGGTTCCGCTTGTTTGCTCTAAGTGTCTCTCAGGGTGTGCGTGAGGCGAACCAAAGGGGGACAGCAACAGGAAACAAAAAGTAAGGGGTGGGGAACGAAACAGGAAGAGGAGGAGGAGGAGTGTACGCGTCGGGTCTGGCTTCACAAAGGAACGGTGAGGGAAGCGGTGTGATTTGGGTTCTGTCTGTGTGTGTGTGTGTGTGTGAAAATGTTTTTCTGGGGGAGTTACAACTTCAGCGCGCCGCAACTCACGGAAAGCCCGAATCGCCCACCTCTCCGGTACCCGGTGTATGTGCCTCCTGCGCCATCCATGGTGGCCGGAGGAAGCGCGGAGAGCGATATTGAGGAGCGATTGCGTCGGGTTGAAAAGCATCACATCGTCGTGAAGGCGGTGGCGTGTGGCCAGAAGCATTTGGTGGCTCTTGTAAGGGTCGCAAAACACTGTGGTGCCTCTACAACACCAGCGGGGTGCGGTGCATCTTCCAGCGAGGCATTTCCTGCTGCAACGGTGTCACCTTCTTCACCACCACCTCGAGCTGATGGCGAAGATGCGAGTTGGATTCTCTACGGGATGGGAAGCAACCACAATTTTCAGCTGGGTCATCATGTACCAGAGTACACAACAACTCTTACAAGACTTTGCGTTGAGGAACTGCTCTCGGCCGGCACCAGCATCTGCAGTCTTGCGTGCGGCAACAAACACACCCTCTTTAGCACTACAAACGGTGATGTGTTTGCCGCAGGGGACAACAGCTACAGCCAACTCGGTGTCACCGCGAAGGTTCATGGTTTCGCTCCTGTAGGGGGGCTTGCACATGTCAAGGTGGTGTCTGCCGCCGGTAACGCGAGTTTTGCAATAGATGCCAATGGTCATTTGTACTCCTGGGGTGAGGCGCAGCACGGCCACTTGTGCCATGGTGACAACGGGGAGCGCCTTGATCAACGAACACTTCAGACAGTACAAGTGAATGTAACGACTGCAAAACGTGTAGAGTGGTTCGTGCGGCATCACGTTATCATTTTGGAGGTGGCGGTGGGGCGCAGTCATGTGGTGTGCCGTAGCGAGGATGAGGTGTACACATGTGGCGATGGTTTGTACGGTAAACTTGGTTCTGGTAACTTTTCTTCCTCCTTTGTTCCATTGCGTGTGAATTTCCCTGAGCGCACTCACCCGGAGCGACTCTGTGGCATCGCAGCCGGGGATGATCACACGTTTATATTGCGCGAGTCGCCGGTGATCGGCGCGGTAGTGTACTACTTCGGCAAGATGAGCAACGGTGATGGACTGTCGACGCCAATCATCGTACAAGCACCTGCGAGTACCACACGTATTGGCGCAGGACGCGGAACATTCTGCACCGCCGTGACGCGGGAAGGTCAACTGTATGTGTGGGGGAAGCATGGCTACGCCAAGGTGAGCAACGGCACGCCGGCGGACGCGACACGCAGCAAATTTCAGCTTGTGGCGGCGCTGGAGCCGTTCAATGTGACAAATGCCGTTTGTGGTGGAACGTTTGTCGTTGCAACTGCCGAGCGCAGACTGGACGCCGTGAAAGACGAGCGGCGGGGTACCAAAGAGGAGGGGGAAGAAGAGGAGGCGTGGCCGGCGGCGAATGACGGAAGTAAGAACAACATAGATAGGTGGGACATTGTCATCCCGCAGGACGATCGCGTGGGCGCCCGCTCCCCCCGTGAAGCAGATGCATCGTACGAGAAGGCGGTGCATGTATTCCTCTCGCAGTATTTGGGCTCCGCCCTCGCATTAAAATACGTGGCCAACATCCCTGCAGCCCCACCCCTCACTGACCACAACGCCAATGCGTTTGTGCGTATTGGGGCGAGTGGATTGACAGTGGGCCAAAAAGTGCGGCTCTGGATGACAGATGTGTATGCGCTCGGCACTGTCGCTATGGTGCAGACGCCCTGCAGCAGTGGAGCGGCTGCCACACTGCAGACCTACAACAGCAGCGGCACACACGCCGATAACACGAACGAAGACTACACCACCACCACGACAAAGCAGCAGGGATATCGGGTGCTCATCAAGTGGCAACGCGATGACTGGCACGATGAGGAAGTTTCACTTCACTCAGATGACGAGACACTCAACGAACAAAACCCAAACCGATGGCAGCCGTTGTGGTTTCTGCACCACCACAGCAGCGCAGGCGAGTACAGCTTGGGCGTATAAGCAAAGTCCACCAACCACACCGACCACTCCCACAAACAAAACAACAACAACAAGAGAAATCAGCACAAAAAACGGAAGACAATCAACATCAGCGTATACGATGCAGTCAACAATCTCACAATACAACACAACATGCGCCACACACAAGCCATATCACTAAACCGCATCACTAAACCACAGTTAAGTGAATCGTGAGACGTCGCCACAGAATAAACATCGACAGCTGCACAAACAACTACTCACTGAAAAAATAAAAAAAAAAACAAAATACCCGACAAAATATACAAATACTTTAAACCATTCCAAAACCACAATAAATACATACATATATATATATATATATATATATATATATATATCTATATATATATATATATAAATTTGAAGCTCCCCCACCCCCAAAAAAAGATTTCTTACCGACATTTCTTTCTATATTTACCCCGTACCTATTTCATAGAAAACATTCAATCTAAATACAAACGACACAATAGTAAATCCCACATGGACGCAAGTGCTACATGATGATTGACGTAACATCACAGACTTTGATACCCCAATGAGCAAAATACATTGTCGCCCCAGACTGACCACATCCGTTTCCCTCCCCCTTTTTTTGTTGGCGTGGCCACACTGCCGCACCGCGAGGTGATCGACACCGAGGCCGATGTAAAGCCGTCGCAGATGGACTTTGACCCAGTAGTGAAAACAGCGTTTGTTCACGCCCCGTCTGATCGCGGTGCAGCTGCCTCTCTCTTACCTACTCCCTCCCCCCTTCCCTGCCACTGACATCGCGGCCCTGTCACCTCGAGGGCGCTCTCTCTGTGGGCGTACGGCTTCGAGACAGCACGCACGTGTGGGGGCCGCGCGTGCTCGCTCCCTTCCCCCGTGCAGGGGGCGGGTGTGCTTGCGCGTGTGTGTCTTGCCGCGTGCGTGGGTGCAGGGGGCTGCAGAGCAAGGGTGCGCGCGGTGTGACGCTCGGCGACTCGCGCGCCTGATGCTCCGCTGCGCGGCTATCCCGCTATGCATATCCTGTGTGCGCTCTAGCTCCATCGGGGCACTGATGAGTCAGCAACAAACCATGCATTACACATTCCACACGCTCCGCGCTGGGCAGCTCTCATATGTAGTGCGCGCGCCGCAAGACCAACAGGCGCTGCGCACGAAACTGGGGAGCGAGAGACGACGCAGGGGACGGCCTCCTCCCGGAGGGGGGTTGAACTGCGCAGTTTGGCTGCGGCGGTAGTTCTTTGGTTGACGTTAATGTGTTTTTTTTTAGTTTTTTTTTTTCGTTGTTGGGCTGTGCGAATGTTTGCTAGGTTTGCACTTGGCTGTGTAGTTGGATTTAGTTTTTCGTCGTTGCCTTCCGCATGGTGCGACGCTGGGAGCCGCACGAATGTGTCTGCTGATGGACAGACAAACTACGCGTTGGCTGGTTTGCCGATGCCGACGAAGGAAGAGCTTGAGTATGTAAAGGCGTGGGGTGTGCGCTGGGTCGAAGATTGGGATCGTCCTGGCGAACGCGGGATTTCTGCGAACCGAAGTGGCTCTGTGAAGCGACAGATTGTTTTGGTTCGGCATGGCCAGTATCAGAACGAATCGTCGGATGATGATCGTATCCGCGCACTTACGCCACTTGGCGAGCAACAGGCAAGACTGACCGGCGAGTTTCTTTGGAAGGCGTTTTCGCATCGTGGCTTGGAGTGCGAGGTGAATCGGAAAACCGTTGAGACGGATGCGGCGGGCGACAAGAGTGCGGTCTCCGGTGTGAGGACTCCCTCTGGGATTGTCATCTTGCCAGAGCCAAAATATGTTCACGCGTCTGACATGACTCGGGCGCAGCAGACGGCGAAGTTTATTTTGGAGCAGTTTCCGAGCAGCATGCGCAAACGGCTGGCGACCGATGCTGCGTTGCGGGAGCGGTTTCCTTGCGACCCGGAGCCACCGCGGCGCGGCAGGCATGCGAAGTACCATGATATGCGCGTAGTGGAAAACGTGTTTGAGAAGTATTTTCATCGGCCAACGTCGGATGAGTCGTCCGTTGAGATAATTGTCGGCCACGCGAATGTCATCCGGTATTTGGTCTGTCGCGCATTGCAGTTGCCACCCGAGGCGTGGCTGCGCATTTCACTTCCACACTGCAGCATTACGAGTATCATCATTCGCGGTAACGGGCATGTCAGCCTGACGTGCTTGGGATCGGCGGGGCATCTTCCGGTGGACATGATCACGACAAGGAATATTTCATGACTGTTGTGGTCGATGTTCACTTTTTCTTCTGCTCGGTTTGTGTGCTGTGGGCGCGCGTCCGAAAAGGAGGTGCTAGCGACACAGTGGCCACTAACTCTCTCATTTGGTTTTTTCTTCCCTCGAATTTCTCCTCCTCTGCGTGCATGCGATTGCTGGCACGTGCCACAAAAGTGTGAAGGCGTTACATTCGGCATATAACACACCGAAGAATGTGTTTGTTGCACTTCAGGCACTCACGAACAATCCCGCCGGCGAGTGTACTCATTTGATCTCCCGTGCGGACCTGCACGTGCCGAGACGTGTGGCCTACAGCGCATGTGTGTGCGGCGATGAAGCACTACTCTACTACGATACCCTTTCTGAGAGACAATCTCCGTGAAAGCACTACAGTTAATCCATTCTCTGAGCACACACATGCGCGGAAGCTTGCATGCATGCCGCTGGGCATTGCTTCGGTCGCCTCTGATGAAAATATTCGATGCTGTGAGACGTACTCCCTTATGATGGCGGGTGCTGGCCCAAGTGCACGCAGCCCCCTTGATTTTAGACGGCATACTGACACGGCGCCTTCCTCCCCCCTCCCCGCACCCCTGGCAGCGCCTTATTGTGCTTTTTCTTCTTTTTTTTCATCTTGGTAGTGTAGTATGAATGATCATTTTTCTAGAGGGTCCCTGCGGCCGCATCTTGTCTCGTCTATTATGGAATCCCTAGCTCTTGCGTCTTCTTTTCATATCGGAGATATGATGGCTGCGATCAAGATACAGTCAATGTATCGCATGTGGCGGGATCGTCGTTATTTTCTGCGTGTGAAGGTTGCAGTTGTTTGCATTCAGAGGATTTTCCGTGGCCATATGCACTGGAGACAAGTGATGGATATGCGGGAGGAGAAGGAGAGGGCACATGAGATGGCTGTGTATGAGTTCTATGCAGCGCGTATACAGGCCTGTTTTCGTGGGTATCTTGTGCGGAAGTATGAGGACAATTTCTATGCAAGGAGGTGGTACATCCAAAATACAATGAAGGCCTCTGAAGCTGTGCAGGAATCGGCAGCACTGATGTTGGAGAATCAAATTCAGTCGGAGAGGGAAAAAATGCTCGCGCTCCATGATGAGAAGTACAGGAATGCGGTGGAACAGCTGCATCATATGGTTTCAACCGTGAGCGTCAGTGGCGTCTATCGGCGACCCATGAACCTCACGTCGTTAACTACGGTTTATGCGTCGAGCGTGGAGGATGATATTCGCCACCACGTGGCGAAAGCTCGCCGCCCGAAACTTGTGCGTAAGATACGCGAAGAGCTGAGAGCATTTCAGAAGACGAATGTACAGAATTCTGTACTTTCACACAGAACACAAACAAAAGCGAAACCCGGTCAAGGTGATGTACTAGTGATGGAGGATGCAAGTGAGGGACGAAGGAATTTTGTGCACTTCTCGGTTCTTCCTGGTGTTGGTAACCAAAACCCTAAGAAGGGCGGCAGTTTGCCGTGCATGTCGAATGATTCGTCAGGAAGTCAATACCGGGTGGGGTGCAAAGTTGTGTCTCACTCATGCTTGGAAAATTTGACGCCTTTGTACGACACGGATTCTGCCGAGTTGGCACGGCGTGTGGATGCCAGAAGAGTGTTGGATCTTCATAAAAACAAGCCGTTTGTTGTGCCTGCGGCGAAGCGTCTACCTCTGTAGGAGTAGTAACGGTGATGCCGGATTTGTATGTAGAAATGTAATCGTATATTTTTCCCTTTTTTCTTTCTTTTCTCGTTCTGCATCGATGCGTTTGGACTTCATATGTTTGCTTCGGCAAAATGTGCTGCCTTGAAGATGCGTTCATGATGTTTTAAGGCAGAGTGAGGGCCCAAGAGGCACCTGTTTGTTTTGCCATCTCTGCGTGGATCTTGTGCTTCCTCCCCCCCCGTAATAGAAAATTCGCAGGGTAGGTCATCATCATGGAGAAAGTCTCCCTCACGAAGCAGGTGGAGGACATTGTGTTTTCGCGCTCTGCGCTGCCCGAAGTACTGACATCGGAGAAATTGTGTGGCATTCTGCGCAGCCTAGAGAGGAGGAGCGGGAAGGAGCCGCGAGGGAGTGGGAGGCGTCTCTTCGGCGCCGAATCAATCTCTGCGAAGAGCAGCAGCTTTTTGGTCTCGCAGGGGTGTCCCGCCCACACCCGTGTCAAGAACAGCTTTGTTGCCGCCGCCGCACACTCAGAGCTTGGAAAAATGCTGCAATGGTTTGCTAGTGCCGTTGTGGCGCTTTTTGTGGATGGTGTGAGAAGCGGCGTTATGTTTCCCCAGCAGTGGGAGGAGTCCATGCGGCGACATCCTATCTTGGCACAACACACCTTTGAACTTCAGGGTTTCGGCGTGCTTTTCTCGTACCTACTCTGCCAACTCGCAGCTGTGGAGACGGCGTTAACTGATCCAGGAACGCGTGATGAGTGTGACAATACTTCTGCCGCCGGAAATCCCACACCCGAACCCGAAGAAGAGACGAAGACCAACGCATCTGAAATCACCTCGGATGTTCTGCGGCCTGAATGTGCGCAAAGAAATAGTGCAGAAAACTGCGTGACGACAAGTCTCATGTCGGAGACTGCACCCTCCAAAGAGAGACGTATGTCGCTCAATGTGCTGAATGCGTCCCCTCTTGTGTTGACGGCAAGGAATCTGCAGATGCAGCCAGTTAGCACTACACAATCATCAGAATTAGGGAATGCGGAGAAAAGGTTTAAAAGACCCTCGCAAATGCCGTCTTCGATCGGTTCTCGCCGTCAAGGCGGCCGGATCCAGATAGGGTTGCCGCACGTCTGGCTGAGGAGGCCAGATCAAGGCGAGGTGTACGGTGAACGACTTTTAAACAAGGATGATGGGGAAACCCCATTGAAAGCTCACCGTAACTCAGCTGAAGATGAAACACCGCTAAGTCTTCACATTCGTTCCATTACTGCTCTATCAGCGGGTAAAAAGGACGAAAAGATGGATGTTGGTACAGGGAGTGTGGGTGGAAGATCAGCTCACCCATGTGCACCCATGGAAATGCCTTCACGAGTAGAGAGATGTAGTGAGAGAGGTCGTGTACTCCCTTCCATGAGACAACGTCTCTCTGACCGGCACAATCTGCTGCGTGTGGAGAAGGTCGAGGAGGAAATTCAGCTCAAGAGGCTTGCGAAGCGCTACGGTGTAAATAATATTGTAAACTATGCAAATCGGGATTTGGAAGACTATCGTAAGAATGTACAGGAGTTTCGAGATTTGATAGATGCAGAGGACGCTGATAGTGGTGATGTTGAGTATGTGCAGTGATATCAATGATGCCATTAGGCCTCTTGTTCTGTGGACAAGTGGTAGTCGTCGTGATGAGGATGATGCTAGAGACGTTCCAGCGAAGAAACGAGGGAGGGTACCTGAAAGTAACTTAAAACGTTGATGAATGATACCGGAGATGATAACGCTATATATTATTTTCCTCATACCCGTAGCTGAAAGGACCGAATACGCACGGTGCGTCTCTGTACATCGGAAGGACATTACGATTTTTATGTAGAGATCCGTAAACAACGAGGGTAATTCGCGAAAGATTGCATTGCAGTTTGATGATTTATGCCTCTTTGTGTCTTGCTGAGAATGCGTGTGTGTACTAAAGGGGAATGCAATGGAGTAATTAATGACAACAACTACAAGGGTGGGTGGGGAGGGGAGGAGTGAATACACAAAGAGGCCCACACCACCAGCAGAGATAACAGGGATGAAGGTCCACATTTCACCTCTGCTTCATTCTTCTTTTCGCTGCATTATTATCATCCCATCACACCTCTATATATTTCTTCTCTCTTTTGCGCTTGTTTTTCCTAACCTTTTTTTTTTCTTTCGGAAATCGACTCTTCTCGTGGGGCAGACCACTTTTTTCTTTCTTCCTTCACCTTCTCGCTCTGCGCATGGTCCCAAGGAGGTGCTTCACTGCTGTCCGGAGTACTTGTAGGCAGAGAAGGTGCTTTTTTTGTTGTTGTCGTTGCTCCTGGGATCTGAAATGTTAGGACTGGGAACCGGCAGGTGGCGTAAGGGCATCTCTAGGTGGAGGAAAGGAGGTCGTCGGATCTGTAGAAGGCAACGTGCGCTGTTTGTAGTGTTGCTCTTTTTTTTTTTTTTCGTCATTCGGCTACGCGAGGAAGGTCACCACAGCCGAGCAAACAGGGGGGGGGAAGGCGCGCTGCCAGAAACCTCCGGGGGCGTGAGGACATGTACCCCTGGGAAGCAGGGATTGTGGGGTGTGGCTGGGAAGGACTTTTTTGGTCGTAACGAAAAGGTCTTGGAGGAGACTTTGGCACACGACCCTCACCATAAACTGAGGGGCGGACCGTTCGATATGATTGACTGCCAGGCGCTCGGCACGGAGGAGGATGACAGGAATGGCTGTGATAATGGCGTTAGGTTCGCTCATGAGAACTTTGGAGTGAAGTTGCGTACGGCACGTCGTCATCAACGCCGGAGCCGTGATGGGGGACAGGCGGAGGAGGAACTTGAGAGATCATACGAGGGGGTTTATCCTATTCTCGAGATCATACCGCCTTCGTCATGCGTGTCGTATGTCCCCAAAGAGGTTTTCTCCGATGAAGAGGGGGAGCAACATGGGCCTCCCCAGAGTGTAAAGAGAGTGGTGTCAAGGGAGAAAAACCAGCAGGATGACGTTGTCGTATGGCGTACGTTTCCTAAAGCACCATCGACACTTCGTTGCGTTTCTCGTCGAAATGCAATTAATGCTACTGCCTTTACGATGGGTGGGGTGCGTCACTCACATTTGTTCTGGAACTCTGGCGGCTTTCCAGTACGCATAACAATGGTTGGTAATCTCAGTGGTCTGGACCAAGATGCAGTTAGCGCCACCTTTTCATTCAACTCAGAAAACCAAGTGCGCTTCTATGGCCTGCCATCACGTGCGACAGGGCTGCAGGTTCCAGGCAACATCAGTTACCGCGCCTTCAACCAGTTTGAATTGCTACACGAAGTCTCACCGGCATCGGTTATGGGTGGCACCGTTCCATTTGTGTATGCGATTGGAAAGGTGTTGCATACAGGCGACAACCGTACGTCTACCAACTGGCGCCGACATGCAGTGGGAATTTTCTGGTTGAACGGCTCACCGTTGCGGGTGCATACAAATTCTACTGAAAAAACGGGGTCAACAAGTATTTCCTTCACTAGCACCGGCGGCTCCACCAGAATCTTTCTCCTACCAGGCCCCACACCAGAGGACGTCTTGTTGCAGTATTACACCCTTACAGGATTCCCGATGATGCCCCCGCTCTTTTCGTTGGGTTACCATCATGGGCACAAAGGTTACATGAATGAAAGCAGCATTCTTGAGCTGAGCGCTACCTTTGCGAAGGAGAATATTCCAGTGGACACTTTATCTATCGGCTTGCATCACACGAAAAATGGGCGCATCTTTACCTGGGATGAAACGCTCTTTCCGGATCCAATTGGGCTGCAGAAGCAGCTCTGGCGTGATGGCGGGCGGTTTCTCGTTCTCTCTACAGTTTCATACGTAAGTGTGGACTTGCGTTATCCCGTCTATGTAGAAGGTAGAGAGAATGGTTTCTTTGTCAGAATGGGAGTGGAAGAAGAGGGGCCTTATATTGGACGGAGTCGTTACGGGATGAGTGCGTGGATTGATTTTCTCAGTGAAGAAGTACGGCTGTGGTATGGTGGCTTAATGAAATACAAGCGCTTCCTCGGATCCACAAATCACACCTTTTTTAGCCTGGAGGAAAACCAACCGATTGTGTCGGGTGATGGCGGTAGTGTTGAAGGTATACGGGAGACACTTCCAATGCTGGCTGGACATGTAGATGATGTACCGCACTTGAATATTCACAATCTTTATGGCATGCTGCATGCTATGGCTAACTTTAATGGTCAATTGCGCCGGACACTTTTTCATAGACGGCCGTTTGTCATCACCGAGTCCTTCTTCTCTGGTACGCAACGCCACGCTGCTGTTCGCCTCGGCCGAAACACCGCTTCCTGGAAGCACCTTCGAGCCAGTGTGGAACAGTGCCTGATGCACAGCATCGCTGGCATACCGTTCGTTGGGAATGATGTCGGTGGTTTTTTTCGGGACCCCGATGACGAGCTACTGGTGCGATGGTATCAACTGGCTGCATTCTATCCCCTGTTTCGCAGTGAGGCCAGTTCTGAATCATCATTTTGTGAAGCATGGCGTCGCCCGGCATATGTACGCGTTCGTATTCGCGATGCCGTGCAGTTTCGCTATACTCTCCTGCCGTACCTCTACACTCTGTTTTGGCATGCTCATCTGCACGGTGAATTGGTCCTTCGCCCGCTTTTCATTGTTTATCACCACGACACCTTTGTGGAGCTTGCGCCAGAGATGCAGACGAAGCAGTTTTTTCTTGGCCCACACCTCTTCGTAGCACCGGTGGTGGATCCTGCGGGACCAGGCGATGCTGCGTACGCGTTGCAGATGCCACCGGAGGAGTTCTACAATTTCTGGACAGGGGAACTGGTGGCTCCGCGGCAAACGGTGCAGTTGTCCCGCAAAATTTCATCATCACTGCTTCCGGAGAAAAACATTGTGCCGCTTTTCCAGCGTGTGGGAACCATTCTCCCCACATTCACCAATGTAGATAAGATGCGCAGCACACATGATGTAGCCAACTACACACTCACTATCGCGTTCCCACCTTTACTCTCGAGACTACTGCCAAAGGGGAGAGCAGCAACAGAAGGTGGTAACCGTGGGATTCGTCAAGTAGGAAATGACACCGAGATACTAGCACGAGGTGAGATGTTTCTCGACGATGGTAGCAGATACGTTAACTACCATGGCTCCCATTCTACTGGTCATGCCTCTTGCTTTCTTGAGTTTGAGTGCGTCTTGCTACCAGGTGAGAGCACGGTGGTTGTCCGGTGGCATACCCCAATATCGTCTTCTTCGTCGTGCCAAGAGGCGGTGAGCGAACTCCAGAGCGGCTCTTTGGGTGTGTTGGGCTCAAAGGCATTTGTTCTCTCTCGGCTTCGCCTCTTGTTTGCCACACCGGATGAGAGTAGGCATCTGAAGCGTGCTGGGCGTGTGACAGGTGCCCATCGGGATGATTTTGTGCTCTTTCGGAGCTCCGATAACATTGTGGAGGTGCACGGACTCGCAGTACCATTTCTGAATTCGGATGAAGATACAATCGACAGCGACAAGAGTGACGATAATTATAGAGGCGTCCGGGTAGAGGGAGGAGGAAAGACACTTCGCAAAAACCACAGCAGTTTTCAGTTGGTGGCAACTTTGTACTTCGGGTAGTGGGCATTTACCTTTTTTTTTTTGTTTGAAAGCTCTCGACGGGGGAATCATGTGGACTCACTGCAATCCTACAAATAACGGCAGTAAAACTGTTTCGCTCTGGTTCAGTCTCTTCTTTTTTTTTTCTTTTAATCCACGGGGCGGTACTTCATGAGGCTTTTTTTAAAAATGAAAAGCCCACACACCCAGCTACTCTACTCGCCTTCCCCGCGAGGTGGGCTGAAACACTGCCCGCACCTCTCCACTTATCCGCAAGGTCTCATGTGGAGCGTTGCGTCACGAGGTTCAGTGGCGTGGCGCAGCGACATGACTTCCTACTGCCCCTCTGAACTCCCCTGGTACATCACGTGCATGGTGGATGCAGAATCTACTTCTATTTGTTGCTTTCTGATGATAGGGCAGGGAGCCGGGGATAGGACTATTCTCGGTTTGTGGTCGTTGCTGTCGTGTTGCACCTTTTCATGCCCGTCACATCACTGACGGTGTGCGTGTCATTGAAGGTGTGAAAAGCGAAAGAACGAGGCGAATACCATCGAGTATGTTCTCTATTTTTTGATACACCTTATTGGTGAAACAATCCTTCATTATGTCTTTTTTGCAACTGGAATGAAGAGAGAAAGTAGATGCACATGCGTACGTAAAAAAAAACAACAACCCAAACAAAATGAAATGCGCTCACATATTTTTACTCGTTCGTTTTCTTCGTTCTTCTTCTTCTGCTGCTGATGCCGATGGTGGCGGAACTGGACAGAGTGGCAGAGACCTGTCGCTGTATTGAGGTTTTGCTGAGGGGCAACCACAAGGCTGTGGCACATCATCAGAGCAGCGCTCAGCACGAGGGGAGGGCTGTGGGCAGAAGAGGGTGGCATATACACGCGAAAATAGGACCGCAAAGTAATCATTCAAAATATGTCTCATGGGGCGGTTTCTGCAGCACCGCTACCTTCACCCACCCGAGGTTCCTTGATGGTGGGGTTCGCAGGGCTCTTGCATCGTGTCCACAACAATGACCAGTCGCTGCGATGCCTGCGCCTTGTTCCCGGGCTCTTTGCACTGCCAGAAATGAGGGATGCGCTGTTGCGGAATAATACAATTCGCAGCGTTATTATTCTAGATGTAGCACCAAGTAATGTTTCCGAGGTGCTTTTCGCAAAACTCCTCGAGTGCTTGTATCATCTGCCTTTACGTAGTTTGCAGGCGGGGGGCAGTCTACAACTACCCTCTTGTTACATGGATCACGTTCTTCATCTCGTGGACTACAGTTGTGGTGCAGGAAGATGCTGTAAGTGGGACCAAATGAAAGATGACCAAATTCCTGCTGCCGACGTCGAGGAGGCAGCTGCAAGAGATACAAACACAGCGACACCAGCATGTGTAGTAGAGGGTGGTAAAGGGGTATTAAAAACTGCTTGGAAATCATCTGCTTCGCTGGAATTTGTTGATCTCTCTGGGAGACATCTTACTGAGTCGCAAGCATCGTGGTTGGGGGCGGTGTTGTTCCACCCTCGCTGCTCGCTGCGACGCGTTGATCTATGCGGGTGCCGCCTGGGGAATGCGGGATTGCGTGCCTTGCTGCAGACAGCGGCGTCAAGCCCTCGTCTCGGCGCGAATGCCACCACCACACAACTCGAGGTTTTCTCCCTGCAGTGGAATGGCGTCACTGAGGATGGTAGTTTTCTCGCCTTCCTGGAACTCTTAGAAGGGGACCCGACATGCATCACGTGTGTGGAGTCACATGGAAATTATCTTTCCCCTGATCTGCAGCGCCGACTGGACGAGCGGGCCGCGAGGGTGTGGCCCCTTCTGAGGCCCCGGAAAAAGGAAGGGAGCGCTGAGGCCTGGGAGGCAAAGAAAACGCCGCAGAGACAAGAGCAACATTTGGGGCTTCCTTCACACACCAACACCGCATTGCAGCTTCTTTTATCTATCAGTGAAGAATTGGGGTCATCCACGCCGTCTCTTTCCTTACTGACATCTTTGTTTACTCTGTAGGGTTGAGATAATGATGTAGTGTATCTTTTAGCCTTTATGCGTTCTCCCCTCTCTTCTTTCCCAATATTCCTCCTTTTTTCCCCCTTCTCCATCCTGCCACTGCTTCTGGCGGTTCTGTTGGTTCCACAGCTTCCCTCAGAGGATGGAGAAATGGAAAAGAGGAGAAAGCAGATATGTACATCACGAACCTGATACATTCAATGGTGTTTAGCAAACACTCACCTGGACGTACCGGGAGGTATATATATATATATATATATATATATATATACATGTATGTACGCAGCGTTTTTCTTTTCATCATTTACTGTCAACGACATATTAGGCCGCGGTAGGGAGGAGGTTGCTGCCGGTAAAGGATGCATGGGATAACTTTTCTACAAACTGTACTGCTCCGTGAAGCAGTGGGGCGGAGGTTGGCGCCGCCGAGGTTGATTCCGTCTTTTAAGCCGGTCCCATTCAAACAAGAGAAGTTTCTTTCCATTAAAAGTCGTACCGCTGAAAAATACTTCAATGCGCGGAATCAGATCCTTCAGAGGTCTGCTACAATCACAGAGCAGGTCTGGGAGCTGCAGAAACAACAACAAAAGGAGCAGCGAAGTGAATGGTCCGGGGAAGGAGGAAAGAAGGGTGACGACTGCACCAGATCCGACTCTTCTGGAAATAGTGGCGGCAACAAATGCTGTGAGCGAGTCTCTATAGGGGCCCCTCTTACGGCGCACATGGCGGAAGAAATCGATTCATGGAACAGAAACATGAAGGATCTTGAGGCACATCAGGGATTTGTTCTCACAGATGAATTGGTGTACGAGGCCGTCTCCAAAAACATACAACTGGGGGCATTTCCATACGTGCTGGAATGGCTGCAGAAGGCAGCACAAGAGCAGCGAATACCAATCCCCGTCAATGTACTGCATGACTTGCGTCTTCTGATTGATTTTGTGCAGTCTGTTCTGCCAACGAGCAACGTTAGTATGATTGTGCCAATAGACACATTTCTAAGGATGGAAGCTCCTGCCTGTCAACGTTTTGAAACGGACATCAGTATGGAGCCGTCTCCGCGTTTGGTGAACACGTCACCATATGTGCGTTATCTCTTTACAGAGATCTACATACCAGTGTGGAATTCTCTCTTGCAACTGGGCCTCCTTCCCCCTTTAGGGAAGGAAGAATCGGAGTGGTGGCACCAAATGCAGGAGCCACAACAGACTGACTGTGTCATGGATTTGATGGGTCGCGTCTGCTGCTCTTCCTCCTCCGCTGGATGTAGCGATGATGATGGAAATACGGGGACATTGAAACCTCTGCAGGCGTTTACAGAGCTCTTTCTTGCTCTTGCGCAGTGTGCGGCGGAAGCGAAGGAGATTCACATTCTCACTCAGCTGCAGCTAATGTTTTGTACTCTGTTTGTAGAGAGAGGTGACTCTGCACAGGGTTCCAGCTCCACCACACCTGATGTTACTGCTGCCGCTTCTTCTGTGTGTAAGCTTAAACGAGACCCCTGGTGCCATAGCGCGGCGGATAAGGAATTGTTATATTCTTTTGCGAATAATTTCGTTTCGGTCATCTTCTACGGTAGGCAGGCATACGAAAGCGAGGTAACGTTGGGTCGCTATATTTGCTGCCCTTTTGACGCTAGTGAAGTGCGTGATGGAAACTCCACGAGTTGTGAGGCTGAGAAACAGGATGAGGTTGAAGAGGCATCTCCGCCCACTTCCTCGCAAGTGCCACCGCCACCATCGAAAGGGGATCATGAAGAGGGGGAGACTGTTGGTGTGATCACCGAGGTCTCGTCTCCGGAGACAACACTTCAGGTCGCTCTTGATGAGATACTGAAGGATTTACTGGTGAATGAATCACCAGCACTTGCAGACGCCTCTATATACATCGCTCTGGCACTACAGGACTCCTCCCTGCTCCAGCATTCCGCTTCAAACTGCCGCTTTTCTCAAGTGGAGCTAGATTGGATACGGGTGCACTGCGACATAAGCCGCCGCTGCCAGAAAGGGGAGGATACCTTCACCGAGTTGGAGCATCTTTTCCTTCCCGGGGGAATGGCAGCACGAGGTCTTGAGGCGACTAGCGTCTCCAGTATAGATCGCCAGTGTTTTGTGGCACTAACTGTGGAAACGGTGGTTGCTATTGCTGCCTCGACAGCAGTGCCTGTTGCGAAGCGACGTACTGGTGCAGCTCGGGTGATCGCAGAGCTGCTACTGCGCTTGGAGGAAGCGCAAAAGGGGGAGCAACACCACCAGCAGCAGCTGGTGCCTCTACTCCCACTATTCAGCGCTGCGAGTGCAGCTGTGCTCCTCAGTCCCCTGTTTGACTTGCGTGACAGCAGCTGTGGCGGCTGTGACGAAAGGGAAAAGGAGGATGAGGCGGAGAGGAAAGGTGATCTCGTTATTTGTCGTAAAGATGCTACCCGCCTTTTGCAAGCCGTCTTGTCCAGCGTGTTGAATCATCGTGACACGGATTTCGGCAACGCATACAGCACGTTTTTGTTAGTTCTTGTGAAGGCTGAACTCTGGGAAGAAATTCTTCTTGTATTGCGTAAGCTGGACGAGGTCAGAGATGGGGACAGTATGCAGCATGGGATCAGCAGTGTGCTTGTAGACCAGCGTGTATGGGCGTGGGTGTTTCGGAAGGCACGTGATGCAGGCCAAGTGGATCTTTGTTTGTTTCTGCGAGGTCGGCGCGAAAAGCTCTTCTACTAGTTGAAGATGGTCTGATGTCATTGCCACCATCGCTGTTTTTTTTTTTTTTCCTGCGTTCATTCTGCTACACTTGTGCTCCTCCTCCTCCTCTCCAAACGCCACATTTGCCGCCATTTGTTTCCATTTGCTTCTTGGGTTGCATGTTTAGCGGAAAAGGGCACGGAGCCTCTGAGCAGGCCCTTCACACAAAACAGCTGCTGTCGTGCATTCATTGACGGTATTCCTCGTATTTATCTGCCTTCCTTTAGTGCCCCATCGCTCTACGAGTGTCTTCATCCCATGCGCCGAACCCTTGCCGCTTTCACAGCTACACCAGAGCGTTTCACCGTTCTGGGCACGACACATACAAAACCAAAGCGAAATGGTTTTGGTCGCAGGAACAAAATGCGCTCCAAACCCAGCGACAACGTGGCGTGGTACGACAAGGGTCCGGTGGAATGGCTGCCGCGGCCTGTGCGGCTCACATACGACCACCTTGACCAGTTGCGCCACTGGATGATGCGTGAGACCCTGGACGGCAAAACGGAAGAGTTCAACCGCATTCGCGACATGCACCGCGAATGGTCGCAGCACCCACTTATGCCGGTTCTGGGCGATGTGGAGCCAAAATTCCCGCTGAACTTGTTTAAGCAGAACCACAAAGCGAAGCGGCGGTTTCTTGTGCGCTGGCACAAGGCGAACACACCGGCGAACTGGCTGTGGATGCCACGGGGCCCCACTGTTGTTACACCACTGCACCGCACGAACCCTACGCAATACCCCGAGTTCTGGAAGCAAATGGTGCGCAAGAAGGGAGCGATCAATCCGTAGTGACATGGCGAGAGCGAAGATCAAGAAAGTGATGTTGAATTCATTTTTTTTTTTCCTGAGCGGGGGCAATAAAATAGTTCCCCTTCCCTATTTCTACCTTTACGCTCTCTTCGATTTTTTTTTTCTTGCATGGATGTACTTCTTCTATCTTTCTCTTTCTTTTTCTTTGACAGTGAGCCAGGGATGGATGCGACACACAGATTCCTTGATGCGATGGCAATGCAGACTGACTGGATATATGTGCTGGTGACACAGCGTGGCCAGTCTTACACCACATGGAGACGAAGACGGGCGTTACTATTCGCGTTCATGCATTCCTGCTTCATTATGGTGCTGTTTGGACATTTTACACATCATATTTTGACTTGGGCGCTCGTAATTTTGATGCAGGCATTAGCGTTTTGCATCTCTCTCTTTCATACGATTCTTGTCATGGACTATGAGGACCGTATGAACAACGCGATGGAGCTCGAACAACAGCTAAACCCACTAATTGTGGCTGCGTTAAGTATTCGCTGTTTTTCATCCCTGCACATCTTCCTCATCGGAGCATGGGTGATATGCGTTCTCTGTTTCGTGGAGCTTCTGTACAGTTATTGGGTGTTCTCGAAGGGGGATTTCCTCGTCGACGCCACCACCGCATGGAAAAAATTGGACGCACTCAAATTAGACTCGCGTGTTCGTCTTCTTTTCCAGGGTGTGTTTTTCATGGTGGCTACTGCAGAGCTGGTGGTTTCGCTACTTTTCAGCTGACACTGCAAGGTGCACCTTCTACCTCTCCTTTCCTCTCCTCTCTTTTTTTTTTTCTTTTCTCTTTCTCCCCCCTTGACTTTGCTCTTGTCTTTGTTCTGTTCTTTCGGCATGGAGTGGCTGAGCGAAGAGGAAAGGCGGGGGGAAGTGAGTGAAATGGTGTGTGTGTTGGAGGGGGAGGCTCAAGAGGGTCTCGCTACCGCCCCCTTCGTTTTCTCACGCATTTCGTTGCTCATGCGCGCACAAATCCGATACCTGCGCTTTTCTCTCTTTTTTCTTCTTTTTGCTTCAGTTTCTTCTAGTGCTCTTAGGAGGTTGTGTCTCTCGTGGCCACATCCCGTCGTGTGGTGGTTATTCGCAACACCATAAAACAGTATATATACGTATCTCTCTCTCTCTCTATATATATATATATATATATTACTCGACCATCATCCTTATCCCCGCTTCCGCTGCCAGTGGAGGTGACGGTGAGGCGGATGACGAAGATAATACGCTCGGATGCCCGGCTCGTGGTGGTCCTGTTGCTGCTGCTGCTGCTCTTGCTGATGCTCATTATCGGCTTCAACTCGTTTCTGTTTGAGAGCCCGAAACTGCAAAAAGTGAATGTTAATGGCAGTCGCATCACGACGGTCATTTTCAACTCCTTTGCTCATCATGCAGAGTTCCCCGTGGACACTCCGGTGTATGGCCCAAATGTCACAGCGCAGTTGAAGTTTGATTTCTTCCATGTGTACCTCACTATTATCGTAGACGTGCCGTACGGCTTTGCACAGGAGAGAGTATGGGAGAAGTACAACCTGGACGACATTCCATGCGCTGCGTATGGCGCCAACTTCAAACTTGGGCAGGCGTTTTCAATACTGTCCATTTTTGCATGTACATTCACTTTGGTTTTTGTTGTAGGCGCCATGTTTCTTCGCGTTTTGCTCTTCTTCGTTTGGGCTTTCATTTGGATCACCATTGTCTGCGTCTCGGTGGCGAATGCCACACTTTTCAAGGCGTTGTTTGACGGCTTTTGCACGGATAACCCCGTCACGCAAATCCCCGAGCTGTCGAGCGTTACGCTGCCAGCCGATGGTTTTCTGCTTTTTTTATTGTCGTTGTTTACATCTGTGCTCACCGCCTTTCTCTCGTTGTTAGCATGAACGCCTCCCCCTTCAATGCGCACGTGTATTTTCATATATATATATATATGTATATATGTATATGTGCGTGTGTGTAAATTTCTGTTACTTCCTTCGTTTTCTATATTTTCTATATTTTCTTTTTTATTTTTATATATACATATATATATATACTTTTTTTTCTCATTGTTATTATTTGTTGGTTGGCTGGCTCTTATTGTTGTTGCTGTTGTAATGCCCCAGGTTGCAGCGACGACAGCCGCATGAGACGTCTCTTGCAGGGCCTACGCCTGAAACCGTCTTACAACATTGATTGCATGTTTGCAGGTGTAATATATATTACCATTATCATCGCATCTAACGCGGCTGTCTCAAAGTGGTGCAGAACGGTGGTGGTTTCGGACAGGGGAAGCAATCATACAAGCACCGCAACAACGACAACAACAACACCGTTAGTAGTCCATTAAAAAGAGGTGCTTCTGGGTTGTATTCTCTACTGCCTTAAAAAAAAAATATTATTATTATTATTGCTTTTGTTATATATATATATGAGTGTGTATGCTTATTTCATCTGCATTTTTCTCTCTCACCTTTTAGTGGGGCTTTTAAACAAAAGTTCGTGGGGATTCGACCAGCTGATTGAAGAGAATAGGTGCTTTTTTTTTCTGTGGTTGTGAAGGACGTGAAGCCGACAGAATGAGGTTCGCGGTAAGTGTCGCAGCGGCTGTATTCTCAGTGGTAATACTTGCATGCAATATCGCTCTGTGCTTTGTCCCATTGTTCGTCAGCAATGAGTTTGGCGTGAAGGCCAAACAGACGATTTGGTCTCAGGAGCTGGTGGATTCCTCGGGGTCGTATGTGTTGTCCGTGAAGGATTCCATTTGCTCCAGCTACAACAACGCGTTTCAGCTCATGGAGGGAGCTGTTGTCGCTGGAGTGGGTCTGGGATTCATTGCCACAGTTTTAAGTCTGGTGCAGCACTTCCGGTGTAAAAAGCAGGGGATGCGCAGGCCGATTTTCATTCTCCTGTTCGTGATCTTTTTGTGCGCAGTGGTCGACCTGGTTGTTGTCATCCTTCTCTGGGAGAAGGGGTTCTGCCTCGATGACTCCACGGGAAGGACAACGGTGGTTTCGCTGAGGGAGACGGGCTGGGCGTGTGGTGTCGGTTTCGTCATGGTCTGCGTTGTCTTTGCCGTTACTCCCATTGCCGGCATCCTGCAGCTGCTGGTGTGATGGGACACGCACGAGTGGTGGGCGAGGCGAATGGAAGAGAAGAGCTGCCGCCTGCATGACTCCGTTGCGGATGGGTGGCGGTAAAATGAGGGAGCGGGGCGTGATGGCTGCATGCCGTCACCAGCGCACTTTCTCTCTCTCTCTCTCTCTGTGTGTGTGTGTGTGTGTCTTTCGTGTTCATTTACGCAACTTTGTTTGCATTCCTTTTTTGATTCACCGTTCTGAGAACGGCGATTGTGATGGTGACGATGTGGGGATTCTTATCATTTTTTCTTTCGCCGGGCCTCTGTTCTCTTCACTGCCCCGCTGCGCACGGGAGGGGAGGTGCGCAGGCGCGTGATGGTGAGGCGGAAATAACAAACATCAACCGAACAGGAACCTAAAAAGAACAAAATAGCAACAAAATACGAATGTGAATATCTTCTTCTTCTTCTTCCTTCCCCTATTTATTTTTTGTTGACAAGTGAAGAGATGATTCGACGAAAAAAAAAAAATGAACCAACAAAAAAGAAAAAAAAAGGGGGGGGTGATGGTGGGGAGAAGGTGGAGTTGCGGTCGACGAGTGTGTGCGTCTGTATTTGTCTGTGAGTGAGTTGAGGACGTGGCGTTCTGCTGCTCTGCGAGTTCCACACCGGCATTGAAACGCATTGCGTGCATATTATTATTATTATTATTATTTCCAAATTTTTTTCTTTTCTTTTCGTTATGGTTGTGCAAAGCTGCCTTTTTTCGTTTTTGTTTCTTGAATGTATTTTTTTTTTGTGTGTGTATTTATTTGTTTATTGTTGTGTCAATGCCCCGACCAAACAAACAAATAAAAAGTCTTCACGGGGTTTTTCTTTTTTCTTTTTGTTGTTGGCTCACCAACATTTCGCCTGCATCTTATATGTGTTGGCTCCTCTGCGCTTTCCCGTGGGTAATTTTGACGTGGCAGCCCCCTAACCCTCCCTGTTTCTCGCCCACTTCGCGTGCGCGTCTGTTCACCCGCTGCTCATTCGACTCGCACGCGCCCCCCCTTCTCCTTCCGTTTTCTTAATTGCCACCCGGCCTTCGCTGCAGCTACGGCGGTGGCGGAGGCGTACGAAATCAGCACAAGCGAAGGGGATAAGAAAAAAAAAAAAAGTGAGTGTGTGCGGGCGTTTTCGTGCACGTGCAGCGAAAGCAGGAGTTTGGGGTGAGTTTGTGTGTGCGTAGAGAAAAGGCCTGCGGCATCGGCAATCACAACTAGAAGAATAATAATCATAATTATAATACACGCAACGCAGAGAGAGAGAGAGAGAGAGAAAACAGTGACATGGCCACATCAGTGAGCGGAAGTGGTGATCATGGGGTCTTCGTGATGGGTTCCATGTGTTGCCCTCTCTGTGGTCACTGGATCTCACAGCAGAATCAAAACCAGCAGAAAGGAACTGTTTGGTGCCAGCGCTGCGGAAGTTTGAAGGACCAGTCGAACAAACAACACGCGTGCACCACGTCGTCCGAGACACCATCAAACCTCCTGTTCACTCAGGAGGAGATACGCGATGCGCTGGCAGGAGTGCGGGCGCGGATGGTCGCCGCAGCTTCAACAGGGGAGTTCGTCGGTACTACCCGCGTGGACAACCGTGTTTTGGAGGAGGCGTTTTGTGAAACCTGCAGCGCACACAGACAATGCAAGGTGTTTGCACGACAGACGCGAAGCGCCGATGAAGGCCAGACGATCTTCTACCAGTGCATAAAATGCAAAGCCGAGTGGCAACTCAATTCGTAAGTCGTCTTCGCTCTTCTTTTTTTTCACTTTGTTCCTATTTCTCCCGTGCTTTAACATCTGGAATGCCCCCCACTTCTCTCTCTCTTTCTGTGTATGTGAATGAGGGATTGAGGGAGGATGAAGGAACGAGATAGTGTTATTCATTCATTGCGATTAAATTGTCGATAAGGCGGTCCAGACAATTTCTTATTCTGTATCATCACCACTAGTACTACTACTTCTACCATCGCTCCTCCTATGGCCTTCGCTGTGGTAAGTGGGTTGTGTATCTGCACCTCTGTGTTTCTCGCTTCACAAGGCACACCAGAGACACTTTTCTCTTGTATCACTTCATTATCTTTTTCTTTCTTCGTTTTTGTATGCATGTGTTGAAGTGAGGGAGTGCGCTCTGGCCACCCCGCTGGTTGCGAGAGACTTGGGAGGAGCTGCGTGGGAAATTTTACCTTATTTCCACTGAAGGTGAAGTTTTGGGGTTTCAAACATCGATTGAGGTCCATAGCGAGAAAGAGACAACAGCCACTTGTGGCGGTGGTGGGGGTGCGGAAGGGGGGAGTAAAAAGTAGTGGGGATGAGTGAGGATAGCACAAACACGCAGCCGGTGATGGAGGGTGCCGTATTGCATGATTCGGTGTCCACCTCGGTCAAGACACTCAATCTCTTCAACGCGCATCATTCTTCGTCTGAGCGCGAGAAGGAAGGCAGTGTCACACCACTCGGATTCGTCGCCACCCACCGTGTGGTGGCTGTGCTGGAAAAGGCTGTTGAGCGGCTAGAGCTGCTAAGTCTTCTCGATACGACCGCGCCAGAGGATGTCTTGGCGGCCGCCCCTCTTTCCCCCAAGGCGGGATCTGTTGCAGTCTCTACCGGCACTTCACCTAGAGAGTCAAAGTCGCTCACATATACACCACGCAAAGCGGCTCTGCTAACCGGGCGGCCAAACGAGATGTCCCGAAAGACGCTTCGGGAAGTAAATACCGCACTTCAGATGGCAGCCGAGAGGCAGCGGGGAGGGCGGGCCACAGTGGCTGACCTTGTGATTGAGCAACAGCGACTGGAGCGCCGCTACGGCGAGCTACTGCGCCAGGCGAGGAAAGTGAACCCAAACCCTAACGATCCAACTCTAGACCCTGAATGCTTCGCCAATGCCCCTGACGTCGATAGGGCAGCGATCATGGAGGAGCTGAAGCAGACGTCGCGAAGCCTACGTGAGCACAATAAGGTACTTTTTATACGTCTCAAAGATAACCCTAACGACTCTGACAACTGGAGAAAGATAGGAAGCGAGCGTACTGATCTGATTCGACTGCTTCAGGACCTCGTACGTGAGATCACCACGGGTTGCGTATTGACGCGACCTACTGCACCGTCAGCAGGTGGCACCACAGGGGTTTTGAGTGCAAAGCGCTCTTTTTCTGAGAGTATTGGCACGGAATCGAGAGACACCTCGATGCTTCCTGCGCGAAGTCGGTTTGGCAGCACCTCAAATATGAAACGGGTTTTACGGGGCCCCGCCGCCCCACGCATTCCACTAACTTCACGTTTTGAGCGTTTTGCGAAGCTGATTGCTGATGAGCAGAGTGCGCAGCGCTGGGCCGATGAACTCGTAGCAAAAGAGAAGGAATTGAACCAAAACGTGAAACAGCTATTACACGAACTCAAGGCGGAGAAAATACAAAAGGAGAAGGACGTGGATGAATGTCGCCAGCGTCTTGCAGCGTTGAAGGCAAGGCTGCGGGAGGAAAAGAACCAAGCCAAGGAAAAGAATGAGATGGTGCGGATAGGCGTGGAAGCGGGACATGAAGCCACTCAGCGCATGGCAGACGATGAGAAACGTATCATTGCGGAGGCGATTCATAACACAGAGCAGGAAGAAATGATGGAGGATCGAGCGCATCTGATATTCAAGAGGCATCTCATTGAGCGCACCGAGGCGATGGACGAACTCGCAATGCAATGGGACCGGAAGAACCAAAAGGAGATTAAAATCGTAGAAGCGCGTAAAATTGATATGGAGCAGATGCGTCAGATGTGTGCCGAGCGGCTGCAGAAGGCCGAGGAAGACAAGGCAGACGAGCTTCAGCTGAAGGCAGAGCGAAACAAGGAGCGTCAGGAAGAGGAGCGAATAAAGATGAATCTGGAGATGCAGGCAAATCGCAAGTACGAGGCTGTGTCAAAGATTCAGTCCGCCATACGAGCGATGCTCTCACGACAGGCCCTTATTGTACTCAAGAAAAAGAGCAAGAGAAAGCGCAAGGCGGAGCAGATGTAAACAAAAATAAATAAAATGAAAAGGAAAACAAAGAAACAAACGGGGGAGGGGAGAGGAGAGTGGTGGATTAGAGAATGTGAAAGGGCCATACGAGTGGGGAAAAGTGAGGTGTAACTCGGCTATGGGGGGGGTAAGGGAGGGGCAGGAAAACAGTATATATATATATATATATATATATGCGTGTGTTTTTACTACCTTCTTTCTCTCATCTACTTGCTTAACACCTTCCCCAAAGCCAGAAATGGAATTTGCATGTACACACAAGAAGAAGAAGAAGCGCGTGTACTACTTAGAAGTGTTTGAGTAATCGCTAGCGCCCTTCACGCTTCTAACTGCTTGTGTTTACGAATAACATCTCTTTTTTCTTCTATTGTGAAGATTTTCTTGTATCCATCCTGTAGGGTTGGGTGGAGGGCCAAAAGAAAGGGCCCAAGTTTTTACATGGCGCGACGTTTGGCGATTTCACAGCGAAAACGGGTGCCGAAGCCTGGAAAAAGAGGTGCGGCACCTTTAGTTGGTGAGACAAGAAGCACCGCGCCACTGACGGAAGAGGAGACAGTCGCACTTTTTCTTGAAGATATGCTCCAGAAAGTACCTGGAAGTGGTGGTGTTGAGGGTTGTGAGGTCACTTGTGGCGGTGAAGAAGGGGCGGAACAATCCATGGGAGGAGGGACGGCAATAGTGAAGAAACACAAAAAGAAAGTGTGGCCTGAGGTGGGTGGACGACTGTCACGCAAAAGAAAAGCAACATCAGCGGCAGAAACATTGGCAGAAACAGGATCATCATCGCTGCTTGTGGGAGCGGGAGGGGGGAAAAACGGGCTGCCGCTACCACTTGAAGAAGGGGAGGAGGATCCTTCCGTATCGGTGGAGGTACTACAACAAGTCAGAGGTTTTCTTGCAGCTCTCTCACCAATGCAGTCGAAACAGTTCTGGGCGCTGCGTCAGGTAGCACGCGGGGAAAAAAAAGGTCGTACCGTCCCCAAGCATGTGGAGCATAGTCTGGATGAGGATGACATTGAAGCGCATGCGTCCAGCGTCAGTGGCGGTGAGGGCACATCTGATGACGAGATGCGGGAAGAGCCGCGCTCCCCAGGTGAGTGGGAAGTGGAGCAGAAGGGCAAGAGGATCAGGACAAGGAAAAGTGGGGGTTGTGGCGGCGGTCTATTCAAAGGCAACCCGGATGTTTGGGAGGATTAACTAACGTGACTACGTGCGTTGCATCTGTGAGATGACGGCCCTTCTTCTCTCGAGTGAAGTATGGATGAGTCTCCTCCTCTTTTGTTTTCCGTCTGTATCCGCGTCCTCTTGTTTTGTTTCTTAGTTTGAAAAAAAAAGATTTTTTTTTTCTTCTTTTTTTTAAAAAATTACTTTAATTCCCCCCTAACCCTAACCCCCTTTATTTTATTCCTCGTAAAGAAAACAAAAAAAAAAAGATTTTAGAAATAATAATAATAAAATAGGCACGAGTCGCGTTTTCCACCTCCGTTTTTTTTTTTTTTTATTTTTCTCTGCAGTGGTAGTAGTGGTGGTGGCGGTGTCTTCTCTTGCGAGGGTGGAGGCGCGTTGAATTGCCGCTCCTGCTGCATCGGCCCACGAACGGGACCGCATTTTCTCCTTGACGGCCCACGCGCCCCCGACGATGGACTCCTTTGAGAGCATGGCGTTGGTGCTGCATGATATCGCCATGTCCCTCTGGGCCCACAAAACTGAGGTTTCTTCGGCTGTTCTTAGTGGTTTAGCCGCGTACAAGATTTCTCTCTACTTCATGCAGCCCGTCCGTTTAAAGCTGCTGCAACGAAACATTAGTGGAATTGACATCAACAAGACAACACCACAGCAGCGAAGGGAACTGACAGCAAAGCGTCAAGATGATTTAGACGAAGATGAAAAACGTCTTGTGGTGCCGGAATCGCTCGGCATTTTCGCGGGTGCGGTGTATTTGGGCGTGCTGATCACGACGATGTTGCTGGTATTTGGGAAATTCTCCCAGCAGTTGGACGGGGCCGTGACGACCATCAGCATCATGCTCCTGTTGGGTTTTGTCGATGACGTGTTAGATATGCGTTGGCGATATAAGATCCTCTTCTCAGCGATCGGGTCGCTACCGCTTATCATGACGTACAACGGAAGCCTTTCTGTTTCCGTTCCATGGCCCCTACAGCCGTATTTTCATGCCTCCATGATATACCTGGGTAGGTACTACCTAATCTATCTAAGCTTTCTTTGCATCTTTTGTACCAATAGCATCAATATCCTCGCCGGTGTGAATGGTGTAGAGGTGGGCCAGAGCATTGTGATTGCACTGATGAGCATCCTATATAATATTGTGCAGTTGCGTCTGGAGGAAAAGCCTGATCGTAACGATGGCGATGGTGTGATACAACAGCTCATGGCGATCCTCATGCTGGCGCCATTTGTAGGTGTCAGCATGGCGCTCTGGCAGTACAACCGATACCCCGCTCGTATCTTCGTTGGCGACAGCTACACGTACTTCGCGGGGACAGTGCTCTCCGTAGCGGGTATGACTGGTTTGTACGGCAAGACACTTATGCTTTTTTTTATTCCACAGATCATAAACTTTGTATTGTCATTACCGCAACTTTTTCATATTATCCCTTGCCCACGTCACCGTGTACCGCGTTGGGATGCGAGACGTAATGTTCTTCAGAACAGTGGAAATTATACGCTCCTTAACGTCATTCTATGGTTCTGCGGAGACATGCGAGAGGATGTACTAACTATGGCGGTTATTAAGCTGCAATTACTGTTTTCCGCATTTGGTTTCGTGGTGCGGTTTCTCTTTGCCTCATGTCTTTACGAGAATGTGAACTGATGCCGAAATAAATTGGGAGATGATATAAACACCTCTGAAGGTGTTAGGAGGATGAGATGGAGATTCCACTAGTGCGGATGCTTACGCTTGCATTGGAAGAACCTGTCGGTATATATAGCCAATTGTGCTCGATATCTCCTAGTTTCAAATTATTATGTGCATATATACAAACATAGAAAAAGTGCATGTATGCTTGCTGTTGTTAGTGTTGTTCTGCACCCATCGACACCACCACCACCACTATTTTTCTTTCTGTTGTTGTTTCCGCTTCTCCTCTTTACTACTATGCGTTGAGCGGATGGGGCGTGAAGCGCATTGTACGTGTGCCTTCACAGGTGAGTATACCAGAGGAGGGACATTCAGCAGGAGAGTCTTAAACGACAGGAGGAGGGACGGGAAACGAAGTATTTTTATTAAATGGCGGGTGTGGCAGCTGCACCTTCCCTGCTGCCGTCTGGAGGCGGTGGCAGCTTTACGATGTATCACTTTGCGTCGTTTGCATCAATGGAGGTGACCGTAACAATGCTGCCGAGATTCACAATGCCGCGCATCGTGACAGCCTTCGGTGGATGCTACGGGCCATTTTCGCCAAATCAACCGGTTGATGTGCCACTGTGGCTCGCGCTGCACATTCGACAGACGGACACGTGCATCATTGAGCCACCATCGTTTGTGGCGTTACAGTACCTCCGTAACATTGTGGAACAGGAGAAGATGAATGATTCAACGTTTGAAGCGCTGCCTTTTTACTTCTTCGAGGTTGTGAAAAAACTCTGTGAGAACAGCGCTGCCGCAGAGGATGTCCCGCATGTGACGGAGGTTCTCCGTCTTGTCGACGAGGTGAAGGCAGTACGCCGGCAGAAGCTGCAACAGAGCATGGCGGTATTTGAGGCGGAGGGATCTCCTGTTGTGATTCCGGGCATCAAACTCACCAACATTGTGAACCATGAGCTGCAATACCTCCGCACATCATTTGCAAAGGTGCTAAAACAGTCATCACTGATGAAGTCGCGCAGAGAGCAGCTAATCGGTGGGCCGATAGAAGGCAGCACACCCATTCGGCCGAGTGGTGTTGCGCCGTCGTCCTTTTCAACCCCCTTGACAACAATGACGCTGACGACGGCAGCAACAGCAGAGCCAGCAGCGGCACGACTCTCAGGGCCGAGTGGACTGGGCGGCGCCGGCGAAAGCAGCAGCAGCTTTGCGGAGACGTCATCCATCGCTGCCACGCTGCCGAGTGTTGGACAGCAGGTGATATCAGGCCTGGATTCGATGCCCGCCGTAGCGGCAGTGACTGATGAGACAGATCTCTCAAGCATCGCATTGGACGACTTGTCGTCGCCGCCACCCGTGAAGAAGAGACGCACACTGCGTCAGACGTGAGAGAGGGATAGAGAGAGAGGGGAGGGGGTGGGGGAACTCGTACTCTCTGGTTCAGGCGCGAATAATAATAATAAAAAAAGAGAAGCATTTTTTTTCTGTTTTTTTTTTTTTTTTATATTTTAATTATTAGTTCGTGCCTTATTTCTCACCATCTGCAACGACTGGTTTTTGCCGCATGTCATTGTGTGGTCTTCGCTGCGGTCTCTATCTTAATTGTTTGGTGCTTGTGTCTGTCTGGTAGGGCGTGCGCGCAGAGGGTGAATGGGACCAGGGTATTGTGAATTCCCCCTTTCTGATAAGACTGCTACTGCTGAAACCTTTTTCTTCTAACCATGCAAACAAACAATTATACACTTAATAATAATAATAATGATAATAATACTGATGATAAATAATATCTTGTTTGATATCATCTTCAGTATAAAGATCGACGGAAGAAAACAGCATTTTCTCACTCACCAACGGTTTGAGAATAGAGAGTATGTTTTCCAAGAATGTATCGATGAAGGTGCTACTGCGGGAGTCCTGTTTTTATCCCGGCGACGTGGTGTGTGGTGTTGTAGAGATCACCGTAAGCGCACCCATACAGTACAGTGTGCTAAGGGCATGTGTGGTTGGCGAAGAGAAGTCGAACTTTGGTTTTTCGTTTGGCAAGAAGCTCGACTTTGAGGCACTCTACACCACGTACCTTCGGCAGGGGATTATTTTGGCTGGCCGCGCACCACCCAAGAGCATACGGAGCGGAGTCGGCGGGGACTCGAATGACTCCGACACCACCTCGATGGACACCGTGGTGGGGGAGACGCGGGTTGCCACATCAGGGATGATGCCGGGGAGGTATGTTTTTCCGTTCCGCTTGCAGCTCCCGGATGTTCTCCCGCCCTCGCACGAGGAGCGCCAGAAAACCGGAGTGACAAAGTTGACGTACAGTGTGAAGGTAAAGTTGTGTGGTGCAGGACAAGTGATTGATAGGCACAAGGTGGAGTTTTTGCTCAGAATGTTGCCAGTGAATAAAAACGATTGGGAAAACGTGCATGTGAAGCGAGGCGTTAAACAAAAGCAAACTGGAAAGGATGCTTTGGGCATACAAAGACCCAATTTAAATGAGGTGGTACAAGGGATGGATGATGGTTCAATGCCTCTTAATGCTACCTTTCGGGGTACCACGCTGCTGGTTGATCACACAAAGCAACTTTACGAACCTGAAGAAATGATCGCCCAACGCAATACTGTTGAGGAAGGCAAAGGGGGTAAAGTCAAGGTATGTGAAGTCTTCGAGAATGGCACGCCAGCGAAAAATTCGATCCCCGTGAGTTGTAGGGCACACAGACCGTCCCTGAATAACTGGATGACATCTGAAGACTGTGAAAGCAATGAAAGTTTTGACGAAATTAGCCGTTGTCAAAATAACGACGACAACTACCGCAACAACACCAAGGAGGATAAGAGTATTGCAATGGGGAGCAATGACGTAATCGAAGGGAATAAGATGCGGCAAATGCCAAGTGACATCATAGGGCATTTAACTAACCCTAGTAGCATTTTTGTTCCTGAGGATAGCACCATGAACGTGAGGCAGAACCTGGAAATTCCTGTACAGATTCTTTTAAAAAAGGGCTCAGTTTTCGTCAGCCTGATGTTTCAGTCTCTCATCTACAGGCCCGGCGATAACATATGGTTTTGTGCAGTTGTTGACAACGCCAAAGGCGTGTCGACCATTTCAAAGGTTTCGTTCCGCCTCGTTAAGTACGTGGATATCTACACACTCATGGAGAAGAGCTGTTTCAAGACGGTGCTGCAGGAGCAGGTGGTACATCAAGAGATCGCCCGCGGGGGTAAAGCCATCGTCACTGCCACGCAGATTCGGGTCCCGAAAGAAGCATCGCTCACGTTGTTCACCGCAGGGTGCAGCTGCCGTGTCTTCCTTGAAGTGAAGGTGTCGTTGGCTCAAGGCTTGGCAACCCAATTGGAAACGGCAAGAACGGAGGTGGTTCTGGTGGAGTCCTTCGCCGTAACGAGAGGAGACACTCGTTCAAGGAATTGGACCAACCACTTCCTTAGCTGCGCAGTGGGGAAGGGGGAGCAACGACCAGACATCATCTGCCCATTCGTCACCGAGGGCAAGATAAGGGTCACTGTGGATGAGCCGAAGAGCAAAGGCAACCCCAGCAAACAAAAACTGACCTCTTCCTCATCCATCACGTACGGGGACTCCACGTCAGAGGGTGTCTTCCAAAGCTACCCATTCGACGTTGAGAGCGTCTTATTTTACCCACCCGTGGAGGCACTCTCCCAGTTGAAGTCTTCAAATCCCTTGTTGTATGCCGGATCTTGAGAGTGCTTGTGGATGGGTCACTGGATCACATGCTTCGTAGCATGAAACCTTTTGTTTCTTTGGTTTTTAATACTGCTGCATTTCTTTTCTTCCCTTTTTTTTTTTTTTCAGGCTCCTCCCGTTGGTGGTGCTGCCGCCGCCAGTGATACTATCTATCTATCCACATATATATATATATATATTAGATGGAGAAATATATTTTTTATAGACCGGTCTTTTTCGGTTTGTAGATATCATCCATGTTGTGGTGGTTTTTTATTGTTTTTATGGATTAAAAAAAAAAAAAACTATTTTTGTTAATTTTTTTTTTCGTTTAACCTGACGTGAAACGGAGAGATGAGTTATGCTCGCTGCCTTGTGCAGGGCGGCGAAGAGAAGAGATGATGGAAAGACGTTGCCTCCCCTCTCCAACAATGAGCTGAAGCTGCCCTGGAGGAGAAAGTGGGACTTGTGGGGGTTTCAGCTCTTTTGTGAGATGCCGTGCCTCCGAGCGCACGGAGTGTCTGCGCTAGACGATGTGTTTGTATGAAGTAGGGCAGCAACAGCAGGCAGGAAGGGTTGATTTACACCGAAGAGTTGGGGAGTGAGGGAGAATATTTTCTGTATGTATACAAATGATGTATACATGCACAATATGTGTGTGTGTGTATCTCCATGCTTGTCTTCTTTTTGCCCTTTTTCACATCAAAAGCAAACAATTAGGCCGCCAAAAAAACTAAGAAGAGAACTGAAAAATAACCACCACCGAGAGCTGACAGCAGCAGCAGGGGACGTGACAGTGAATAGATGATGATGGTTGGGGTTGCTGGGTTCCGATCATCATCTACTAGTAGAGAAAAGAAAGTGAGAACAAAAGAAAAAGCATGGGGAGAAAAAAAAGAGGGGGGTGGGGGGAACATAATCGTTTCCATCTTTGGTATTTTTTTTTTTTAGAAAATTTCTGTCTTTGTGCGGCAGAAAATCTCCTCCGCTTTGCGCACTTCTTACAAAACCGAGGAGCCGATGGTACACCCTTTCTTTAATAATAAAAGAAACATAATCGTTTTTTTTTTTTTTGGTGAGTTGGGTGGACATTCAGTACTTCCCTGTTTTCGCCTGTACTTTTAGTCGTTGTGAGGGGGTGCGGCGTTTCTCCAGAACCACCTGAGGACTTCGCTTGCAACTCATGCAGATCGGTAGACGTTCAAGCGGTCCTCCTTCCCCCTCTACACACATCACATCACACCACCCTTCCACCAATCTCTTAACAAGGAGAAAGGGGAGGCGGCAAAAGCACGACATCAACCATTTTTTTTTTTTCTTCCATCGTGATTCCGACTATCATCATCATTACCACAATCGTTTTTTTTTTGTTTTACTGCTGCTTCTACACTACTGCTTCTGGTTTCTTTGATTGTCTATGTGCTTCTTATATATATATATATATATATATCGGTATGCGCACCCGTATACGGAAACACACATGTATACGAGTTGTTTTTGTCTGTCTTTTTTTTTTTCTTCCTTTTTATGCCCGTGTTTGTGTGTGAGTGCACGTGCAAACGTGGATAGTGCGTGCGTTTACGACTGGAAGAGATGTTTTGTTCTTGTTGTTACTCCTCTTCTTCTTGGCAATGGCGGTGTGGACTTCTGTGACCGAAGGGCTCTTTTCATTTGTTTTTCCTTCCTGGTACTTTCCGGCAATGCTGCCGCAGGGTTGTCAGCGGGGTGACACGAAAGACGGGCACGACCACCACCTTCTTTTTCTTCTTTTGAACGTCCCTGCTATCCGCCCCGCATTTTCTCTTTTTTTTTTCTGTTTTTCGTCGTCGTCTCGGTTTCTTTTAATTTTTTCTCCCGCCACCACCACCACCGTAACGGACGTAAGTGCGTTTGTTCGTGTAGAAAACCGAGTATCTTCGCGTGTGGGTGGAGACGCGTCTCAGAACTTCAAAGTGTGGTGCTACACATGCACACACCAACACGCATAAGAGACATTTTTTTTTTTTCTCCCCTCGCTCGTTCTCCGCCATTCGTGATTCTCTCGTACGCCTGCATGTCCCTCACAGGAGGAGCCAAAAATGACTCGATGTTGTCGTTACTGCTGTTATTGACTCATTTGCGCGAACTCCACCTTCAGTTTTGTGACTGGGCTGCCGTGTTGAAGAGGAAGAAGGGACATAAGGGGCGTGATCAACAGACACACACACACACACACACACACACACAAAGTACGCTGAGAGAGAAAGAGAAAGAGAAGAAAAGAGAATCGTCATTATGGAGAGTTTCTCCCCCTTTCGCGTTGTGGGGAGTGTGTGCGACGATGTGCCGATCAGCTGCACGCAGCTGTACGGCGTCCCTGTGCTGATGGTCGCCACTGGTCGCACGTTTCAGCTATTTCGCGGGAAGGAGTTGTCGATGCTTCGCGGCGGTCCGAGTTTCCAAAAGCGGGTGCGTGCTGTGGCGCAGACGGGGAAGTACCGTTTTGTTGCCGAGGGCCCCCGCGTGCATGCGTGGACGCACCACAAGCCTCTGTGGACTTGCATGCATCACGACATCACGCAAAGCAAGGTGGATCACCTTTTCGCCATCGACGATATTCTTCTCTGCATTGGACAGGATAAACGAGTCGCCGTGCGAGAGACCAAAACCGGGAAGCTTCTTGGAGAGTTTCTCGTTGAGCGCAGTGAGCAGGTGTGCGCCATGGTATTTCCCACTGGGTACACAAACAAGCTATTGGTTGCAACCGCGCAGGGGTCACTACACTTGTACAACTTCAGAACTGGTGTGTGCCTGTGGTACGCACAGCGTGAACCTGGTGTGCAGATAATGTCGCTCGCTACCAGCAATTACAAGGACATCATCGCATACGGCACAAGCAGTGGCCAGGTGGTGGTGTTTAATTTTGGCACAAACGAGGAGATCATGTCGTTCAGCCATGCGGAAAAGGGGGCCGTGACCGCCTTAGCGTTTCGTTTGGACAAGAGCGTTCTGGTGTCGGGGACAAGTGGTGGTGAGGTGGCACTCTGGGACCTCGAAAACCGCTGCCTTGAGGGGGTGCTCACGCGCAGCAAGCAGGTGCAGTCTGAAGCTGATGTGCTGGAAACGCCGCACACCAATACTGTGCACTCTATTGTTGTGTTTCCGACAGAGACCGCCACCATCGTGACGGCGGGTGCTGACAATGCACTCATACAGTTTAGGTTTGACACCGTTGATGGCTTGGGAGCGTTGTTGCGGGAACGCCGCGGTCACATGGGGAGTTGTACCAATGCCCTCTTCTACAACACAGATCTGCTGCTTACATCTGGGGTTGATCGTGCGCTTCGTGTGACGCATGTCTTCTCGGACCGCGCCTCATGGGAGCTGTCGCAGGGCAAGTTGGGTCGCCGTGGACGTGAGAAGCAGATGGGGCGTGAGGCGCTGAAGTTGACACCTGCTGTGGCTATCGCCAGCTGTACCACACGAAACTACCAATGGGCAAGTGTCGTCTCCCTACATGAGGCCTCCGCGCAGATGTGTGGATGGCGCATGGATACACGCGTGTTGGACTGCAAACTAAGCGGCATTAAAAGCTCTATGCACACTGCACGAGCTGTCGCTCTAAGTGACTGTGGCAACTTTGCCATTGTTGGGTACTCTAGCGGAAATGTTTCGGTGATTAGCATCCAGAATCGCGGCATTCGGCAGTTATTCGACACATCAGTTCGCCCTGGCAATCGCGCCCACCTCAGTTCTGTAGAATGCGTTGGTGTGGCTTGTGGCAACAGCATCATCGTAACCGCAGGCCTGGACTCGCGGTTCAAACTCTGGGATCTTCTTGGTTGCTCTCTGCGGTGCGTTGTGGAGACAACATGCCCAATGCATAAGTCGTGCATCCATCAGCCTTCATCCCTTTTTATTGTGGCGCAGCTCTTTACAATTCGAGTTTATCACTGCAATCCAGACGCCGGTCTCACTTCTACGGCAATGGCTACACCTGTGCGAGAGTTTGACGGACATAATGGCCCCATCACAGCACTAGCACTGATGCCCGATTCACACCGCTATGTTCTGTCCGCTTCAGGAGATGCTATGATTCTCATCTGGGACCTCGCGGCAGCTGCCTGTGTTGGACAATATCGAGTTCCGTCGCCAGCTGTCTCGCTTGCTTTTCACCCTGATGCGCTCTTCTTGATTTCCACACATGCAGGGGAGCGCGGTGCGTTCCTATGGTCGAATAATTTGCGTTATGGATTCGTGCCCGAGGTGATTCTGAATCCCAAGGAGCGAGCAGCTGAGGAGATTCCACTCCTTCATTTCCCCGTCGTGCATGGCGGGGAGGAGGAGGTGGTGGTGGAAGGGGAGGAGGACGAAAAGAAGAAGAGGGAGGAGGTTGTGGAAGCTGACGCAGCAGTGGCATCACCATCATCGTCTGGCAATATTAATAGTGGTGGTGCTGGTGATAACGATGTTGTTGAGGCCGAGCTTTTTGACGCATCCAAAGACACGGCATTGTTGAAGCGCCAACGGGAGAAACTTCAGTGGACGCAGCTCGATCAAATTGTTTCTGGGAAGGGTTTACGGCTCGCTGGCGTACCCCGTTTTATGTGGTACAATCTTACCTTACTGGACCAAATCCGAGAGAAGAATCAGCCTATCTTGCCCCCCAAGAAACGTGATGTCCCGTTCTTTCTTCCCACAACGCAGGAACTACGCCCAACTTTCCTTCTGGCGGTGGGTTCATCTTCATCAGGAAAGGGCGAGGAGGCGGCGAATGTTGCGTCGCGTGTCACAGGGGTGGCTCTTTCAAAGCTCTCGCCAGTGCAATCCATGCTGCTGCAGGGTGAACACGAGGCTTTGATGGATCATTTGCTTGCTCTGAGGACACCACAGGCAATTGACCTGGAGGTCAAGCGTGCTGTGGAATATGTTGAAGGCGGCTCGTACTCCGAGGAAGAAGTGTGCCGCATTAAGGACTGTCTTCGTGGCTTGCTGTCCTTTCTTGCGGAGTGGCTCCGGCGACGCGAAAATGTGGATCTCTTACAGGGCATTCTCTCCGATGTTATCCGCTCACACGGCCCCCTGATGACGCGGTGCGGTGGGGAGTTTATTGCTCTCCTTGAGGAGGTGGCGATGTTGCAGAACACTGTGCGGTATAGCTTGGATCACCTGGTGGGTTACCCGAGCTGTCTTGCAGGGACCTTCTCTGGGTCGCTCTTCTAACCGCTTTACTCTCTTCTGTATTCGTCTCTCCGTGCACCTGAAGGCTCACAGTCAATTAAGCAGACGACGGAAGATAATGAAGAAGAAGACAAACAAACAAACAAACGAAGTCACTGCGTAAAATCTGCTGAGTGCATAACTTGTCGATTCTCGTATAATTTCCGAAAGAAAGGATGCAAATGAACATGAATGAAAAATAACCAATTAAAAAAAAAATACAAACAAATGAACAAACGCACGCCCCACAGGGAAAGAGAGATGGCGTGTTTTTGTGTATCTGTCTTGTACAATCCATCATTGGGATATGTCTGTGTGATTGGAAGAGCGAGTTGGACCAGCGTCTCTTTCCCCCGCCTTTTTTTTTTTGTCGTATCAAACTGGATGGTTGTGTATCTCTGCGTGTGATATATAATAGGGGGAAGGGAAAGAAAAGCAAGGAGGAGGAGGAGGTGATTGCATGAGCGCTGGCGCGCTGCAGGCGAACGCTTCGCACGCGTTTTATCCGAAGATCAACAGGCGCAGTCGTATTCTTGCACACGGGCCACTTTCGGTGCAAGAGCGGCAGGAGCATGACAGGGCGCTCCGAGAGAGCCACTACCAAGAGCTAGTGGCCAAAGTGGAGAGGGAACGTCATCGCATGGAGACGTTCACCCCCACCATCAATCGACGCGTAAAGAGTGCAAGTGTCGTTGGCAAACGATCGGAGTTTGCCAAAAAAAATAGGGTGGTAAACCCTGAGGAGACCTTTCATCCGGTGATTAACGCCAGGAGTCAGCGAATGGTTGCGAACGGTGCATGGCAGTGTACTCAACAACACTCGCAGGCAGTTCGCCAACGTGTTCAAGGGCTATGGCGTGCCCATGCCGGTGCCGGAAATGGTGAAATAACACTGGGTGGGGTGTACGCGGCGCTGAAGGAGTTGGGCCTGCAGCCACCCTCTCCAATGGTTGATAAGTTCTTGCAGGCACTAGGAATAAATGAGGCGGCCGGCCTACGCTGTGTGGCGTACGATCGATTTATAAAGGTTTTCACAGTGGTGTTGCGCGCTGCACTTGTTGCTTCTTCATGCCCCTCTGATACCACTTCCGTGACAAACCAGGATGACGGTGAGGGTGTTGAAGATGATAATGATGTTGGTGGCACCAATAGCGATATTTCGTCTTCTGCACGTGCCGCTAATTACTCAGTAAGTGGTACGCAGCGGGCGCTCCGCGTTCCACTCAGTGCATCGGCCACCAGCGGAAATGGATCAGCTGCTCCCACAGACTGTGGAAGGCGTGGATCTGTTAGACGTGGACCTTTAGAACGTCTGTCATGCCTCTCAGAGAATGATGCTCACACGCACGATGGTTCGAATAGCGATGACGGGAGTAATGGTACGGGTTCTCGTGCGAATAGCGGCAGGGCGTCGGGGACGGAGAGAAGAGGTATACGCGGAAGGTCGACGTACGACCCATCACCAACGATGATGACTCGAGGAACGTCGTTGGCCCGGCGCACGCGAGGAGCATCTCTAGCGTCACTAGGGCTGAACCAAAGCGGCGATGGAGAGATTACTGCAAGGAGAACGACGAAGGCGCGATATAACCCTCTTGAAGGCTGCACGTTCACCCCGGTGATCAACAGAAAGAACCGATTGGCATCATCTGCGCGACGTAAGGAGAGTGTGGAAACACAATCGAGTCGCAAAGGCCCTACCATGGTGCGCAAGTCAAGAGAAGAGCAGGAGCTAGAGAAGTGCACCTTTGCACCTAACACAGCTCGTTTTCACAAAAATCGTGATTCGCTGGCTTGGTGGACTCGTGAGCCATTTGTCGATGCGACTCTGGAGCCCACATCCTCTTCCTCTTTCCAAAATACCGTTAACACGACCAGCGAAGCCAACAACATTACCACCACTGCGCTGGACGAACCTTTTGTGAAGAGTAGTGACTGCAGAGTAGCAAAGAACTCTCGAACAAGTGTTTCGCGAGCAGCTCCAGTACCACTTTCCTCTGGGTTTGACAAAGCTGTGCAGCGCATGGTTTCGGCAAGGAAGAAGTGTCGCTCAAGCTTCGAGGAGATGCTGCGGTCTTCGTCTCTTTCCGAGGAGTCTACGAAGCCTCTGCAACCGACGGTAGTAGAGCCATTTATGCTCCATGCGGTAACGCGGCAGCTGCAACGGGAGCAACGGAAACCGGTGTTGTACGTTGATGTGGATTTGCCGAGTGGGAGGACTGGTCGCATCGGCGTTCATCGGGGCGATCGGGCAGAAGACCTCGCCAGGGACTTCAGCCAGGCATACGGCCTAAATGAGGAGTTGTGCGAGCGTCTTGAGTCTCTTTTAACGGTAAAGCTCAATGAGCTCGCCAGAAAGAGTGCAGTGCGCACGCTTTGGCTTTGAGCCTCAATGTCATCTTTTGGGGCAACAATGTTTTCCCTTCTCCTCCTCCACTGTTAGCATTTCTTGCATCTGAATTAGAGTAGAGCAGTTTTGTTCTTGTGTTGCATATAGATTTATGTGCCAGTACGGTGGCCTTCACATTAGCCTGGATTGGAATGCATGAAAAAAAAATGCAACGTGGGAGAAATGTTCCTACCTTTCTTCCCCTCCGTTTTCATTCTCTTTCTGTATGCATGTGCCAATGCAGCCGAGAGAGCTACAGTGCGTTTTTTTTTCTTTTTTCAGATGTAAGTCCTTTTTCCTTTTTTTTTTCTGCATTAGTTCTATTTTTCACGACGACGACGATCATCATCAACTAAATACAATCACAGTAGTAGCAAGGTCAGCTACACTAATATACACTTCACAGGATTCCCAGGGGGGCGCGTACTTACACTGGAGGAGAAGGGGTGGTGCTGCTTAGCACCACAAAACTTGTGGTGCAAATGAACCCTCGCAAGCGAACTCGAGAAGGCGGTTCCTCTGGTGACATTCGAACTCTCTTCCTACAAGAAAGAGAGAGGATGGCGCTGCATAGTGGTGGTCCATTCTTTCTTGAACGAAGACTATTTCCACGATTTCTCAATCGCCACTGCAGGCTCGATGGGCTGTCTCTTGATCCCACACGCATGTATTCTGATGTTTCGGGAGGAGGCCGGTGTTTTGCCTCTCTTGCGTTGCCAGAACGGGTAGAGGCTGATGCACAGCGTCAACATTACAGGAGGCTGCGGTCCAACCAGCTGCAAGCAGTGGTATCGCCTGCACCGGAAGAGGGGCTACGAAATTATGTTAGCGATATTGTGTTTGATATGCAGGAACAGTTTGCTCTTATCTCTCAAAAACGGCGATTAACACTGTACACCACCGACGAGTGGCCGACGAGCCTGAGCGAACGGGAGACGTCTGTTTGTAGCTCTCCGTTGGTGAAAATTAGGGCATGTTGGCGGTCCTATGGTAGTTACGGCTTTTCTGCAGTGCATTTTCTCTCATCGTCTTTGAATGTTGTGGCAGGCTACTATCAAGCCCCTTATATCGACATCTTTGACCTGGAGGTTGTGGATGAGGAGACAAGTGCCCCGCAGCAGCGCTTCAACTTGGAAGAGATCGCTTCGGGTGGAAGTGGCAGCAACAGCAATGACCAAACCGAGTATGTTTTTGCCAACGATGTGGTGGCCATTACCGAGCAGGTGAGTCTAGCTGCGCTTTCTTCTGGGCTTTCAGTGTGGCTGGATCGTCGGAGTGGGAAAATTGAGACCTGCAGTGGCCTGTTTGCTCGTGAGTACAATATTGGAAGCCCAAGCGTCCACACGACGGGGAAGGATCCACTTACCGCCATTGCCTTTCTCTACCGTGATGATCCTGTAAACGTAGTCTGTGGAACGCAGAAGGGTGCTGTGCAGTTATGGGATGTGCGGTGCGTGCGGAATTATGTTGCAGTGCACCAGACGTCCTCTTCTATTAGCCGTTTGCATCCATCGTATGACTCGCCCCTGTGTGGCACTGTGTGGTTGAACAACAAGGCTGGGGATCTGCAGGGTTTGAGCGTTGGACCTGATGAGATGCGTCTTTTTGCAGATACAAAATATTCCGACTCGGAGAGGTTCTTGAGGACGTGTTTTCTCCCCTCCCCGCGTTTGTCAGTGATAGACTCTACTGGGCTTATTGTGTGTCCCCATCTATCGACCAACGCGTTACTCTTCTTCGAATTGAGTTCGCTGTTAAGAAACTCTTCTCCCCCCAGATGCGCGCGGGCGTTTATTTGTGCTGACGACGATGATGACGACAACAGCGATGAGGATGACGACAGCAGCGATGAGGATGACGAGGGGTCTTTTGAGCAGTCAACCAACCCCTTCAGTGGTACCGGTGCTCGTATGAAGTGGGGGGAGAAGAGGGGGGTACACAATATAACGTTCAGTAGCGCGCTGGAATTCGAAGGAACTCCAAATATTTCAGCGTGCAGCGTGTGGGGCAAGTGTAACCGTGTCTGCATCGGTGATACAGAGGGCCGTGTGCAACTTGCGTGATGGCGCAATGTGGTGGCTGAGGAAATATACAAAGGAAGGATAGTGATTTAAAGTGTCCCCCCCTCTGCAGTACGTAAGGTTCTTTTTTTTTTCTCTGTGTGTTACTTCCTGTCACTCCTGTTGTTGGTGGCACTTTCACATCCCTCTCTCTCTCTGTGTGTGTGTGTGTGTGTGTGTGTAGCTCATGATGACCGCCCTCGTTTTCCATTCTCCTGCAACGGGATCTAATGTTTAGTGAAGGACTGGAGGGGGGAGAGAACAAGCAACCAACAAAGAAAAAAAAATAAGTAAAGGCACACACAGATATATATATATATATACAATCGTATCAGTCCCTCTTGTTGATAGTGGTGGTAAGATGCTTCGTCACAGCGGGCTGTGTCGCAACCTAGGGCTTGGGGATGCGTATGTCAAGAGGGTCTTTGACACCGTTGCAGGCAAGTATGACATGATGAATGATGTTCTCTCACTTGGTGTGCACCGTATATGGAAGCGGCATTTTGTGCGTGATTGCGTACAACCACGTCCCGGAGGTAAATTTCTCGACGTTGCGGGTGGCACTGGGGACATCGCCTTTCGCATCATCGATGAAGTGCGTAGCGCTGATAATTCCTTTGGCCTCACGCCATCACTGGTGCAGCACCAGACAGCGGTGACGGTACTGGACATCAATGAGAAGATGCTTCGCGAAGGTGAGTTGCGTGCTGCACGTGAGGGGTATCACGATATTGCATGGATTGTCGGAAACGGAGAGGATCTTCCATTTGATGACATGTCTTTCGACAGCTACACAGTGTCGTTTGGCATACGCAACTTCAGTGATCGTCCGAAGGCGCTGCGGGAGGCGTACCGCATACTCAAGGTGGGTGGCGTGCTGAATGTGCTTGAGTTCAGCAAGGTGACGTGTCCGCTACTGAGCGTGCCGTATGATGTGTGGTCCTACGCTGTGATCCCACACGCCGGACTGCTTCTCGCGGATCGGGAGAGTTATCAGTACCTTGTCGACAGCATCCGTGCCTTTCCGGATCAGGAGACGTTTACTGAAATGATACGTGAAGCAGGGTTCGGGTATGTTCGATACGAGAACCTCTCAGGCGGCATCGCGTGCATTCACACTGCCGTGAAGACGGAAGCGCTGCGGGCACAACCGCCGCTGCAGCATCCAGCGATGGCTGCAATGGATGCTAAACGAAGGGAAGAGGTGGATAGCGATGGGAAGCCTGATTTAATCTGACGCGAGAGATCTTTTTTTTTTTTTTTTGCGTAGACTCGCATGCACAGGCCACCATCACATACACTTTTATGCGTTCGTAAATAAACTCTCCGTTTTTATTACTGCTGACGTTTCATTATTCATTTCTCTATTTAATTATCTCCACTCTATTACCACTAACAAAGAAAAAAAAAATAATGCGATTTTGCTTCTTACCTTCTGATGTTGAGGCAATTCCCCCTTTCCTGCGTCTCTCTTCTTTTCCTCTTGAACGTTTTCTCCGCTCCCCTCTCTCTTGGTGCCTTTGTTGTGCTCATCGTACGCGTGTGCGTAGCGGTGTCTGTGTGTGTGTGTGTGCGGGACTGTGGGGGTGACAGCAGCTTTAGAAAGGCGGCCAGAGGAGAGGTTTTGCGACACCCAGGGCCGTTGCTTCCCCACACTGTTCTACGTGAGGCAACAACAACAACAGCCCGGAGGAAAAGGGGGGAAAAAAAACAAGAAGAAAATAAACGATAGCAGCAACCAACGAAAAGGAAAAAGAAAAAAAGACGAAAGGTGGAGACAGCACAGAAAGAAAATTATTTTTAGTTGGAGGTAGGTGGGTGGGCGGTGATTCATCAATCACCGTTATCGCAGCATACCACACCTACGCAAGAAGGACGAAGAGGTGGAAAGAGTCAGGAGGGAGAGAGAAGCAGCGACAGCACCACCAACTAGAGCAACTAGATACCCCCCTCAAAAAAAAAAAAAAACTTTTTTTGAGGTTCGCGAATAACAGTGAAACTCAATAGTGCGAGGAAAAAAGAACAGTTAACGACTCCATTCGAGTAGGGATTTTGTTTTTCTTCCCTTGTTTTCTGCTTTTCTCGTTGCTTTTGCCTCTGTCGGTTGTAGGTTGCTGCTGCTTCTTGTACACCAGCGGGGCAAAGGGAAGGAGAGGGAGCAGTGCTGAACGGGAAACGGAAAGCGGCACACATAACAAAGTGAGGGGACTGGGCGACGAAGCAGATGACGTCACGCGTGGCCGACAGCAATGAAGCTGACAATGATGGCGAGCAGCGGACCCCCCCACCGTGGCCGCATGGTATGGTGTCAATCCCGCGCGACCTCTCGCACACACCCATCATCGCTGATCTTTCTTCTTCCACCAAGACACCATTCATTCAAAGGTGTCACGTGCACCGTGACGCTAAAGAGGGACAACAACCTCTGGAGCACATGACTGTAACATTTGAGCAGGATGGCCTGCAGATCACGACGATCAGCTTGTTAGGGAAGGGTGGTTTTGGTCACGTCTACGCGGCCCGTTCAAACAGCGGGGAACTGTACGCACTGAAAATATCTTCAAAGAGGATGTCAGATGGTGATTGGGGCCGCCTAAAGAAGGAGGTGACGCTTATGAGTCACTTTTCTCGGCACCCAAATGTGGTGCGGTTTATCACTGCAGGACGAGACGAGGAGTCTGCTTATGTTGTGATGGAGTGCTGCGCCAGCCGCTCTCTGGGTCACATCATCGCTGAGTGTGAGATGGAATTACCGGAGATTCTGTGGGTGGGGTGGGCTCTGGTGAATACTATTGCTTTTATACACGAAAAAGGATGTATTCATCGTGACCTGAAGCCACACAATCTTCTCTTTGATTTTGATGGGAACCTGAAAATAACGGATTTTGGTCTATCGAGCAGAATTTCGGAGGAGCAACCACGCAAGACCGTGGCGGGAACCGCCGTGTACATGGCGCCAGAGATTGCAGCAGCGGTGTACAGTCGTATGGTGAACGCTGATGAGCCGCACACTCTACGTTATGGACGGGAAGTTGATACATGGAGCATTGGTGTAGTTCTATATGTCATGCTGACTCGGGTGACCCCGTACGCCCAGGCGATGGAACGGGAAATTGCGGCGGAAATGGAAAGGACGAAAAAAACTCTCATGCTCTTTGGGGCGGTTGCTGATGCTGCGTGGAGTTGGCCGCCGGGGTGGACGGGGGATCCAGATCTGTGCGAGATTGTCAACCGAACACTACACCGTGATCCTGCGCAGCGGGCAACACTGCAAGAGTTGCTGCACCACCCTGTGTGGAAGCGATGCCCGCCGTCCTGTCCACTTTCCCTGCTGCAAAAGCTGAAACTCCTGGAGAGCTCCTCGATGTCGCGCCATCCCTCCACCCGTCGTTCATTGAGTCGTGTAGCAAACAATCTTTTGCTCCCTCCTGCAGCGAAAAAAACAGTGGAAGATGTACTCGTGGAGGGCCTGCGCCGAGTGATGGCAATGGAACAGAAGGCTCGCACCCAGCTTACTTTAGAGCACTGCGAAACCCTCAAACTCATTGTGAGTCTGTTAGAACTATCGAAAAAGGAGAGGTATGATAGACATCGTATGGAGGAGGATGAGGTAAGACGCCGCACGGCCATTGAAAACCAACGGTTAATCCGACGAAAACGACGTGGGGGAAGCGAGGCGCTCGTGTCGTCCTCAACATCAACAACTGCTGTTTCCTCAGAAGTACGAAATATAACTGGATCGGGCCGCTCCTCACGCTCACACAGACAGCCTAGCGTAATGCTGGTGACTCCAGCGCCAGGACTGCTACCGGAAGATGAGATAGAGAAGGAAGAGAACGACATAAAGGGACGGATAGTCCGAGCGTCACCGGGCAAGTACGCTGTTGTGTATCCTGGTCGAGAGACCTCGACGCGTTGGTCTCTGCGCCCAGCGATTTCGCTTCCTCGTGAACTGAACAACGAGATTGAGGAGTTCAAGTGCATGAATGGTCATATTATGACAAAACTGACTGCCATGCCGTACGGGTATAACGGGTTTGACTGCAACGTATGTGACCGTGAGATTCTCAAAATTACCCCTGAGACACCGGCATTTCGTTGCTACAAATGCGACTACGACCTCTGTATGAAATGTGCATATCAAGGACGTCTCAAGGACGTCAGTTTTGTCTGTCTGACATGTACAAAGAAGTTTACCTCCTCTGCAAAATTACACGCACATTCACTGCAGTGTCGTGGCCCCAGCTGGAGCCCCTCTCCGCGTAGATCTTCTAGAATGAACACGATGTTATGGGATGACCTGGAAGCGAATCGAAGTAGTCTGCTGGAGGTACGACTTCCGGAGAAGCGGAAGACACGGAATAGCGATCGTTCATTGGGACGAAACTCAATGCCAAGAGCTTCTTCAGGTGGCCGTATCAGCGTGGGTGATACTCGTGTCCTCTCCCCGGAGGATGTGGGTGCTATGGTCGTGCAGCACCGCGACGCAACGTTTCCTGATATGCCGGATTGGATGCGCACGAGAGATTCTTCGCCACGACATGTGAATGCTCGCCAAAACGAGCCGAAAGAAGAAGCAGCAGCAGCACCAACACGAAGCGGAGTTGCATCTGACCCAAGTTTCACCTTTGAGCTTCCACCCGAGGTTCGTTTATCTAGAATACAAGATGTGACAAGGACTCAGCCGCAGAACTCAGCAGAACTTGAGGAGGTGATAGAGGTGGGAGTCCCTAAAATAAGTGAAGGGCGCAGAAAGGAGCAGCACCGCGCACCTTCACCCTTTCAGTTCAACAACAAGGGAGATATTATTGGCATAGCTGCGCAGCGTCGGGCAGAAAGGGAGGCCAGTCTCGAACATCAGCAAACAATGGGTCATCATAACGTCGTTGTTATCCGGGCTGAAACTGCTGCGAAGCCTCAGGAGATGCAAAAACAGCCCCGCGTACCAAGGAGTGTCTCAGCAACTCGTTCTTCCAGCACAGCGCCACCTGCTGCAACTCACACCGATACTAAAATGATTGAAAATTACCAAGTACATGCAGGACAAACCACGGTTGCCACCCGAGTGCCGGATGTATCGCAGAACATGCGCCGGGTTGCCGTTGGTAGTATGATGGTGCATGGTGGACCTCCGTTACCGCGCAAGGGCCCTGGAATGACGCAAAGCGCCTCACGCCCGATTCCGCAGGCAATTCCGCCTCCAAATTTTCCCATTCCACGACAACCATCTCACTCATTAGTTCACGCTGCTAGCAGCAACACACACCAGGGAGGTATCGCCGGAGCCAACGCCTTCTTAGCTCTTCCGCGTGAGGAACAAAACCGGCAGCAGTTTGTGGACAGTTTTCTCAGTGGAGGATGGGTGCGCTTTTACTCTTTCACCAATGAAGAGACGGTGGTGTTGTACTATTGTGTGCAGCCCGGCAGGTATGGTGCCATGTTCCCGACAGAGACTGGCGTTGGCACGGCGGTGGTAGATGTGTACTCTAAGTTAGTTCTCTATGTCCCGTGCATGAACAACGACAGCACGAACCGTAGTCAACCACACCCACATGTTCAGACGTTTTACGATGAGGATGTGCGGCTGCTGAGCGTGGCGGAGGCACAGCGATACCTTGGCGGTGTCTTGAAGAACATCATGGATTTTGTGAAGGAGATTGCGCGGCTCCGGGCGGAGGGGTTGACGCCGGCTGCTGTACACGCGGCCTACATTCACCAGCGCGATAAAAGCTCCGTACCACAAGATACGAAATTTGTGTACGTGCGTAAGGTGTTTCCAGATCCTGCAGGCTCCTTCACGCTTTTCCGTCTTTCTAACTTACGCTCGCAGGTAGTGTGCAACACGCTTATGGACATACGCTGGCAGAGTGATCGACGCCACAACGTTGGGCAAAAGTATTACGTGCTTGCGGATGGAACGGCCGAGCCTTTCGTTGTGGATCGCACAGGTATACTTACTCAAGTGGAAACGGTGCTGAGCAACAATTTCCGGCGCTGATTGTGACCGGTACATGTGCGTCAACCGAGAGCTTCTGCGTCAATGAGCGCTTCCCCTGATGGTGACCTGCAACTGAGGCGGCAGCAGTGACAGGTTCGAGGAAAAGCGGCTTGAGAACGAGCGACGCCAACATAGACACACTGCGACAGTGCTCCTCCATTCGCCACCGTCTTGTTATCTAGAGAGGTGGTGCGAGAGTGGGAGGACGAGCCTGCGTAGCGAGAGGAACGCGAACGCCTCCCTCCCCCTTCCCTTCCAACGGCAGCAACGAAAAAAAAAGGGAGGGGGGAGGGGCAGATGAAGAAGATGGATGTGAAGTTGGGAACGACGGATAAATTTAGAAGGGGATATCTAACAGCAATGACGGCAGCAACAGGGGCAATACGTACAAAACACACATACACAGAGAGATGAGGATGATGAGATGAGGGGCTGAAGGTCTCTGGATTTTTTCTTTTTATGATCTCATTTTTTCTACTTGTTGACATCGTCATCATCATTATCATCATTGTCACTTTTTTTCTTGTTACTGTTGTTCCCTTATAAATATATATATATATATATATATATATATTTACGCTAGGTGCGTCTCGTGATTATTAATTACGTGCACATGATTGCATGGCTATATTATATATTTATGTAGTCTTTCTCTGAGGGATTGATATCTTTTTTTTTTACATTTCTTTTGCTGTTGCCATTACTTTCTTTCTCGCTGCTTTCATACCATTGCTGCTGCTGCTGCTGATATTTTATCCATATCTTTCCCTCGTCGCGCAGACCCCTTTGTCAGAAAGAAACAAACGGAGAGAGAGAGGGAGCAATGTGCTCACGACGTCCCTTTCCAGTCAACGTGATGCGTATCCCATCTTTGCCTTTGCATGCTGCTTCTCTTGTTGAGTTATTCATCTCCTTCTTCTGTTATTATTATTTTTTTAAAATATTTTCGCTCAAGAGGCGCGTGCGTTGGTCCTTACTTTTTCACCATAAATGGTGCGGCAAACTGGATGCCAGAGGTCTCCACATCATATCCACGCTAACAGGAGAAAAACAGACGATAACAATCAAGACGGTCGAAGGGGAAGCCACCACCATGTTGAGCCTGAAGCTCCAAGTTGCAGGGATCAGCAGCTCGCACCAAAGCCGTGGTGGCGCCGACGATCAATGCGCACATGGTGTGCAGGGCGATGGCGGGGACGAGGCGGTGGTAGCAGCGTCTCATCCACATCTTCCTCGTCTGTTGCCCCTCGCCTTTTTTCGGCTCTTTTCGTCACGCCACTGGAGTTCTCAAGAGATCTTTCGGTGTGGTCTAAAGCACTCGGACGCCGAAGACGCCGACGGCGAGAGGGAAGTAAACCGCATGAACTGAAACATCCTCGCCAGTCCTTGAGAGGGGACAGCTTGAACATGCTGATCGCTTCCGCCACTTTCCCTGGTGCTGCAGCTTGTGGTGGGCGGGAAAAGCGGCAGGCAGAGGAGAACTGCGAGAAGATTGCGCGTGCGTTGGGCACTGCGCGTTTACTTAACGCCTCATTGCAGCGGTCCTCCGCGGCGTGCGTTGATCTCCGCTCTACTAGTGGCGCTCTTGTCAAGCAGTGCTACGCCATTGTGGCGTGGATCGGTCCAATACTTCCCCACATCACAACCCATAGCCATTCGGTTTTCCAGGGAACAGCTGTGGAAAAGTCACACTGACACCCCGGTCACACGAACAGCGACACACACGGTTGATTTCTATTTTTGTAACCTTTATTAATTATTATTTTCTATGTCCCTGTGGCTCTTTGCTTTTTGTACTGCACCTGTTGCAGTTCTTTTTCACATACCTGAATGTCGATGTCTGTATAACAGCTTTTTCCTTTTCTTTTTTTTTTTCGTTTGATTTTATTCGTTATCTTACCGTGTTTTTTTTTTTTCGTCTTGAGGAACACCATCATTTGCCATCACAATTGCTGCAATGGGTACTACTGTTGCTCCCGTTTATACTCACGTTGTCCTCCTGCCTGTTTTTTTATGCCCCCCCCCCTCCTCTCTCTCTCTCTCTCTCCTTCTCCCACACATACACACACCGCTAACAGCGAAAAAACAACAGTATCGTTTTCTTCTTACGCCTTTCTGTCTGTATGCGTCTCTCTCTTTCTTTCTCCTCTTTTGCTTCTCTGTGTGTCTGTGTGTGTGCATTTGTCTCTGACGCTTTTTTTTCGTCTCCAAGATTATTTTAAAGTGATGCCAGCAAAGAAAAAAGCAGTGCAGGAGGCCGAGAAGGCTGAGCTCGCGCGCCAGGCGGGGCTCCGCAAGCTTGCAGAGGAGCAAGAACGACTGCGCAGAATCGAAGAGAATTCACGTCAGCGACTGGAAGAGGAGTATAACCAGATTATGGACGCCCAACGTCAGCGAAACATGGAAATTCAACGTGCCATTACCGAGCGTGAGCTAAAGCTTGCGTTTGAGAGCCGTGAGCAGGAGCTGAATGACGCGCTGGAGTGTAAGGATTGCGAAGTGCGTGAACTCCAAGCGAGAATAAGCGGGTTGAAACAGGGCATGTCTTCCATGCAGCAGGAAAGGGAGTCTGCCCTGCGTCGCGTGGCGATGCTCGTTAATGAGCTGGACCTCTTACAAATGAAACATGTGGAGACGGAGTCCCTGATTGAGAAGAAGGATCAAGAGTTTCACGCTCGCATTCGAGAGATGGAGGACGTCCACGAAGCGACTTTAGAGGCGCACCGTGAGTTAAAGGTGGAGCACGAGCGCTTGAAACGCGCTTATGAGGAGTTTCAAGAGAAGTTCAATGCTTTGCAGGAGGCCAATACCGCCGCTACCACTGGAGACCAGCTCGTGACTCTTGACCCGCAGAGCACGGATGCAGAGACCGCACTTTTGCTCAAGGTTCTGAATGAAGAAGTGGAGAAGTACCGTGAAACCTCCCGTTTGCTGCAGGGAGAGCTGGATCGAAAGGGTCGTGACGAGGAGAAGGGTAGTGTGCTGATCAGCCTTCTCAATTCACAGCTGGATTCGACACGGGGTGAATGTACGCGGCTGCAAGAGACTGCCACAGACAGGCTCAGGCAACTCGAGGCAGTGCAGTCTCTGCTGGATAGCGAGCGGGAAAAAACCAAGTCGCTCTATCGAGATCTCGATACCGCACACGCCGAGGCAACAGTTGAACGGCGGCAGTTGTCGCTTGAAATTGGCGTGCACACGGCGCAAGTAGCCGAACTTACAAAAGTGCTAGAAAGAACTCAAGGGGAGCTCGCAAATGTAAAACAACAGCTAGAGACTCACTGCAGTAAGGCCACAGAGCGTGAACAGTACGATTTTCAGATAAATGTCACGCTGAAGGGCGAAGTGGAACAGCTCAAAAAGGACCTTGAGAAGGTGAAGGAGGAGTTTCGTGTGTGTGCTGATGATGCCTATACAAAGAAGGCACTTTTACGAGCTGAAATAGAAAGTCTCAAGGTACGTCTGCAAAAGCTGCAAGCAAACTCGGAGAAGAGTGAGCGTGAATCCTTCGAAACAATAGCGGTGCTGCGTGCCACAGTGGATCGGTTGCAGGAGGAGAAGCAGGCGGTTGCACAAATCACTGAAGATACCACGCGAAAGTTGCGTGAGGATTTGTCAACTGCGTGCAACGAAGGCAAGGCCTTAAAAAATTGCCTGGAGGATCTAAAAGTGAGGAGTGATAAAGTTGAGAAAGACCTTTTTGAGAAGCTTCTTCGAATGACGGCAAACCACGATCGCCTGCACGAGGAATTGCAGTGCGTCACAAGCCGCTACGCAAACCGTGAGCGGGAGTTTGTTGAAAATGCCATCTATGCCAACGCGGAGAAGGAGACATTTCGGGCGAAAGTGGTGGAGCTGGACGAGAAACTTGCTCAGCGGCAGCATGAACATGCACATCATGTACAGGAAATCAGTGATGAGCTAGTGGCACTCAAGGCGAAAGCGGAAAAGCAATTGTTGACGCATAAGGCGGCACAGAGGTCGGAGGAGGAACGTGCTAATAAGGCGGAGGCGCAGGTGGAGTTGTTGCAGAAACAGGTTGCGGATCTCGAGCAGCAGGTGGCTATGGGCCGCCGCAATCGTGAGGAAATGGAACGATTGATGAGGGCTGATGCATCTGAGTTGCGTGTGGAGCTTAACGCAGCAAAACGCACTATTGAGCGGTTCGAAATTGCCCTTGGCGACTCTTCGTATAAGTCACTCCGGGAGGCGAATGATCAGTTGGCGCAGGAGTTGGGTAAGCAGCGCACGAAGGTGGCGACGCTGAACGACACCATTGCCTCAATGAAGGTAGAGTCTACCATTATGGAGAGCTACAAGGAAAAAATGCTTTCCGAGCAGAATGAACAGTATGCGCGGTGGATTGAGCAGCATGAGAAGCTGAAGCAGATTATGAACCCGATATTTTATGAGATGCGCTCTATTCTTGAAAAGAATGGACTCTCAACCCCTCTACGCCGAGATCTCGATGCATTCGATGATGCTGTACGCCGCTTACGACCATCTGCACAACAAATGCAACAACTCAAGAGATTAAATACGACTATTTCGGAGAGCGCATCTTCGGCGGTAGGTGAAACGGGAACGTCATTGTGCGCCGACAGTGGTTACCCCACGCTTCCCGCTATCGGTAGCTCCTGGCGAGAAAAGACAGAGAACGCTGAAAAGATTCGAGTTGCACCACTCAATCCGAAAACTGTATGGGAACAGTCGCAGAAAGGGAACTGCGTTAATGGGCTTCCCAGGGTTGCCTGAGGTGTGACACGTATGTGCTAACTTTGCTTCTGCGTGACCGTCATGTCTTTCATTCCCAAGGCATGGAAGTACAAACACAAACACACATTGAAGGGTATAAAGGAAGAAGAAGAAAAAAAAAAAAAGTGGAAAATGAAAGTGGTGAGGCACACGGATGTGACCATACAGTCTGGTGTATATAACTTTTTTCTTATCCTTTTATTATGGAGGATAAACAAGAAGAAACAAGCAAATGTAAACAAATGCACTCAGTAAAGGACATGGTGTAGACGGACGAACGGAAAAACGGAAATGAAAAGAGAAAAAAGAAAATGAAGGCACCCGTGCTCTCTGTTTTATCCGCTATAGATGGATGAGGGATGTCTAATAAAAAAAAAAAAAAGAGACGCACGTGGTGGGGTGGATTGGGAGGGAGCAGCCAAGCGGGTATGGGGGAAGAAGGACAGGCGATTGAGAGGCGGGGTAGGGACAAGGAAGAGCGGATGGGAGCTGACACAGTAGCATAAATGAAGAGGAGGCAACATAATAAAAAGAGGAGGGATTGAACGCATGGGGAGGACGAAGTTTTTCGTTTTAAAAATTTCTCTCTCTCTCTCTCTGTGCGTGTATGCAAGGGGAGTGTACTTGTGTGCGATCACAAGACCGGGATGACGCTGTTTTCTTTTCTTTTCTTTTTTGTTTGTTTGCCTGCCCTCTCTCTATTTATCTCGCTCTTTGGCTATTAGTTTGTTTCTATTTGTTGTTGTTCTCGTTGTGTGTCTTCACCGGCCCCGTCTCTCCTCTACAATGCCAGATTCTCTTCTTCTTTTCTTCTGCCTGCCTGGTTGACATCCTCTTTTCTCTCGTCGTGCTCCTCCTCCTCCATCACCCACGTCCATTTCCTTTTTTTTCCCCTCCTTTTGTTTGTTCCATGCGACCGCCCATGCTCACACCTTTCTTCGGTTCAGTCATGTGGATCTGCGCGCTTGTTTGAATATGTTTCACTTTTTATTTTTTTCTCTACGCAACTCATTGCTGAATACCCTTCTTTCTTTCTTCTCCCTTTCCTCCATTCATTTACAGGTCTTGGAACCGTTTTGTGCGGGAAGGAGACTTCCAGTGAAGGCAGGGAATAGAAGGTGAAGGAGAAAAGAAAAAGGAAAAAAAAAGGGGGTGCGGTGGTGTGCGCAGCGGGGTAGGACTTGCAATAAGAGATAGGGACACCCACGTGGTTGCATTCGAAGGGGGGGGGCGAGAGGAAGCGGTGAAATAAAGCGGGAGGAGGAACCTCTTGACACTCTTCTGATGGTCCTCGCTCATGAAGCGCAGTTTACCGCCGATTTGAGTGAGTGCAGTCCGGTGGATGGGAATTGCGTTCACAGCCCCGATTCGGTGGCATGGAGTCCACACAACGTGTTATTTGTGGCCACAGGGTGGGCGTTATATTTGCACGTGAATAGTCTTGTTGCGGCTGACGCCATAATTCGCCCCATATACCAGCGAAGTAGTGACGTGTCGAGCCACACATGTATCGCCGGGGCGAAGTGGGCGCTTGATCTCGTTCCAGAGGATGCCTATCCTGCAGCGTGCAGACTGTGTGTGCGCACAACACGTGATCTATTTGTGTACCGTGTGCTGCGATGCGGCATGGGAGGGCTTCGTGTTAGCGCTGGGGTGTGTCTTTCCCCGAGACATCCATCTACGGAAGACAGTAACCATGCGAAGTCCCCTAATGGGAATCGAACTAAGCGAACGCGCGCTGCTCGCACAGCTGAAGATAATGATAAAGGTAGTGATACTGTGAATGAGAACGCTGTTGCTGTTGTTGCTACGGGAGCCGCTGGTGATGGCAAAGACCAGGTGCCTGTCAGCGATACGGCGAGATGGTGTTTGATCTGCTATGAGTGGTTTCCACAGGACCTTCTTGTGACCGTCACATTTGGTGGTATCTACCTCATTAACATGCATGGGGACGCTGAAGACGAGTCTACCTTGCAGTATCGACTATTTTCTTCTCCTGCCTATCGCTTTTCTAAAAGCCCTCTGGCTACCCTCCGACCTGCGTGTGCGACGCGGGTTGTTGGATGCGATGCAGAGGATGCACAACTTGTGGTAGCAAGTCCCTGCTGGCTTCACCTCTTCAGCGTTTCAGCTGCGCATGTGCATCTCACGCACTGTGTTGAAATCTACGCGCTTCGCAGCATCCCAGTAAGTCTCTGCTGCATGCGGGATAATGCCGCCGACGAAACCGTTCGTATTTTTATCTCTGCTCCAGTGAGCATTCTCCAGGGGACTGTAATGATACCTGTTTCTTGTAAGAAGAACGTACCAGCTGAGTTGAAGTCCGTGGAATGGACCCTGACCGATTCTTGGGGGCCTGAGACTGATTTGGGGGACGAAATCACTGTGCGTCGCTTTTTGACCATCCCATTCCACACCTTTGCCCCGTCTCTCGCGGAGAAAACCTGCATTGGAACGAGTGTAGGCAATAGTCCGCCAATTCTTGTGCTTGGTCTATGTCACAGGCGTCTGTTGGGGTTTGTCGGGAGAAATTGTGTTAATCTCATTCGTTGTGCGCAATTTGACGGTATTGCTGTCCGGCGAAATGTTGTGCTTGGGATATCGGGTGTGGCAATTCATCCCTCATGCACGCTGGCGGTTCTCGGGCTCCGATTTGGCTCACGGAATTACCCGCCGTTTCAACTTCTTCCTGTTCCCGTGAATGATGAGGACGGGTTCCTTTCACGCCTAATTCAGTTTCAGGACGGTTTCTTTACCCCATCTGAATGCGAGCAGCTGAAGGGGCGTGAGGCAGAGAGAGGTGCTGATACCTCCCTTGTGTCAGATAGCACACTCATCACTCTGTGGAACAGACAAACCACTACATCCCATTTTGTGTGGGAGGGTCTGTTGCCGAAAAACACCATATGTGCTGCTCTCCTGCAGCGCTTACATAGCTATTACGATCACCAGAAGCAACGGGGAGGAGTGGGGACTGTGGCTCTGCCTGCGTCTGAAGCGGCTCAAGCACGTGAGGGGTCGGAGAATATTGATGTTTCTGCCATGGGGGTTACTGGGGTAATTAGAAAGTTGCGACAGAGGTATCTTGAGTTTCGTCAAGAACATGGCATAGAATTGTTTTTACGCTTTCCTGAGAATGGTGCAGAATGGCGACAGACACTAATTCGTATACTGCGCCGGAGTTTAGATAATTCAACCACGATGGAGCTTCTCTTGGCGAATGCTGTGCAGCTTATGGCAGGGGAGGTGCGCTACGCTGGGTTCACGTGGAAGGACAGGGCAAGCATCGTGGCATTGAACGCGGGAATAGCCACCTGTTCTTCTCAGTTTGCGGCAGCGGTGCAGTTTGGAAGGTTGTACCACGAGCAGTGTGTGAAGGAAGACGTTTGGATTCACTCCGCAGGTTTTGCGGAGCGGCTTTTAACGTTCATAGATGTCGTCACGGCTCGATGGGGGGAGCCACATCCGAATGTGGAAAAGCTGCAGGCGCAATCGCCGATTACCTCACAGTTTCCGTGCTCTGTCTGCGGTGGGGAAAATCTCAAACGGTTGACCCTCTCATTATCCACCACATTAGATTCCCCCAGACCAGGGCCAGGTGTTGCACGTGACGACTGCTCTAACGGCATGCACTTCACGGTGTTCTCCGGCAGCACTTTCACTCCTCTTTCATTTCTGGCTCAGGATGAGGTCGTAAGCCGATGCCACACGTGCAAGATGTACGACTACGTGACCGGACCGCTTTGCCGAGTTTGTGACGGGCTTGTGTTGTAGCTGAATGAAACACCACATGAATAGCACCATCATATATGCCAGCGGTAATTGATGCTGTGAATAGGGCTCTTTTTTCTTCTTTCTGTATTTCTCTCTATCTCTATATACATATATACACACACATATATATATATATATATATGTGTGTGTGTGTGCAAGTGGTTTCCACGCCACAGAGTCAAGCCAAACCCCAAAGCCAGCACGGCGCTTCTGCCTCCCCGACGCTCTTCGCTGTGCTGATTTTCCTTAAACCTTCAATTCACTTCCGTGAGGTGGAAATGAAGGGCGCAGTGTTGCGGAGGCTTTACACGGATGAGTTCTCCTCATTGTGGCCGTCTCTTGCCTGTCTACTTCTCGCATTTATAGATTAAGAAAAAAAAAGCTTAACCCGGTTAATTATAAACAGGGTGGCGTTCCTCTGTGTGCGTGTGTACGTATGCGTTTTCGTTTCCCGTTCTCACTCCGTTGCGACGTAGCGGCAGAAGCAGACGTCTTCTCCTTTTCAACCCTCCCCACTTCTCCCATTTCCATCACCTCCTTATATATATATATATATATTTTAATCTAATGAAAACAACAACAATGGAAGGTAAACGACAAGCGGGTGGGTCGTAAGGTGAAGGTAATGCTCTTCAAGCCTCGTGGTGTGACGAGCAATGACCCCAAGTACGCTGGCACCTCTCGCATCATGACGATTCCTGATCTTCTCGCCTATAGAGACACATGGAGAGAGCCATTGACTGAGGACTTCTCTCTAGGACGGATTTTACAGGCAGCTCGAGTCGTAAAGAATAAACCAGTTGTCCCAGAAAAGCTTGTCATGTCAGAAAATGGCTTCAAGGTGAAGTCACGGGATGCGATCGACAAGTCGGAGCGTGGCGTTCGAGCAGTGCAGAGCGCACTTAACAAACTTACGGAGTCAAACTTTGACGTGATTGTTCAAACGGTCCTTACGCCCGATATCATCATCAACCAGGATGTTGCGAAGGACGTGGTACGCCTCATCTATGAGAAGGCGTTAGTTGAGCCTGTTTTTGCTGGCCTGTACGCACGGCTATGTCATGCGATTGTGCGCTACGAGTATGACTACCGCACCAAACCTGGCTGCCAGATTGAGGCGCTCGGGAGCGATGTGCGTGTGGCAATAGTGGAGAAGTGCCAAATGATGTTTAACAGCGCTGCGGAAGAGGCGCATAACCAGTTGTCAGAGGACGAGGCGGAAAAGCTACGCAAACGCAATGTGAATAACATTAAGTTCGCCGGTGAACTCTTCCTTAAGTCGCTGATTACGCAGAAGATTATCGATCTCATCTTGGAAGAACGAATCTACTCCATTGTGCCGAACGACATGGAGCTGGAGGTCATCATAAACCTCCTTGAAGTTGTTGGGAAGTTGTATGAGGAGAAAAACCAGGCGGCGCAGCCACGACTGTGGAAGCTGCTGGGTGAAATGCAGGAAAACCGACGATATTCCATACGGGTACGTTTTCTTCTTCAGAATCTCATTGAACGGCGAAACGGCGGATGGAAATTGCGGGAGCCAGAGCAGATCGTTGTGGAGGACCACCACCAGCAGCAGCAGCAGCAACAGAAGCACTACCAGCAGCAACACCAGCAACGATACCAACATCAGCATCACCATCATTACCAGCAGCAGCAACCACAACCACAATCGCAGCAACAACAGGATCATTATCATCATCATCATCATCACCACCAGCAGCAGCGAAACAGCGAGCATCTCTCACCGCCAATAGGAAAACGCGCAACAAGCTACCAGGACGTTTCCAGTTCGTACGGGACGGGCGGACGGCGTGCTACAAGCTACACAGACCTCTCAGGTTATAGTGGCTACACAATGTCACCGTCCTCACTTCCGATGTCACCACCGCTGCCACCACCACCAACAACAGCAACATTTGCGTCTTCCCAACACGACGATTTGTTGTCTGGAGACGAAAGGAAACTCATGGGGTTCGCACGGCCGCCGGAGACACTCACAAAAGAGGTTCGTCGAAAAATTCTTCTCATTGCCCGTGATGCCGTGGAGGACGGCATACCCAATCCGAACTGGGGAAACGAGCAACTCTCAGACGTTCTGAGTCCCAGTGAGGCCGGCAGTCAGAGTTGTATGGCAAGTGTGTATGTGATTCTGATGCGTGCCCTCATTGATCCAGTCGAGAGTGAGCGAAGGTTGTTCACGAGATCGCTTGAAAAAGGTGGCTGGGAGCGCAGTATCCTCTGCCGCGGTTTCGCCTGGTCTCTCACGGAGCTTATATCGGAGCGGGTTGTGGATGACTGCCCTCGTGTCTATTCCCGTTTTGTTGATGTTGTGTCACGCATGCCCACGCTAAGTTTTATTGCTCTAACGAGGGACATCATGGCACGCACAGCAAACTACCTCGACGTCTTGCTGGTTGTCTGTGACACCACTGACGACTGGGAGGAGGACTTCATCCTCGTCTGGGATATGCTTCTCTCCGCGGAGCGACATCCGGAGGAGGACCTGAAGGTGGGGGACATCATGGAGGCGCTGGGATCCGTGCGGCTGGGAACGTTCATGCATAACATTCTTCCTGATTTTGTGGCGGCGATGGTGCAACAATCCCTCTTTACAGAGGACGAGCTACGCAAGTGGAGGAAGAAGAACGAGTCTAACTCAAGGATCCGCAGTCTCACAGAGGAGCTGGCCAACCTCTATCCGTGATGATAATCAGTCAGAAGCAGTAGAGGTAGGAATAATAGAAGTAGCAGCAGTGATGGTTACAGAAAAGGTAGTATAATGCGAAATGACGATGGTTTCCCGGTGAACTTGCAGGGTTTGTTTGCTAAATTATCTGATTTAATCAACGGCAACTATAAGGTAAGCAAGAATAGAAGTGCAAAGACAAATCTGAATGGCGGGGAAATGAGAAAAGAAAAGAAACGAACAGGAAAAAAGAAACTCAAGTGAAAGAGGGGAATGAAATGGATAAAAAAAAAGGGAAAAACAGGCGACAACGGCAGATGTGTGTGAGTCGGTCTCCTTCCCCCCTCCCCTGTGTGTGTGTGTGTATGAAGTCTTCTGCTCACAATGCACTCAACGGAGTGCACACGCCTCTCTGTCTACCTACATCCGCATGCATGCACATGTGTATGCGGGGTATATGAATGGGGGGTGGGTGGGTGAGTGGTAATGATAGCTGAGGGTGTCTGTGACGCAGGCATATGAGAAGTTACGCCACGCACTCTAGGACGTGGGAGATTGTGCGGGATGCATGGGCTATTAAGGGGAGGAGGGGCGGCGTGGGGCAATGATGGGCAGATGCAGTGGAGTTTTATTAATTATTTTTTTCATTTTATTGTGTTGTTGTTGTTGTTGGTTGGTTGCGTCGCGCACGCCTGCCTGTGCCTGTGCATATGGGCGACTTGCCACCGTCCGACGCAAAAAAGAAAAAAAAAACGCAAAACAAAGGCGCAAAGAGGAGGAGCTACGGAGGAGGCGTCAGAGGCGAAACACGCCGCTTCTCCTCATGCATTTCGCTCCTCCTCTTCCCATGACGCCGTACCATCACCAGCGGCAGCGATGGTGGTGATGTTTCGGATGCGGAAACGAAACCGAGTTGGCGGCGGAACTAAACAAAGTGAGCGCAGTGAAGCGAAATGAGGTGTGCGTTGCCGCCCGCATTTAAACAAAATTAAAAGGGCGTAAACGGAAAGATGAAACACACACACACACAAAAAAAAAGAAGCGAAAAGAAAAGAAATAGGGGTTTAACAGGAACGACGGCAACAAACACGAGGGGAGGATAAACAGTGCAGATATTCAGTACACACCGAAGGAAGCATCACCACTGCCATTAGAAGCAAAAGGAAAAGAATGAAAAAAAAATGGTGTGCGGCATGCGGTGGTAATGGTGGAAGCGATGTGAATGATAAGTGCACCTCTTCCGTCTCGTTCCTCCTGCATTCTGGCTGCCACTGAGCGGGGATGCGTGAGATGCCACAAAAGAAAACTGAAGAGTATGAAAGGGCCCAGACGAAAAACAAAATGAAGCCGGAAAAAAAAGGGGGGGAATTATGGCACTCTCTCGTGCCCATCCCATTCATCCCCTCTTCACACATTCTATCAGTGGTCTGATTAAGAGGAAGAGCGGATGGGAAGTGTGATTTGTAGTTTTTTCTTTTTTCAATGCTCATCTCTGGCCTTTTACTCTTCCCTTTTTTGTTGTTGTTGTTGCCGCTGCACACACGCAAGGCCATTCCTTTCCATTCGCCATGTTTTTTTTTTTGCTTTTTTTTTGAGGTTTCCCATTGGAGTGGAGACGCTTAGGGCTGGACGGCGAAGGCGATGAGATCAAATGGAACAAAAGAAGGATTCTACAAAAACAACTGTCTCAGAGGAGTGTGGGAGGGACCGCGATGGACGGAAGAGAAAATGATTATTGACTTTTACATAAAACACACACATACACACGTACGTACATACGTCTTCACATCTCTCTCTCTCTCTCTGTTAGTCTCCCAATATCTATTACTTCATCGTCATGGATGTACGCGCGCATATGTGCATGCAAATGTAGCCATCTCTCCCCCTTCTATTCCCACCAACCCACCCTTATCTTTCTCTCCCTCTGTACACACATGCATGCGCTTATGTTCTCTTTCTATTCCTTGGCGGTTGTCGAACCTTTTTTTTTTGTTGTTTTTTTATATCACCTCCCCTCTCCTGCATTGCGCAAGAGGAGGGTAACGCAAGAATCTCTTGTGCATTTTCTTTTTGTTAGGGATTTGCCTTGCCCGTTTCTCTCTATAGGTTTGTTTCTCATAAAAAAAAATAATTTAGGCTCTTTGGTTAGTATTCATGTTCCGCGCATCGCCAGTGTTCTGCAAGTCGCGCCACCAGAATGTCTTGCGGCGTGGTCGGCCTCATATGCACAAGTACCGCGAGCTCAACCGGTGGCAGCGACAGGCGCAGGGCATTAGCAAATGGGACCAGGGCCAGTCACATCGCCCACTGCCGTACGTGGAGCGTTTTAATCCGGAAAGCACCGGTGTAACGCGCGGCACTTCCTCCTTTGCGTGGCGCTGGTGGCATACACAATACCCCTGGTTGCCGAATGTTCCACCGGCCGGATACAATGAAGCACGAAATCGGCCGAATAATTACAGACCTCCCGCGTGGGATGAAGAGTTTACTGATGTGATTCTGAGCATGAGTGATGCGGAGATCAGACAGTACATCACGGGAAAGCTTACTGATGTCATCTTCACCGAGACACAGCGCGATGGATATGAACTACGCCGGTTGGATTTTGAAGGAAACCCGCTCACAGAGCTCCCGGAACCACGTGTTATTGAGTCTTTTGTGCTGGAGGAGGAAACCCTGCGTGAGCGAGTCATTTATCAGGTTGTAGAAGGTGTTTTTCGCCTGAGTCCGACATCTGCTGACAGGCGAGAACTGCGCAGCGTGGCGAACATAATGGACTACATTCTAACGCACGTGGCAGCTGCACGTCCACAACCACAACACCGCATTGCACCTGCAACACTTGCGGTGCTTCAGCAATGCCCGTTGCAACCGGAACTTGGTTTTGTGCATGCACTGCCAATCGACACCCGTGACAGGCTGTTGCAAGAGTGGGAGCGCATGCACCATCTCGACTGGCAATTTGGAAAGGCGGTGTACGAGCCACGCAGTCGCGAGAATACGCGCGGAAATCTCACATGGTTGCGGGAGGAATCTCACTACAATGCACGTGTAGAGTTTATGCGTCAAGTTGAGCAGGGTGAGGCAAAAGCTCGCCACATGCAGCGGATTGCGGAGGCGGCTACTAACGTTCCCGCATCAAAGTGACAAAAATTGAAATTTCTGAATGAAACTGTTGTCTTCTTTCTCTGTTCTGTGAGGGGGTGAAACACAGTGAGAGCATGAGATGCATGGCGAGGCCAGAATGGCATGAATGAGGAGGATCGAGGAGGTCCAAAGACCAAACGCACATACAGAGGAGAAAGAAGAAGAAGAGAGAGAGAGAGATGGTTGGAAAAAGCGCAGAGGGAGGATAATCCATGGGGATAAATTGCCACATTTTAATCTCTCCCCCCCTTTCCACACACGTATATATATATATATATATATATATATATATATACGGCTAAACCTTTCTCTCTCCTCTTTATTCTGATTTTTTTTTTCTTTACACGTACATATTTCTTGCTGGATGAAAAAGAAAAAAAAAATCATCTTCCTTTGCTCTTTTTTTTCCCTTCAAAAAAAAATCTCGCTTTTCTCTGTGTAGGTGTTCTGGGGTGGGTGGGAGGGGGGAGAAAAAGGAGGACTGTGATTTTTTTGTTTGCCATTTTTTTTACCGTGCCGCTGTTACTATTGCTGCTAGTGGTGGTGGAGAACGGTGGGAGAGACAGAGTGGCGTAGTTGTATTGTGGTTGTCTGGTGTGTGCATTTCATGTCTGACCTCGCAGAGGGTGATCTCAAGAAGAGCGGTGATGGTAGTGCTGATAATGACGCCAGTAATGTTGCCGTGGATTTGGAGCAGCTGCAGCTCATTCAGCTTTGCTTTGGTGAGCACGAGTTTGGTGTGGCGTTCGAAAGCGATGCACCGATAGACCTTCAAGAGAGCGTCGAGGAGACTAAAGATGAGAGTCGGCCGGAGTGGGGTGGTGACGTACTCGCTTTTGAGTTTGACCCCGTTCAGTTTGTGCAAGAAAAGCTTTGCCACGGCGTCCCACTCGATATTTTGTGCCGTGATCTTGAGACCTACTCAACGTTTCTCAAGGATAAGATCCTGCGGCATGTGAACACGGACGTGCACGATGCGTTTGTGAAGGTGTCTGGGCACCTTGTTGGTATGCAGGATGAGCTGCGATGCGTGCTTCAGCCGGTGCTTGGTGCTGTGAAGAAGGTGGAGGACGCCATGGCGATGATCGCCCAGCTGGAAGAGGTGGTGAATCGCCAAATCCGTGATGCATCCGAGGTGGAGCTGGTGCGTCTCTTTGACGTAAACTTTCTCAAACTACTGCTCCTATACAACCTCCTGTGCGAGCGGCTTGATGCGCTTCCACCGTGTTTGCACCCGCCTGAGGGTGATCAGCAGCAGCATCCACACGTGAATATTAAGAGAATTTCACCTTCTGAGGAAACGTCTCTGGCAGCAGGAAGCACACACGTGCGTGCGGCACTTCATGAAGTTGCTGCAACTTTGCAGCAGCTGAAGACTCTCAACGGTTTCCTTTCACCACTTACACAGCGCTCGAAGGAGCTGGAAGAGGCGTCAGAGATTATCCGTGATAGTACACAACGCTCGCATCGCGTCTTTGCGCAGGCGTACCTTGCACTTCATTGGGCGTATATGGAAGCTCCGCGCGTGGAGCTGACCGAAAGCCTCCGCGGTGTCATGGGCTTGTACCACACGGCTGGAGAGGTGCAAGAGTTTTGTCGCATGTATCGTGAACAGGTTCTTCGTCCCCTCCTCGACCAGGTGCTCTCGTGGCGTGCGGCGACACAGGCACGACATAGCTTAGAAGACACCATTAAACTTCTTGAGAAACTTCGGGAGGAACTCAAGACGGACGTGTTGTGCTTCGCGCCGCTGCTGCGCGAGGTCTTTGGTGGCGCTGTGCTGCCGATTCCCATGATTATTTGGCCCATTGTGTGCGAGGCGCTCGTGAAAAAGATGGTCTCGCTTTATGATGTCGGCATCGCTGACGCTTTTCGGCAGCGCTATAATGCAGCCCATGAAGTACTTGCGTTGATGGAGTCAAACTGTGCCTCTTCTGAGGAATTGTCTGCTCTAATGCAGTCACCAGATGTTGCATTGTGGAGGCACAAGTGGAACACCGACGTGTATGGCACAATGAGGGCAAATGAGTTGACGAAGACGATGGATGATGCAGTCAGCAACTTTCTCGCCACACTACTGAAGGAGGACAGAGAAGCACAAAATGGAGGAGAAAAAAATCAGGAAGAACGCCAGGTGAACTCTGATCGGTTTCTTTTTAGTCTCTTTTCTAAATTGAAGGAGGCGTTAGTATGGCTGTTCTCACCCAGCACGTATATCCACGCTGTAGCACCAAAATTTCTTCGCGAGACAGCAAATGTGACACGAATAGTGATGCAAAGTGTACTGCAGCATATCAAGAGTCTGCAGGCCACAAGTGCCATGCGGGAGTGGCTCAGCTGTGTTATGGGTGTCGCTGCGGACCTGAACGTGCTCGCTGAATACTTTGAAGGACCTTTTCGCTTGCGTCTGGAGGAGGTGAATGGCCAGACATTTGCGGTATCATCGCCTTACATTCAGCTGCTCTCGCAGGATTTGTGTCGTGCCTACGCTGCTTCACTGCACCGTCTTGTGCAGGTGCGCGTGGCGGAGGAGTGCAGTGCGGGTCTCCAAAACATTCGTTCTGTGAAGTCGGTGTACTCCCACACGCGCAGGCCGCTCCCCACCGCATCGTCGTGGTACGTCGCAAGCATTGTAGAGCCCCTCCATCGCTTCCATGAGGTGTCGCAGTCGATTCTGCCGGGCTCTGCACACCACACGATGATGATCGCAGTTGTTGAAGACGTGGCTAATAGATTTCGTACCCTGGCAAAGGACACCCTTATCGCAGCAAAGAAGACGGAGGAGAGCTGGGAAAAACTACGCCGCCGAAAGGAAACCACCGCCGGTAGTCGTGTGCCCTTTACGGAGACGCCAGCAGAGAGTGCGGCAACCGCCACCACCACTACCATGGCCATGACACGCTTGACGCAAGAAACGGCGTCGGACAGAGACAAAATGGTGTTACAGCTGTACCTGGATGCAAAGGCCTTTATTAGTGAAGTGGAAGAAATGCTACAGGAAGATATCACGTGCGAGAAATTTCCCTTGGTTGCTTCTCTCTTTAAGTTGCTAGGGCGGGCTAATTGGATCTTGGGCGAGGACATGACGGAGCCACCAGATATCGATGAAGTCGAAGTGTGACGGGTTGAGACCGAAAGATATGGGAAGCAAAAGGAAGAAAGGGTGAAGGAGGTGATATTACTTCAAAAGAAATCTATGAAGCACATGAAGTGAATCCTGCAATCTGGAGAGAGAGAGAGAGAGAGGGAGAGGGAGTGGGAGAGAAAAAGCGTGTGTGTGGTGGGCTGAGTAACTGAGAGGTTTTTTATAAAAGATTTTTATATTAATGCTATTCCCGGTGGAACCATGGAGGATCAATGCGAAATTGGGTTTTATGTACTTTATTCATCTTTTTTTTTTCTTCTCTTTCCCAAACAAAAAAAAAATCTCTTTCACACACTCAAATGCACAAAGACACAAAGATAGACAAAAAAAAAAAACAGTCAATCGGTACACCTCAGTGAAGAAAAGGCAGAGGATAATCTTCAGCCAAGCAGCGGAGTAGGTACACCGGGATGTACCGCGTTCTGGGATCACCCTATGTGCTAACGTTTCATCAGCACGTGGCGTATCTCCGTCTTAAACGTCTGCCCTTCAAGGTGTACTGCCGAACATTTACCACAACTCTCTTCTACGCATGGGTGTTCCGTGCCCGAAATTCCTTCTGCACGGTTTCTCCCGATGGAAATTCGCATCTGCAGATATGGCAGCTGGTGGATGCGGTGGAGTCGAAAGAGATGCAGGTACGACAACAGCACCAGCAGCAAAAGCAGCTCCTGGTAGAGGATGGTGGGATAAGGAATGACACTATCCTAGTGAACAAGCGAACCCATCCGAAGATACATTTAGTGAATTGGGTGTTCGTGCTCTACACATCGTGGTGGCTCTCGAAGACGGGGGCCATGTACCGCTGGGTTGATGGTGATGGCGTCGAAGTAGTTGAGGGGTATCTTCGTTACTTCTTTCTCACCCCCTTCTTTGGTGTGTCACGTGCCGTCGCAGGGCCTTTTCGACAGGCGATGGAGAAGATAACTTCCGTGACAGGTGTATCAAAGGAGACGGCACCATACATGCGGGAACACTTTAAGCACCTTTGCAACGCTCTGGAGGCACACTTTGAGCAACACCCAGAGTTATCGTTTCTTATCGGGACACCACACCCAACTCTAGCAGATGTCACACTTGGTGCGGCCTTCTCCGCCAACTTTCTTATGGACGATCCCCCTGCATCACTTGTTGTGCAGAAGTATCCCCACCTGAATCGTTATCTAGAAAATGTGACGGGGTGGCATGGCGGTGTATTTTTGGGTGCATTGCATCCGGGGGAGTTTGACAGTTCAGCGAGGGGTGACTCCTGTAACTACGCGGATGTCGTGCCTGAGTCGCTCATACCCATCTTGCAGCTTATTGAGGAGGTGATGCCCTTTATGCTGTCGCAATGCGCCGCCTTTCATGCGTTCATGGCGGGTGATGGGATAAGAAGTCTCAAAAAGGAGCCGCTGGAGGAGCCATGGAAGGGTTGCAGTGGGTACCTCCTTTCTCAGATGACGGATATTAAGTCCCTCATGATTATTGACAACGGCATCTACACTATCAGTGCCAGAGCGCAAGACCTTGAGGTTGCACTACTCGCTGCACGTGAGGTTGTAGGGGATGACGATGAAAGCGCAAAACCGCTTGGATCTCTGTTGCATAGCAGTCAAGATGCCAGTGGCTCAATGAAACCAATTGCTGATGCACAACGCACTGAGGTAGCGCTTGATAGCTTATCCTCCGTTACAGAGGTTGGTAATGAAAAAAATGATATAAACAGCAGTGGCTGCAGGGATATTCTTGCAGATGATGCAGATTTCCACCGTGTTTTCACAACCACAAGGCGTTCGCGGAGTGTGCTGCAACCAGGGAGGGTGTCCGGTCAGTTAACACAGGGTGTGATGGATGCCCGTCTTCACGCTCTGCGTGACATGCTTTTCAAGATGCACCACCCACACTACACTCTTACGACTGTCTTTCACGGTCGCAAGATTTTTGTCGCCGTCATTCCAGAGCACGAGATGGTGAAAAAACGAGGGAAGTATTGATCAACAGCAGCGAACGACGTGGAATTCACTCTGTATGTGTATGTGCTTCTGTGTTTTTTTTTTCTGTACAGCTTGCATGTAATTTAAATGATCCTGGAGTTTTTTTTTTCTTTTCTCGTCTTCTTGCATGAGCGGTAGCGGACTCAGGGGTTAGGGGGGCTGTTGAAGTAGAAAGGCAGGGCACAGGTGGTGGACATACTTCCTCGTGCTGTTGTGGCTGTGCGTGCTACCATTATATTGCATGCAGAGGTGGGTGTAAGCTAGAGGGATAGAGCGAAGAAACAAACGTGCGTGCGCAAACATGTTCACTCTCGCCCGTGTGCAGCTAGCGAGCAAGTCGATGCAAAAATACAAGACAAAACTGCGCTACCGCTTCCGTCAACCATCTGTTTTGCCCGTGCGTCAAACTCTCCAGCAGCGACACAATACGATTCTGAAGGTACTTGAGAAGCGTCGAATCAATTCTGGGAGGCATTCCCCATATCGCTATGTGGAGCAGCGTCTGTACTCTAAGGCGTCACGATTGGACCGTGAGGGAATAAATCTCAACAAGACGTACGCCTTGCAGGGGCTTGGTGACATGGAACCACTTCGAAACAGCGCCAACTTTGGTGTCTCGGAAAGCGATGCGCTGAAGTACGAGGGTTGGGGAGAGCGAAACAAGTATACCACACCACCCATTCCCTACACCCCGCTCGCGGCACGGAAGCTTGCTGCTGGTGAGTTGTGGCCGTCGGCTCCAGAACCAACGGGGATGATGAGCAAAGAAGTTCGTCTTTTGCGCAATGAGTCGAACATGTCGCCTAGCGCTCGCGATTTCTGCGAACGGGTGGCATATCATCTGCGTCGTTCGTTCAAGGCGTGTCCAGGGCACATTAGCGAACACATAGACTTTGCCCAACTCATCATTCAGGAGGTTCTTGGATCTCGCCGCTCCAGAGAGATCTACATTGTTTGGTCAACTGTGGACCCAGCAGCACGTTTTGAGATGGAACCGCTCCTGCACCAGCTGAACCATTGGGTGCAGCGCCTCATCATCCAGCGTGTAAAGCGGCGTCCACATATTCCATGTGTGACATGGATCTACGATGGCGGCCGGCTGGAGCGGGAAATGCCGCGAAATCTCAAGGAGGAGCTGGAGAGCTTCGCAGGTGAGGCGACGACAACTCTGGAGACGCGTGTGAAGTACCTTAAAGAATTGGACACAATGAACCAGCGCATGAAGGACATTCCATGGTTTATGCCCTACCTTTGGGGCAAGGAAGAAAAGGCTGAACGTCATAAGAGAATGGTGGCAGATCTCTCAGAAGTGGAGCGGCGGCAGCGTGAGGAGGCTCAGGGGCGAAGCGCGCCGCCGGCGACAAGTCCACCGCCGCAGTTTATTCGTTAGTCCTCACGCCTCTTTTCTGGCATTACATGGGCCCTCCTCTCTGCCCTTTTTCGTATGCTGGTGGATCTTCTTACTTTACTGCAGTTTATTTTACTTCGCTTTCCTCTCACCTCTTGTTTCCCCTTCGTTACTTGTCCCATCTCTTTCTTTGACATTTTTTTTTGTGTTTTCACGCACCTCACACAATCCGTATATACGTATATACATGGGTGACCACCGAAGTACACACGGAGACTGTGTGTGGTGGAAAGTAGAAAATAAAAATAAATAGTGTCTGTCTGTCTGTCTGTGTGTGTCTGTGTGTGTGAGGGGGTGGGAATTAGAGGTGGCGATAGAGAAAAGGCGGCAAGAAATGTGCTGTGAAGTGAAGAAAATCAAGCCGCCGGACAAGCGCTTTCCGAGGCCAAACCATGTGGCTAGAAATTCTGAAATACTACGCTTCTGCACGAGAATGGGGCAACCTGCACCGGGGCAAAACACTCGCTCTGATGACGGCAGGCGATGCACGAGCACATTGGGCGAGTCTGTTTTGTTTCGCCCCTACTGTCCCCATAGACCACAGATGGGTATCACCAAAGTATTACCAACGCGAGCGAAAGAAATTTCCATTCAGCATTTGATGCACCGACGACTTGCCCTTCGACCAGCATGTGGCGCAGATGACGCTGCTGCCTCCCACCCTATGCGAAAACTGCGGCAGTTGGGTTCGATTGTGGCTGACCCCGACAGGTCGGGGACGAGGAGGGTAACGCTGCGGATGCTAGATGAACTTGTTATTCCGCTGAGCTCCACAGTGCGTCTGCATGATGTGGAAGGGCGAATGTTGAGTGTTGGCCGTGACGTTCCAGAATTATACCCGTTGACGTCTCGCGTCTCTGAGTTCGACTCGCTTTCTGATGGTATTCCATTCCTTGTGAAGATTCTTCATGACCGCCCCATACTTTCTAACAGCACACACACCTTGACGGGTGATATTGCTAGTGGCACGCCGTGTTGGCAGAGGTATGCCACAGCTGTCGCTCTCTATATCGCACTTGCAGATGCGGGATACTGTGACCAGGCCCTGCCCTTTTTCTCTATTCAGCGGACAAACTGGAAGGAGTTTCTGCGCAATCAAATGCACTTGCGTCTTGATCTTATGTCCAACAGTACCACACGCATCATGCTGCGATCACAGTTTGGTGAACATGGGACTGAAGGGGTACCAGTTGCGTTATTGCATGACATTGAGATGAAGGGCACGCTGCGTCGTCCATTTATTGAGCGGTCGATACCAAGTCTCACTACACGCCCGTTTTCTGATGCCGAGGTATTCCAGCTTTTTTACCTTCAGCTTGTGTTTCGAAATGTGTGTGATGTGCGATTTCCTGGCATGTTATCTTGTGACGACGACATTCTTTTGAGGTCGGATCTAATTGGGGCGCAAATGTGTGAGAAGCAGCCACTGGCATTTGAGCATCCTTCTTACCCTGACCGCTGGCTTCTGTTTCCAGTTCGATCTCGGATTTTGCACTTCGTATCCCTCGAGGAAGCCATCATTCCGCACTATACATCTCCGGAGCGGCTCTGCGAAACAGCGAAGCAGCGGCTTTTCGGTGCTACCCCTCGACTACCATGCCAGGGGAAAGTGGGTCGGTTGGTGGTTCTTGGATGGGCGGTGGATCGCGTCATTGAAAGCCCAAAGGAGGCGTCAGTAGCCTTGGAAGAGTTATTCGCTCTATTTGATGAAACATATGGGGTGCCACGAACGGTGGTGTGGCAGGCACCCGTCGTGCCTCGCATTTACCGCTGTGGCAACATCTCCCTTGCGCGTCTCTGGAGAAGAAACGATGATATGTCCGTTTTTTTCGCGAGACCACCGCCACAATTTTTCAACCCGATGGCTTGTGTCCGGAAGGAATGCCTTCCAGGAGGGTCACATCCGGAAAGAGAGTGGAAGGGGGAAGAGGAGGATCGCCTACTACGGTGTTGGCAGCAGTATATTAGGGATGGTAATCTTACAGTGTTTGACGGTGCCACTGACGGGATTGAAGTGGTGCGATTCCTTGGAAGCGGTGGAAGCAGTCTGGTGTACGAGGGACGTTATGGCACCGAACGCCTTCCTGTCGCAGTGAAGTGCCTCATCATCCCAGACGGGATGGATACCAACTCTTACATTAGAGAGTCCCTTACAAACGTTGCATTTCTTGTGTTGTTCAATCAAATGGAAAGCTGCAACATCCTGCGTGGAACTCACATCTATGACTTTGTTGTCAGTTCTACACCTCCGAATGGCATGCCAGATGATGATGTACGTATATGTAGTTCTAAGGCAGCAACGGAACTCCCTGTGAAACTTTGTTATCTCGTAACTGGGCTCATGGATGGAGTTGTTGGCAGATTTTTGACAGAGGAGGATAGTGATTTTGACCCCGGCTACGACACGCTTGTGAACACCCCGCTGCGTGATGGCGAGGTTTTCCAGTTTTTGTACACACAGCTCGTTCTGCGTACTCTGTTCGACTGCATCATCATGGACATAATGCTACATGGCCAGCTCCGTGGTGACAACCTCGGCTACTCTTTCGTCGCTCGCCGCAGAACGGATGTTTCTCTCTTGCACCCTTCGTATGAAGGCATCATTGTTTGTTTCCAGTCTAAGTTAGCTGCCTCTCCACGGTATTTGCGTTTTTCGTCGGACACGCAGAATGCCGATGATCTTGGGCCACTTCGTTTTATTTGCTTTATTGATCTCGGGCAAGGAATGCAACCTGAGCTTCAGGAGCTCGTCCGGCGTGGTCTAATTGGTGAAACCGTTGTTGAATCATGTATTCAAGACGATGGACTCGGTCGATATTGGCCACCAAATCAGCTCTACAGCAAATACATTGAGACATGTGGTGCTGTGGCGTGCAAAGTTATTGAATGGGGTGCCAATCTTACTATCAACTCGCCACAAACTGCAGAAGAGGCCCTGGAGGAGCTGTTTGAGCTCTACTTCCCTGCATATGGTGTGGAGCCACCGACGGCGGCAGAGCTTGCCACTCATGCCGTATTGGAATGGACACCCGCCACTGTGAGGGAGCTACAGCATTGTTGCGTCTTTCGCGACAGCAGGAGTTAAAAATGAAAATGACAGATTCAAAGGGGCTGCGAATCATGTGCGACTTTGGGTTGGGTTGACGGTATGATGGCAACGACTCATTATTATGATGCTTTAAATGTATATATATATATATATATATATATATATATTCTCGTTTCTCATGTGCTCACGATTTGCATCGACTGCTTGACACGTATCCGTCACTATCGTAATGCCGATTTTTACCCGCTGAACGGTGGAGGACAGGGGCGGCATTGTGTATGCTTCTCTGCTGGTATTTATTCTTCCCCCCCCCCCCCTTTTTTTTTCTTTTTTTTTTCTTTTTTTTACTGTCTTATATTTTTTTTTTTGCTTTTGCGTATCAGAGGGCGGTGTTGGTGGGGTAGTGGAAGAAACACATCTAAAGTGGGGTTTGAGAAGTGATTGGTGGCTAGAGCTTGGTGCAAGAAGTCATGACGGAGGACATCAAGCCACTGACGTTGACAAAGGAGGAGATGGAGAGAAGTGCTAACCGCCTGAGCACCCAGCATCGTAAGGAGGTGCAGCTGAAGCCTTTAGTGGCACGTCGCACAATAACACCCGAAGCTAGGGATCGCAGTGTGAAGCATCTCTACAACGACTCCATGGAACATCGGAAGCGGAAAATGCAGGAGATAGAGGAAAATGTCAATGCAGAAATCGACAGGTATCACTCAGCAAGAGCGAAGATTGACGCGGAGGAGGAAGACGCGTTGGTGCGGCGTGTCTACAACGACTCAATCGAGCGGAAAAATCAGAAGATGAAAGAACTCTACGATCGCGAGTTGGCTTCCCTTGTGCGCAAGAACAAGGTGCTTGGGAAAGAGGAGCAGGTGACGGTCGTCTCGCGCCTTTATAATGAAGGCATGGAGAACAATCGAAAAAAACATATTGCGTTGTTTGAAAAGTACGTGGTTGGACGGCAGACGAAGGCTGTTCAACGCAGCAGGGAGGAGATGGAGGAGGCATGCGACAGGCTCTGCAGGGGAGAAGGTGTGACATCTGCATGATGTATATACGTATATATGTGTATACGTTGAATACAGAGAGCGTTCTGTGATGTGCTTCCGAATGTATAGCGATGAACATTACTTTCATCGGTCGTTATTATTACCATTCTTATTCACTGGGAACCTGCGGTGGGAATGTAGTCCCCCCAGCCTTGTACTTTTTTCTCATACCGAGGAATCGATGGACCGCAAAATTATTTTACCCTTTACAAATATTCAGCCTGTCGCAAAAGGTATAAGTTCTGGAAAACATAAGGTATTTTAAAATTTCACATCAGGCCTTTCACCGCACAGAATGTTGACAACACCACGCCATTCTCGGTGTGGAATGGAAGACCCGCGTTCGATATTTCTATGCCTTTCTGCCGGGCAACGGCACTACGGCATGCTCCTTTCTCTTGCACCCGAAGCACCTTCTAGATTTCAGTTATCATATGCACGGGGTGCTGATTTTTGAAAGATGACAATCTTACGGCTCGCTTTGAGCATTGAAACGGGATGAATTTAGCCTCTACCTGGCATTGTTCACGATGGCAAGGAAATAGGATTTCATAAAGGGCCTTTGAAGAGGCGAGAGCATCTCTCCGAAGCGAGAGGGAGGCCTTCCAGAAAATGGATGGACTTAACAAGGGGAGTGGTGCTTGCGAGAAGAGGCGCGCAGGAGGTGGGCAAATGGGTGCTTTCAGCACTTCCTTTCATTAGTGCTATTTTTATTGTAGAGAACGAGAGCTCCTTTAGACTATCATGGGGTATTCTGATATATATACATATATATATGTTATCATAATCAATGTAATCTCTGGAACCAACACTTATTCTTTTTCTTATCTTATAACTAGGGGGGAAGGGCAAAGCATCAATTATTTTTTTCCGTGTGTATCCGTCTTTCCCTTTCCTTCGCCGTGCTTGTCGTGTTGACTGATGCAGACAGCTACAGTCGAGGAGGTGGGCATATGGCTCCGTGAGAATCGTTGCCCAATGACGTTGTTTGAGTTATACCACGAGTGGAAGGTGAACCATGAGGTGTGCAGCCCGCTCTTAGAGGGAGCAGCAGCACTCTCAGCCAACGATAGTGACGAGTTCGTGGGTGTTGGAAGTGGAAAGGATAGTTTAAGGGCTGATTCTATGGAGCAAGCTGTGGTGGATGTGCTGTTTGAGTTTGGAAAACAGTGTGGTGGTGCGGCTATTCAGTGCGCTGCCGCAAAGGCGCTTTCGAGGCTTTCACTGAACGATGGGGGGTCAGGGGAATACTACCACCTTCCCTGCCCTTCTTTTCGTGCGAAGGATACTGTTTGTAGTGGTAGACGAGCGATAAGAACTACGGATGCGCCTCTGGAGAAAGAGATGGATGAGGAAGACATCTTGGGTGTGTCGTTTCGTGCGAAGCTGCAGCAGTCGGAGGAGGGCCTGGCAAAGGTGACTTCCATTCTTACTGAATCTCTTAACACGCTGGTGCATATTGTGGATCCCATGCGAAAAGATGTGCTGATTCCACTTATCAGCCTCCCTGCAACATTGAGTGGCAAGAGCGCTGGCAAGGCTGCAGCTCGTCGCATGCTTCTTACTCTTTACACTCGTCCAAGTCACGAGAACCGGATTGAAGTGGCAAAGGCATGGGTGGAAAGCCTGAAGCATGTCCCCTTTTCTGTCCTTGAGCACGACATCGTCCCGGAGATGTACATTTTGGTGAACGCAAAGGCATCAGAGAGGCGTATATTGGCTCTCAACTGCATGGAGTACGTGTCACCGCTACTAGGAGGAGATCCTGTGCTGAGGCGGTCGATTTGTCAGGGTTTGCTGAAACCGCTTAGTGAGGATGAGTCAAAGACGGTGCGCTGCCATGTTGTCTATTGTCTTGTAGAGTTATGGCCACAGGTCACTGAGTGCGGTGGTAACAAGGAAGAAGAGAGCGATGAGTGGTGGTGTGGCAGCAGTTTTGACGAGTGCTTCTACTACTACCTAGAACTTATTTTACACCTTATTCTTCATGATGCGAGTGACACTGTAAGACGTCGAGCCCTCCAAGGTTTTCGGGATGAGGTTTTACCAAAATGTGTATCACATCGTATGCTTCTTACACGTGTTTCCCCGGTGATATTGTCTTGTATTGAGAGGGAAATGGCTGTTTCTGTGGTGACCCATTCGCCGCTTCAAAACACTGCAACCCGGTCAGCTATTCCTGCTCTTGCTTCAGGGGAGAAACTGGGCGCTCTAGAGGCTACCAGTTCTAGGAATTCCCTGATATTGGTGAGTTTGATCCACAATGTTCTTCACTACATATGTGTGGATGACACAGCAGGCTATAGGGTGGTTGCCCCCAGCGTATTTGACGCCTATCTCTACGTCTTGCTGCCCTCTGTGTATGCTCTTGTAGTGACGAGTCGCGAGCATGAGGCCTTGAACTCAGTTATTTGTGCACTTGCATCGGCACTGGCAACAATAATGCCTGCGCTTCGCATGGTAGACTGGAAGTGTTTGCGGAGATTGCTTGAAGTTTCTCTTAAGGAGGAGTTTGGTGGTGGCGGTGGAAACGATAGCCGTGGTGCCATGGTGGTTTCACACTGCGACGATTGGCGCAGGAGGCAGTTGTGTTTTTTTTTTGCATTCTTAACATCTGTTGCTGGTATGTATGATCCCTCTATTGAAAACACAACACAATCTAGTGCGATAACATCCGATGCTGCTGCGCTGCTTCTCCATATGGTGACGGCAGGTGCAGATGAAGAGGAGGAGAGGACGAAGCAGGCAGTAACAGGGGCAGATGCTAGCGCGCGCCTCGATGCATGTGCATCCAGCCTTTCCTGCTTTATGGTGCGTGGGGATGAGGCAGAGGCGGTTTCATCAGTGCTCTGGTCCTTCACAAAATCTCTGGAGGAGAGGCAACGTATGCTTGCAGTTGCACTTGTTGAGCACATCAGTAGCTTGTCGATGGATGACAAGGTGCGTTCACTGCACCTTTGGCCTCCACTTCTTGTGCTGATGAATGACACAACATATGAGGTGAAGGAGTCCGCGGTGAAGGCAGCCGTATCAATGGTGACATATATCAGTACGCCTGTGGAGCAGGAGAGGGTGCTGCAGGCTGCGTTGGCAACGGTGGAGGAGGCAGGATGTCCCTCGCATCTTAGCGCTACGTTCTTGCGGCACTGGTGCTCGCTCATGCGGGTGATGCCGGCAGAGCCACGCGAGTCTTTTATGTACCCGGCGCTCGCCACAATGATTGACCAACTTGTGGAGACATTTCGCCGAAGGGAGAGGGGAGTGCCTGAAAAAGAAGGATCGATACGTAGGGTGAGTGACGGGGACGTTGAGGAGACGTTGCAGGCTCTTCTTGCTGTTCTGGCGGCTATTCCCCACTGCGCGGTGGTGACACCACAACCCGTCAAGAAGTATCTGATTCCCGGCATACGACTCCTGGCCTCCGTTTCGTCGCTCTCTGTGACGTACCGCTCACAGATGCTGACCATTGCGAACGAGTACAGCGCTCTACTGGATCCTAACAGGGGTGGAGTGCACGGTGCGTCAAGCTTTCTTCACCGAGTGCGGAATGAGCTGAAAAAGCACATTTAATCACCACTATTTTCCCCCAGCTGTTTTGGAAACATACACAATGTACGTCTTTTGTGTATGAGGGTGCGTATTTGTTTACTCGTGCTTCTTTGGAATGGGAGGGGATAATCTCTTCGTGCGGTATGGTGCCCTTGCTCTCTGTTTCTAGATTCTCCAGAGGTGAAAAATGAGAGAAAGCTCCTCTCATTTTTCTCTACTGCATACTCTTTTTTTTTTGTTTGAAAGCTCTCGACGGGGGAATCATGTGGACTCACTGCAATCCTACAAATAACGGCAGTAAAACTGTTTCGCTCTGGTTCAGTCTCTTCTTTTTTTTTTCTTTTAATCCACGGGGCGGTACTTCATGAGGCTTTTTTTAAAAATGAAAAGCCCACACACCCAGCTACTCTACTCGCCTTCCCCGCGAGGTGGGCTGAAACACTGCCCGCACCTCTCCACTTATCCGCAAGGTCTCATGTGGAGCGTTGCGTCACGAGGTTCAGTGGCGTGGCGCAGCGACATGACTTCCTACTGCCCCTCTGAACTCCCCTGGTACATCACGTGCATGGTGGATGCAGAATCTACTTCTATTTGTTGCTTTCTGATGATAGGGCAGGGAGCCGGGGATAGGACTATTCTCGGTTTTCTCACAAACACCAACACATAGACGCACGCGCGCACAAACGAAAAGTTTAAAAAAATTCTGTACGCTCTTTATTTTTTCTGACGGTGTGTCTTTCTACACCCCCCCCCCCTTGCCGTGGTTCAGCGCCTCTGACACACTATCCCACACGTCTGTTGGTGGCCACGGGGTACGAAATCGCCAATCTTCGTTTTTCTTCGTAGTATTTACGATCTTTTTTTTTTCCAGTTGGTGTGCCCCTTCCCTTCTCCTTCGGTTCGCATGCTTATCATCAGCTGGAATGTGGCGGGCTGGTCGTCTACTTCCAGAATGATTCGGGAGGATTTTGGCAGCATAGCGGCCTTCCTGCAGCTCACCGGGGCCGATATTGTCTGCCTTCAGGAAGTAAAGGGATCATTAGAAAAATTGGGCGTGGATCCGTTCAGCATGGGTGCAAGTGATTCTGGATCGCTTGGGGTTGACGGATGGGAGTCTTTCTGGTCATTTAGTGGCAGGACGCACCGTGGGTTCAACGGGGCGTGCACCTTTGCGCGCAAAGGACTCACATGGTGGTGTGACTCCCAACCGTTCACCCACGAGGACGATGATAGGGCAGGGGAGCTCAACGACGAGGGTCGTGTTGTTGTTACAGGGCACAGCGCCTTCGTCGTTGTGAACACGTACGTTGTTAATGCCCGTCACGGTCTGCGATCTGCCTTCAAGAAGCGCTTTTTTTCAGCTTTAAAAAGTCTATTAGTGCGACTAAAGCAGACAACAGGTCTCCCGGTTATTCTGCTCGGTGACTTGAATCAAACGTACCGTGCTGAGGATGCGTTTTGGTCGTTACGGCGGCTCAGTCTGTTTGCTGTGCTGCAACTTTCTCGCCGTACTCAAGAAACACCAGATGATGAATGGCAAGAGAGCTTTCCCTCTCTTCCGGTGACTGCCGTTCGACGACTGGAGGTCTTCATAGCGAGGGAGGTTTCCATGCTTCTTGTAGAGGCTTTGGAAAACCGGGAGACCCGTGGGCCCAAAAGTATCAGCGTTGACAGTCGTATCCTCGACGGGCAGATAGATGATGTGATAGAGAGCAACGATACCCCTCTTATGAGGCTCAAGCATCGGGTGCGGAAGGGTAGAGAGGAGCATATGGGGGAAGAGGTTACCCTGGCGGAGCTGTGCGACGCCGGCCTTCGTACCGTTTTTGTTGATGCCCTGACGCGCCCCCAATTAGCCTCACATAACCGTGAACTTTTCGCTCTTGTACAATACTGCGGTTTGCCTCCCCACGAAGAGGCGAGTGTACAGTTCATGAAGCAGCTTCTCACTGAGCTCTCTCTCTACGACGCATTACTTATTCAAGATCAGCGGAACAGCTCTTCTAATGTGTGTCCCTGTCCGTATACATGTTGGGATCAGTCAAGGAACAAACGGATGACAAATGAAGGTACACGAATCGACTATATTCTTATTGATGAGGCTCTTGTGCCTTCGCTGGTTCCATGTAGAAGGACGGAGAACAACGTCGGTGTCTTTGCCTCTGTTGATATCGCCACGGAACAGGGGGAGCGCTCAGGGAGGGAGGAGGAAGAAAAGTCAGAGGGTAATGAATCACCACCGTCTTTCTTCGACGAGTTTAACGGTCGGTCCATGTCGATCGGTATTCGCCGCTCAACGGCTGGTGGGTTATACCCAGCAGCACCGTTTGATGGCTCCGGCTTGCCGCCATTGAGCGTCGCGGCGAAAGGCCTGCAGTTTCGTGGGTTGCCATCTACTGGCATGTTCGTCACCCCTCCTCAATATAGCGATCATTGCGGGGTTTCTGCCTATTTTGAGGGTATATTCTTGGCGCTACGACCGGGGAAAGTGGAGGAGCGACATCGCTGCATGTACCGTCCGCCTGTGAGCCTTCACACCTTTTTTGCAAAGCGCCCAAGGCAAGAAGGAATGCCCACAGTGGCAAAAGGTGCTGCTGTTGAAAAACGGGAAGTTGAGAGTAGGGTGAATTTGCCGGTGTCACATCCTAAAAATGGAGGAGGAAGGCATTCAGTGGCGGTATTTGATATTTGTGACGATGATCAGAGCAGAGATACCGATGATTCTCATTAATGTGCCTATTGGTGCACTTTTTTTTTTTTTCTTCTCTTCTCTGGCATTCTTTGCGTCTGCATCTTACGCTTTATTTCTTTACTTTGCCTTGTCCTTTTCTTTATACGCACCCTCTTTTTGCTGCTTCCAGTGCATCTATTCATTTTTTTTTTCTTTGACCTACTCTTGTCTTCACTCCTTAGTTAGTTGACTAGTTGGTCAAATGAGTCGTGCAGCCTTCGTGGAGAAGGCGACATTGGCGTCCGAGCGGGCAAAGGAGTTTATCAACAGCCGCGGCAGCATGGTGACCCGAGCCCGCTCGCTTGTCTCCGGGGATGCGCAGTTTTTCTCCATTCAGCCAAACGCAGATGACTTGCGTCGTCATCTGGATTCGGATTCCATGCATGATAAGCGGGATGCAATGAAGCGTATTATTGCACAGATGTGCAAAGGCCGAGATATGTCCGCTCTCTTCACCGATGTGGTGAAGAACATTCACGCCCCGTCTATTGAGCTGCGGAAACTCATTTACTTTTACATCACACACTACGCTGATGAACGACCAAACGAGGCACTGCTTTCTATTTCTGCATTTCAAAAGGATCTGATGGACTCCAGCATCCATGTACGCTCCTTGGCGCTGCGCATGCTCAGCTCGATTCGCATTCCTGCAATCCATCCGTTGGTAATGGTTGCGGTGAAGAAGTGCTCTACGGATTCGGAGCCTTTGGTGCGCAAGACTGCAGCTATTTCACTTGCTCAAGTGCATGCAATCAGCGGTGGTGACGAGGACACTGAGACAATGCTAGAGCTGTTGCAGCTTCTCCTGGCAGATAAGTGTAGCGAGGTTGCGGCGGCGGCCGCCCTTTCTTTTATTGAGATTTGCCCGGATAAAATACAGTTCATTCACCGAGTCTACCGTGGTCTCTGTCGTTCACTTGTCGACTGCGAGGAGTATGGACAAGTGGTGCTTCTTCACCTGCTGCTCCGCTATGCACGAACACAGTTCTTGGACCCTAATGATCATGTCACGTGTTTCTTGCAACAGTCGTCACCCCCAAGGGGTGGCAATGTGAAGGACGACCATGAGAAAAGTGACGGTAGTGGGGATAGTGACGATGAAAGTTCCTCTTCTTCACTCTCCACCACCTCGGCGGTAACACACAGGGACAAGGAAGGTAATCGACAAGAGGTTGGGGAGGCACCAGTGCTAGACCCTGACCACCAGCTACTGTTGGATTCCGTCAAACCACTTTTTATGAGCCTCAATAGCGCTGTTGTGGTGGCTGCTACTTCAGTTTTTTATCACTGTGGCCCCACAGCCGAGTTGAACGTATGTGTTCAGCCTTTGCTGCGCCTGCTTGCGGGGCGTGAGGAGCACCAGGCAATTGTTCTAAGTGCCATTCACACAGTCGTGGTTTCCAGTCCGGAATCTTTTGCCCCCTACATCAAGGAGTTTCTCCTTCTTCCCCGCGATACACGGGAAGTACGGGAACTGAAGATATGCATCATATCAAAACTGGTCACGGAGAGTAATTTCACTGAGCTTTTTCGTGAGTTTTGCGCGTATGTTCACAGCTTCTCTGTAGATTGCGTTATGAGTGCAGTGCGTGGCCTCGGGCTGATTGCTGCTCGGCTGAAAGGATGCGCTGCTCAAATTATGCGCCTTCTGGTCCCATTGCTCTCTCATACAAATTCTGAGGTTGTATCAGAGTCCATTGCAGTCTTGCGCCTGCTTGCCGTGCAGGGCACCAACAAGAACAAGACTTTACGGTTGGTGCATCGCCTCTTGCAACAGCTGTTGAAGGGGAAAATTGTGGGTTCCTCTGCAAAGGCTACCGTTCTTTGGCTTGTTGGGGAGAATATTCAGCTTCACACGGCAATCGCCGTAGCGGCGCCTGAGTGCTTCCGCGCCTTTGCCAAGAATTTCGCGCAGGAGACCACAGTGGTGAAGAAGCAGGTGCTGACACTTGGGTGTAAGATTTGTATTTTTCTTGATGGTGAAAGCACACTGGCAGATCGCTTCCGCAAGCTTTTCATCTACGTCCTTGAGCTCGCCCGCTTTGACGAGGATTATGATGTGCGTGATAGTGGACGGTTCATTCGACTCGTCGTGGACCGCCAGGATGATATGTTTTTGGCACTGAAGCGCATGTTACTGACGGAGAAGCCGCTGCCGCAGTCAAGCGACCCGTTTGAAGGGCGCAGAGTCTACCAGCTGGGTACTATGTCGCACCTGTTTGGCAACGCACTCTTTGGCTATCAGGAGCTACCAGAGTGGCCGAAGGTGGCGTCCGATGCCCTGCTGCGCGGCCCGCCACGCAGTCATCACCGTGGGCAGTATAATGAAAACGGTAACTACGATGAGATCTCAACGCTTGTCTCGAGCAATATGGAAAGTGATACATCCTCTGAGACTTACTACAGCAGCAGCAGCAGCATGACAACTGACGGATCACAAACCACTACTGTCACCAGATCAAGCAGCATGACTGAGAGCGATGGTAATAACAGCGATAATGAAGCAGAAGACACTGATAATAGTGATATCGGTAGCAGCGTCGACAAGTACTACAACGAAATCTCTGACGATATCCTTCCTTCCAGCAATGGCGCGAAGAAAACAGTTGCAGTTGCAGGAACATCGCATGGGATTACCGCCAAGTTCGTGGTACGCCATATTGATCCCAATGTGGCCACTTCAGTTTTGATCGATTCGGTAAGTACGCCATTTATGTGCGAAAACTGTGCGGGAAACTATGGTATCACAGGTGCTGTGGGTAATGAAAATCTCATGCCAGATGGCACTGTGCCTTCTCTCGTTCCCGGCGAAACAACTGCACCTAAGACGATGCCAAGTTCTTCAGATGCCGAGGAGTAAATCAGGCGAAAACAGTGAAGGAATAGGAGGAGGAGGACTATGAGTGTGCCTCGCAGGAAGTGACTGCTGCACATGTTTGACGCCTAGCTTTGGAAGCGTCAAGGCCCAGAAATCCCCTGCGCCCCCCCCCCCCCTACTCTCACTCTCTCCTTCTCTTGGTTTCTTTCCTTTTTCGAGTGTGTGCGGTTATTTGGGTGTCTACTTGCGAAGGGCGCCATTGTTCTTGGCCCGCGGCTAGTGCGAACGCGGGGCCACACAAAACGGGCTGAAAGGGAAACAAAAAGAACTGGAAGGACTGCGCGAGACCTTCAGACGATCGCCAAACCTCAAGCACACGCACAAAAGAAAGGAACAAAGCGAAGCAGCGGCAAAATAACAACAGCAACGAAAAAAATGCCGCAAAAGGTGGGAGGCGTAGCAGCGCGAGGCCATTGCTGAAGTCGCAACAAAAGCTAATGGGAGATGCAAATAATTTTTTATGCACTTTTTATTTTTATTTTTGGATGGAAGGGGTTCTGCGTTGGTTCTAATTTCTCTCTTCTCTCTTTTATTTGAAGCGAAGCAGCGCGGCAGGAGAAAAAGCAACAACAACAGCACTGAAGCCAAACGGAAGAGGGCAACGGTGGCGAGAAGCAAAAAAAAAAAAGCGCACGAAACAGCAGGCGGAGCAGGAGGGTGGAAGAAGAGAGGAAAAAAAAAAACAGGAAGAAGAAACTCACTACCAACCACAAAGAAAACCTGCCAGAAAACAAACAAAAAAAACAGGTGAAAAAAGGCTCAAACGATTCATTAAGTGAAGACCAAACAAAAAAAAGCAGAACGGACAAGCAACAATAAACAAAAAGAAAAAAAAACTTACACAAAAACGTGAGGGAGAGAGTGAAACAGGTATATAGTTGTATACAGTACGTTTAGTGCAGGGAAATCTTAGCGTTCTTCATTTGTACACTCAGTGACATTGTGTGGCCCGTGACCAGCCACTAGCTTGAATTATTTCTACTCATCGCCCACACCGTCGGTGGTGGAAGAACGCACAAAAAGCAATAACAACAAAAGTCTGGAGAAAGTGCACGACAGCTAAAGGATGAGCCTGTACGATTCTGACGTGGATGATGTTTTGGCCATCAAGGGGGAGTTGTGGATGTGTGCTGATGGAAACAAACCGTATAAGGTGGGTGCCGGAAGGGGTTCGAAGAACTTTATTAGTATCGAGGATGATCGTTTTTTTGTCTATTCCACACGGAGCTCACAATCACGTCTTATCAAAGAGGTGTCTTTCCGCTCCATGAAACGAATGGCGTGGTTCACACACAACCCGAAGCCCCCTGTCTCTGGAGGCCCACACGGTGCCCCGTCTGCACATGCACGCATGGGGCGTGGCACTGCTGTTGCCGCTCTCCAGCCGCAGCAGTATTACTATATCGTCCTGGAATTTATTCGAGACAACACAGTCGAAGGTACCATGAACCTGGCAAGACGTGAGCGTGTCGTTTTATGCACTGACAATGCACAGGAGTTTCAGGCTTGGCAGCAGTTTGTGGAGACATACAAAAGTCCGATAAACCGCGGTGACGGTGCTGACATGGAGTTCATTCCCGGTCGGTCCCGCAAACCCCGAAAGTCGGAAATTGACTTGGATGTTCATGACGACACTACCAGTGATGATGGGGGCGATGCAATGGCAGAGACGATGAATGAGCTACACCTGTGGAGGAAACGGGCATTAGGACTGCTTAACGACACATTAAATATGACAAACATAACTGATGATACAAAGGATGATCCACTTTGCGCGGACTCAGATCATGCGATGTGGAACAAACGTGTACAAATCTTAATGGATGGACTGAAGAGCAGATCTAGCGCTCCTCCCAGTTCTGTTGAGAGGCATGGCGCCGAGGACTATACTCCTCAGCTCGCTCTGTGGAATGAATTGTACGATAAGCATTTCCCTGCTGAAGTCCACCATCATAAGGGTGAGAGTTACAGGTTGGAGCATCAGCTGGGACGAGTGCAAAGAGTAGATGATATTCTATCAAAAGCATCCCTGACAGCACAGTCACCGTCAAAAACTCTAGTTAAGCAGAATAGTGACCCTATTGTTGCTGCAGCAACAGCACTGCAGGCGGAGTGTCTCTCAATTGTACGCGACCACGAATCCAGAAGGCGTTTGGTAGTGGGATCATATGATAATGATGACTGCGATACCAGTGACAATGAGTCTCTTTCGTACAAAATTCGATGCATCTATGACACGCTGCAAAAAAAATTGAATGAAGTAACTCATCATAACGACACAAACGATGTGCTTACCGAGCTCCGTGCTGCGCGGAAAGCCTTAGATGTGGATACTGCAGAACCGAATATGTCGGTACAACAGGAACGCAAAAAGAAAAATATGGAGCGTCTGGCGCGTGATGCCTTACTCGCGTACACTGAGGTTACAGTCAGCATGCTGCAAACGTGCTATGATGAGTATGTCTTGGTTCTTGATCGCATTCTTTCTGCTGTGCGAGGTGGAAATAAAGGCGGTGAGAAACTCGTCATTTCTTCCGCGCATTTTGAAGTTGTCGAGACGCTGGAGCGTGAGCGACGCGCCGCAACAGTTAAACAGGCAGCCTTGGAGAAGCTCATGGAAGAGCTCGAACGGGTAAGGCGAGAGAGGGATGAGGAGATAGGCATGCTAGAAAAAAACTTTGCCTGCGCAAAGGAAGGTTGGGAGAACGATCTTGCTGTGCTGCAGGCAAAACTTGCCACATTACAGAATTCAATGAGCCGCATGGCAGTTGTAGTCCCTGACGACAAGGCCGTCATATTGTCACCACGACACGAGCTTTATGGCGACGCCGAGGAGGATTCTGTTGATGCCATAGTTTCCAATGCTGCCGCTGGTTTTGATAGTCGTAGAACAGATGCAGTCGCAGGGACTGCTACGGATGACCTTGACGACGATGAGTCAATCAAGCGATGGGCCACACGCCTCGCATGCAGTGGAGGAGAACTGCGTAGTGGCATTGTAGCAATGCGGCTGCAACGCTTTTTCTTCTGGGCATTAAAAAACATAGTACCACTCTGTGCTGGTCATGACACAAACTGTATCTTAGAGCTCGTCATGTGGGCAATGCGTAATCACATAGCGCTGCTTCAAACTGCTGCACATGTGTTCGGCAGTCAATTCATAGGCGGAGGATGCAACTCCGAGTTAGGCAAAGCCACAGATCTTTGCACTGCACTCATGTCTCTTCATAACAAGCACGACAAACTAGAGCAGCTCATAGATAAGTATATATACTGTAATAGTAGTGAAACAATCAACAGAGATGCTGAGGACTACAACAACATAGAACAGTGCCTACGCACCCTTCAAGAAAATGACAGGGCGCTACATAACGTTCATTCACTCTTAGGAACCAGCAACAACGACGTAGAGCAGGCAGTTCTCGAACTACTTCAAAGTAGAAATCAGTTGAAAAACATACAAATGGCAATAAATGCCCCTGAAGAAACACTAGAGGCCGTCATTCAACAGCAAAATAACTTGGAAAAAATAAAAGAAGCTCTTCAAACGCTTCTTTCCATCAATAGAGACAGTGACTGCACAGCAGAAGACCTCATCAAAGGGTTGCCCACACTAAAGGAAACTCAGGAGGAATTACAACACGCAACAAAAATAATACACCAAACAAATAGCATTTTAGACACTATCAGGCAACAATCGAAATTACAAGACCAGGAAATACAGCAGCGAATCAATATATGCAACGAATACTTCATAACACACCCGGCCCAAATCAATCAACAAGGGCAAATAAATGAAAAGGTACTTCTATTAACATTAAACACAACATCTGAAAATTTAATAACTAACATAAATAATATGATACAAGAGCTTGACGAAAACAAAAAGCTCTTAGGAGAAACAGATAACGTAGAAGAAACAAAAAAAAGGCGAATACAAACGGACCCGTCGACGCGCGCGCAGTGTCTGCGCGGCATTGAGACTGCACTGGCCGCACTTGGTGCGGAGGACAGCGAGGAGCCAGCTGCGGTGGCCATACAGAGGGCCGCGGAGGTCGCAAGGGCCCGCGAGGAGGACCTGCACGAACGGCTGGACGAGGCCGCGTCGCGCGAGCGTGCGCTGGAGGCGCAGCTGAACGACCTTGCGCGCGTGACAGACGCCCTGCAGAGCACGCTTGACGGTGCGGAGACTGCCGTGTGCGAGAGCGAGGACACGGCGATTGCTGCCGGGGAGCGTGCCGTGGAGGCGTTGAAGCGGCTGCGATCTGGCGCTGCTGCTGCGTCGACCGTGATGGCGGGTGCAATGCTGCAGGAGCGTGCGGAGGACGAGGACGGAGAGATGGAGCCGCTGCTGCCCATGTGCCAGCGCATGGCGGACGCGATGGTCGAGCTGCGTGCGAGCGAGCTTTTTTACCGTTGTTCTTGTTTGAGTGGCAAAGGTGAAATTGTTCGGTTTAAGTTTTTTTTGAATGAGTTGGTTGAAAGATTGTATCTGGTGTCGGAGTCTTTTTGTATTCCGAATGAGGTGGTGAAACGGTTGATGCGTTGTTTCTGTGCAACGAAAGCGATTTGTGCGTTGTTGCGTTGTGATGAGGATGTTGTTTTACTGGCCGTGGAGGAAGCTGTTGCGTCTGCGAATTACTTTCGTAGTGTTTGTGGTAAAAATGATGACGTGGTTTGTGGTGGTTTTGAAGGGGTGTCTAAGGCTGAATGCGTCCATGTGATGAAGCGTGCTGTTGCGCGTCTGGCACCAGAGTTGGTGGAAGATACCACGATTGATTTGCCAACAAAACTTCAGCGGTGTGTGCAAATTAATGTTGCTGAGGTTGAACGTCTTCGTGAGGTTAGTGAGGAGTTGTCTGATGAGGTCCAGAAGCTGAGGCGTGATTTGCAGACTCTTTTTGAGGCTGGCGAGTCGGTATTGCAGTTGCTGCGAAGTGAGACTTCTAATTTGTCTACAACTTTCGCATCTGTAAGGCCGAGCGTATCGCAGCTTTCTAGAATTCTTGTGTCGTATGCTGGCGAGGTATCTGATAGGCTGCGTGTTCTCTGCGCAGTCTGCGAGGAGTGCAGTTCTGTCTTGTTAGAGGCGCGGAAGCAGGAGTTTTCATGCTTGTTACTGAATCAACCTTCTTTATCGACTGTAGCAAGCATTTCTTCTGAGCTGCTTCTTCTGGAGAATTGTAAGAAGGTTGTATCGGAATTACTTGCTCTGCGTGCTGCTCGTCTTTCGAATGCCACTGCTCTTGACCGTAACGGGGCTGAGAACGAGCTGTTGGCCAGTGCTGTACGTGGTGCCTTGGATACCTTAAGGCTGGTGCTTGACGATGCGGTACCGTCTATTCTGTCGACGTGCTCAGGGAACGCCTCCACCTCTGGGAACTTGGCGGCACCTGAAGTTGTAAATCAAAGCAACAATAATGATAACAGCAGTGTGGTAACCTCTATGTGTGTGCAACTAGACTCTTGTGCACATGCTGTCGCCAAAAATATTCGTGAGAGAGATCGTGTTGCATGTGCTACTGTGAAGATCCTCCAGGAAGCGCTTCCGCCCATAAGGGGTAGTGTGCAAGGTGTCGGTTGTGAGGTGTTGTTGCCCGTCGCTGGTCACGCTGTTAACACGCTGGAGTCGAGGAGCGCGGAGGTGAATGATCTCACTAAGGCGCTCGAGAGCTCGCGGCGTCACGTAGAGGAGTTGATGCAGCTTGTGGAGTCCAAAGAGTTGAGTCACCGTTCAGCGATCGAGTCGCAAGCACAGGCACACAGCGCGGTGGAGAGCCAACTGAAAGGGGCGATGGAACGGCAGGTGACCGCAACTGCTCAATGCGCGAAGCTTCTACAAACTCTGTCGGATTTTTCTGCTAGTATTGCGGCGATCACTCTATACCGTTCGGATTGCGATGAGGGTGAGGACGTTCAAAAGACTGAGATGGCAACACCCACCGATGAAGTGAGCCAAGAACGGCTTGACGCTATTGTTGAACACTGCGCTGGCGTGATGCGAATACTGGGAGTATCAAAGGCCAAAGTAAAGACGATAGCTTCAGAGTTGGAAGAATTGCGTGAGAGACTTCGGGAATCTGAGAACATATCGCGTGAGCTAGAGTATCAGTTGCGTAATGCGGAGAAAAACTCCATTACTCAGATTTCTGAGAAGGCTGAGGAGACTCGCTTTCTGAGCAATGCACTTCAGGGGAAGGAAGTGGAGTTGGAGAGAACGCAGCAGCAAGTTCAGGTGCTGGAGAGGCGGATAGATACCCTCCGTACTGAGATGTCTCATGCTGCCCAGTCGTATGGAAGCGAACGCGACAACCTGTCGAAGGTGCGCTTCTCACTGGTTTCTGATAATGAGGAAATGCAGAAGCATATAGAGGAACTCCGTGGAGATTTGCAGACGAATGCTAAGGAGGTACAGCAATTCTTACGGAATACCCAGACAGTGTCGCTGTATGATGGGGCTGAGAAAATGAAGTACCTCGCGCTTGAATCTATCCTCGGTGCAGTGGCTCTTGAAGAAGCCGAGCATCGTGCGCAGCTGCAGCAGAACTGGGTGTTGAGCTACCCTGCACATTCACCATCCCTCCTTTCTGTATGCTCCCGTCTGGCAGGTTTGTTGTCTGAGTCCTCTTTCGATCAGCTCCCTACGCTGCTGGAACAGCTGCAGCTGCGAGAGCAAGAGTTCAAACGACTGCTCGGTGTTCCTGCGAGAATGCCAGGGCCGACTCGTTCTGCTATGATTCAAATGCTAGAAAAGTTAGCGGAGTCGCTTGGTATGGATGTTCCTTTGGATTCTGAGATGTTTTATGAAGCACTTTGTAGTGCTGTCTCTGATTTGCAGACGGACCATTTGTCTCTCAAAAAGAAGATTACGGCTCTGCAAAGTAAGCTTGACGGTGCCACATCTACACTAGAAACTAGCAGCGCTCAGGCGTTACAGACTCTATCGCTGTTTCGGTCTGTGCATCATGCGAAGGAATCGGTGCCACCATGTACCACATTGACATCAATTCTTACAACACTGCGTTCTGAGTGCGAATGGGCTGTAGATAAATTGATGAGCAACTCGGAATTAACACGGAAAATACAGAATGTACTGGAGCCTGTCTGTAGTGGCGGTGGGATTCTTGAAGTGTGCATGCATGCTGTGGAGGAAGTGCAAGGGTTACGGGCGGCGGATGTAAAACTGCGTGAAGAGCTGGCGGAGGTGCATGCCCAACTGGAGGAGTGCCAAAAGTCTATTGAAGCAGGCATACGCGCACTGCGTGGTCTACCGGCTCAAGATGGTAAGAGTGAGTTGCAGCAACGATGTACCGCTGCTTCTCTGGAGCTACGCCGGATGACGTGTGTGTTGACTGGTGCAGAGGAGCTTATCGCGAGGGAGGGTCTCGATATGCACGCTGGCGCGCTTTGCCAAAACATCGAGGATGTGCTGAGGACGATGCGCCGGCAGAGTGACCAGATCAGGTTGCTGGAGGCAAAGGATGAGAAAAGCCAGCAGAAGATGCTGCATTTAGAGACGGAACTGCAGGCGTCAAATGCACGGGTGGAGGAAACTACTTCCGCACACGATGAGGCACAGCGGGAGACCCTGCAACGTGCAAGGGAACAACAGGGTGTGTTGCGCGTGCAGCTCAATGAGGTAACCGAAGAAAATGACAAACTGCGCTCGTGGATTAGCGCCTGCGCCAAAGCCATCGGATGTCCGCTTGAAAGTGGGTGGGATGAGGCCTGTAGTGAGACAACACTGCAAGCTGTGAGGGAACTTGCTGCTACACGCGAATCCCAGGCAAGGGATCTGAAACAACTGCATGAGGAGCTTGCATCGACAAAGATAGTGTGTGCAACTGCCGATGATGTGCGCCTTCATGCGCAAAAAGAGAAACTCCACTTCGAGGAAGAGGAGGCACGTCTCAAAGCCGGTTTAATGCAGGCGGAGACAGCAGCAGAGAAACGTCGAGTGGTACTACAGCAATTTTTAGATCATGTGGAGGAAGTGACTCTACAGCTCTTACCAGAGCATACGGTGGATGTGGCAACGACTTCAATGTTACCTGTTGAACATCGCTCACCTCTTGTTTCTAAATCTTTGGATGATGCGTGTGCAGCCACCAGACTGCGCATGCAAGTTCTTGCGGCTGATCTCGCTGCTGTGAGAGAAACTAATGCGGATCAGCGGCGTGAGTTGGATCAGGTGACACAGTGTCTTATGGAGGCACTACCACTTGCCACAGACCCCATGGATCAGGGTGACTCTCTGAGACTTTGTGTCGCTGTGCGTGAACGGCTGCAGCGGACCTTAGAAAGAAATCATAACCTTGAGAAGTCTGTGAATACCTTATCAGCCGATAAGGAAGCGCTGTTGGAATCTCTTGCCTGTTCTGAGGATCGGCTACAGACGGAGACCACATTGCATGAACATTTGAGGAATGAGCATGCCTCTCAGCAGCAGCAGCTGTTGAGTGAGTTGAGTGGGTTTGCCAACGGCATAGCAGTGGAGTTGGGGGAGAAACCCATTACTTTAGTTAACCCTGAATCCGTCAGTGAAATATTTGCTTCCACAAGATCTTTTGTAGATAAACATGTTGCCAAGCTGCAACAGGCGTACAGTGAACTTGACGCTGCACGTAGCAAGACAACTGAATTGGAGACAGGAGCTCATGACACTCTGACAGAGCGGCAGCACCTTCTGGAGCAGCTGCATCTCGTGACGCAGGAGCGTGACAGGTTGCGCAAGGCCTCGGAGGAGCTTGTCTCTCGTGTCCAGAGGCTGTTGGATGAGCATGTGGAAGTGCAGCGTGAGTTGTTCCCGCCTATGGTGCAGGACAGGAAGAGCAGCTCTAATAATAATAATGACAGTCTTGATGATGATGATATTACTGTGGCAGATATTGTACAGCTATGCGTGGAGCGATTAAATCGGCAACGCTTTGAATCCAAGCTGCTGAACGAACGCAAGGAGGCGCTTCAGCGAGAAAACGCGAGATTAAGTGACCAGCTGCGGCGACTTGAGAATGAGGAAGCTGCGACGGCCGAGGAGATTGCGAAGCTGCACGAGCAGCTACGCCTCGTGGTTGATGGTCACCACACGGCCCAGGCTTGCAGTTCAAGGCAGGTGGCGGAGCTCGATAGCCTTCGCCGGCAGGTGCAGAAACTTTTTACGGATGCCTTGCACATGGCAGCGGGGGAGCTGCATCTTCAGCTCCCACTCTTTACCGACATGAGCCCCACCGGTGCGTTACAGGGCCTTCGATCTCTCTTGGAGTACATTGTAGAAAAGTTCCGTAGTGGTGCCATTCCAGACGATGAGTTGGAAACACTTCGGAAACGGCTGCAGGAACAGGAGCGGAACCAGGCAAAGGAGGTCCGAAGCCTTCACCGTGCCTTCTGTGATCATGTTGCAGCCTACACGGGTGATGTGAAGGACGATAATGACGTTAACAGTGGTGATGGAAGCGCAGCGCATAATCGTCTCACTCCGCAACAGCTTGTTTCTGCAGGTGATCACCTACACCATGCGCACAGTGATGTGCGTCGTGTGACGAAAGCGTGGATGAGGCTTACAGCTACTGATGCACCATCGCATCTGCGTAGCATGAGTCTTCCTGCGCTGGCTGCCTGGCTGGCCGAGGTGATGACGACAGCAGCAAAGAGAACAGAGTTGCTGATAGATGCCGTTCATGCCGTCTCGCGAACCGCCAACATTTCCCCAATCGATCTCACATCTTCACAAGAGCGTATGGCTGGGTGGGTAGAGAATTTGCTTGCACAATGGCAGGTTTCGCAACGCAATGCAGATGGCGCAGATCGCCTGCTCGATGCACTCGTGAACATTGTGCATAGTCACGGTGGGGTTGTGGAGGAATCTCTTGACGATGCCTCATCGCAACAGATCGCAGGCCATGGTCGCGCCAACGTACCCGACGCTTCCCTTCAGGATCTGAACAATAGCCGCACGGAGACCTCCTTCTCTCGCTTCGTAACGGACCCGCGCCAACGCTCAGTGTTCCACGCTGTACAAGATCTCATAGTGCAACTGGAAGGCCGAAGTCGTGCACTGACGTCGGAGTGGCAGGCGCTGATGGATCAGAATAATCGCCTGCTCAGCGAACGGCGTCAGGCAGATGAGGAGCAGGAGAAGGTGCACGACCACGTGCAGGAACTGCGCCGCGTTGTGCAGCGAAAGATCGAGGAGGATAGGAAGGTGGAGCAGAGTCTGCAGTCATTGGACAAGCACCTTGACATGCAGGCGCGAGAACTGGCCATCAAGTACCGCTCTGATCACGATGCCATCGTGCGGCAGTTCACGGAGCTGCGCGGAACGATCCGCAGAACATTGAAGCCATCGCGTTCACAGCCACCTGTGGCATCCACGACACCACTGTATCGAATCCACTAATATCCATCTCTCTATGTGTCTATATTACATGAGCAACACACAAATACGAAGATTCCTGCGTGCATGGAATGTGGAGGAAAGAGAGGAAAAAAAAAAAACGATAGATTGTTTCTGCTTCACCTCTTCTTTTTTTTTTTTTCGCTAATAAATCTCTTCTTGTTTTCTCTACAACACCTGCAATGTCTTTTCACCACCCATTACTGTTGTGGTTTGTTATCTGCTCTTTCGAAGAAAAAAAAAATTGTCTTTGGAATTTTTCACTCGCTGACACGAGCACAAGAAGGAACGTGGTTGATCTTTCCTTCTTCCTCCGCTTCTTTCTCTGCTTCATTAGGGGGACGGTGTAGGTGGAAGTCAAGAGCTGCAATACCATTCCCAGTTGATTGTGAGGACTAAAGCAGTGAAGTTAAGCAAGAGAGGGGAATACAAGCACAAACAAACACACATATATATATATATATATATATATATATATGTCAGCCACTGACAAGACACGCGCAGCGTCCTCGAGGATCATATGTGAGCCTTGGGAGATCATAGAAAACGCACTTCCTGTCGGCACCAACATAAGCGTCAGCGAGTCGCTCTTCTCCGTCGGAAATGGGCATGTTGTTGTACGTGGGTATGTGGAGGAGGCGGATGTCGCCGTGCCATACGGCTTTAACACCGTTGCTAATCCCAACAACAGCGCCAGCAGCTGCATTGCTAATAGTCAGCTGAGCACAAAAGGCGGCATGCCACGTTCTGTACCGAAGGCACGGCGGACGTTGCTCGCAGAAGAAGCGCAGCCCTCTGAAGGTTCAGTGCGTGGCACTTTCGTGAATGGAACACATGAGGAGCGACTACTGACGCACAATCATCGTGCCTTCACCGTCGGAACCTGCGCGCGTGAATGTTTCCTCATTCGTGTTCCAGACGCATTCTGTGTGGATGTCTTCATCGGAAGCGAGCATGTCAGTGCGAAAACGGGGGATGTTGTCTCACACACCCGTGTCTTGGACCTGCGAACAGGTGAATTGCGCCGTCGAATGGTGTGGAAGTCGCAAATTCACGACCGAGAGGTGACGATTGAGTCTTCGCGCTTCGTCTCCGCCACACAAAAAGGGATCGCGGCGCTTAGGTACACCGTGACGGCTAAGAACGTATTGAACACGGACATTCGTCTTGTCTCCCGCACGGCAGTGCTCCCCGAGGCAGAACAGCACCTCAATATTGAGAACGTTGTTCTGAAACATACGCTGCATGAGGCATCCTCGGCAGTATGCGTGCGGACGCGTAACAGCTGCAAGCGCCTTGTGGTGGCCGCGACAGAAGCATGTAGCACTGCACAGGTGGACCACAAACCCGTTTCCCTGCCGGCATTTGCAAGTATCACCGGATCAAATATGTTTTCTTGTGGAACCCCACCGATGGTGACGCCGCCGGATACAGCATTGAACCTTTCTCGTGTTGTCTTACCGTCGTCTGGCATGTCTTCATCGCCGCAACAGCAGCAGCAGCAGCAACCACAACAACAACAGACTATTAAGTTTCTTTCGCCCAAGTGTGCGGAGAGAAGGAACGGCGCGGAAACTATCTATACCAGCGTTGTGAGTGACGGCACACGTCTCGAGTTTACCAAGTACATTTCTTTTCTTGGGGATGAGGACGCAACCCCGGAGGATATTTGTGATCTTGCGATTCATCACTCACAGATGGCAGCAGTAACGACATATGATGTCTTGTTTCAGGAACTACGGAATTTCATGGCGAAGTTCTGGGAGGTTGCAGACGTGAGTGTCAAGACGGAGAGTCTACATGTGCAGGGCGTCATTCGTTTTAATATTCTTCAGCTGTTTATGTCGGTGGGGCGTGCATGGCAGCAAAGATCCCCACCGCGTGGTCTACTGAGTCCGCTGGAGGGTGGGATGCATCAGTGGGAGGTGGAGGCGATCGTCGTTCCGTTCTTTTCGCACGTGCACCCACAGAGCGCCCGCTCTCTTCTCCAGTTTCGTATCGATACGCTGCCGCAGGCGAGGAATGTTGCGGCGGACATGGATCTTCCGCGAGGGGCATTATATCCGCTTCGCACAATGAATGGTGGCGAAAACAGCCTGCCGCCGTTTTGTGCGGCATTCCTGCATGTAAATGCAGTGATTGCGTACGCCATGAAGCAGTACATCACTGCAACAAATGACATCTCTTTGCTGTTGTGTGGTGGAGCTGATGTTGTCTTCTCTACTGCGCTCATTTGGCCTATTTGGGGGACGTGGGACAAGGGCCAATTTCACATTCGCTCTGTTGGCGGCCCAGACGACTACAGTGGCCTGAGTGACAACAATCTCTTTACTAACCTCATGGCGCAGCACCATATGCAGTGGGCACTGCAGCTTGCGAACCTTTTAAAAGAGAAATATCCCGACGACTGGAAAAAGATAAAAGAGCGGTGTCAGTTTACGGATGAGGACCTTGCCATGATTGAACGGGTGGTTGCACGAATTGTTATTTTATTCGATGCGGTGAACCGCATACATCCAGTTGATCAATTCTTCATGAGCAAAAAGAAATGGAGCTTTGGAAATCTGCAATCAAAGAAGGGACTTCTTATTCGCACATTTGACCCCTCAGTGATTTATCGTCATCAAGTCTGCCGAACTGCTGATGTTGTGCTTGCCTCCATATTGCTGCCGGAGAGGTATACAAGGGACGAGGCACACGTAAACTTCAAGTTTTATGAACCCATTACCACCAATGATTCCTCGCTAAGTCCCATGATCTTCAGCATTATCTCCTCACAGTTGGACATACAAGACAAGGCCATGTTCTACTTTAACCGCACCCTCTTCATTGACATTGAAAATGTGATTGGAAATACCGACCGTGGTCTGCACACCAGTGCTGCAGCTGGGCCGTGGTGGTGTCTTGCAGTTGGGTTTGGCGGGATGCGGGTGATTCAAGGTGTACTTCATTTTAACCCCAAATTGCCGGATGAATGGGAGGAATACAAATTCTACGCGCGACATCGTGGGTGTCTTATTCAAGTTTCTGTGACGCGGCGGATGGTGACGTACATGGCGGTGGATGGTTTCGCTGACAAGAGTCAGCTCCTCATAATGCACTCCGACACCGACCGCATCTACCTTCACCAGGGTATGTCCGAGTCGGTACGGCTCTTACGTAACGTGCGTCTGTTCGAATTCGATTGCGTTGTCTTCAACATGGACAGTCTCATTTCGGATATTGAAGAGTACCACTATGAGGCGTGGAAGCAAACGTTGGAATCGTTTCTGCACGAAATGGGGCAGACGTCCTTTACCTTTACGAGCGAGCTCTACCTAGCGTATCTGAAACACGGTAGGACGTTTCCTTCCCTGCAGTATTTCCTCGGGAAACAGGGCGTATCCAATGTGCAACCAGGAAGCCCAAGTGACACCATGCAGCACAGCACCCTCTATGGCCTGTTCTACCGCAAGTTGCACCAGTTCCGAAACTGCGTGAAGTCACGTGGTGTGTCACTGCGCGAGGGAACGCTGGAGCTTATCTCTGAACTGCGCCAGAGTGGGATATATGTTGGTTGCGTCTCGGAAAGCAAAAATGGGAAGTGGTTGTTAGAAGAGGAGCCTCGGCTCATGTCTTTGGTTGATCGCTGTCTCGATGGCAAGGATGGTGATGAGCTGGGACTGCGCTGGAGACCAGAGATGGACTACTTCTCCGCAATATGTGAACAGCTCGGCACCACAACCTCACGTACTATCATCGTGATGGATGGCATTGACGGTTTCTCCAAGAAAGCGCTGGAGCAGTTCAAGTTGATTGTGGACGTTCACAAGGACCCAGAGGACGTCGTTCTTGCGGTGCCGTTGCTGAAGGTTCCGAGTGTGAAGAGTTTGACACTCACGATGCTGGACGAGGAGACGGCACGTGGCGCTTCTTCCCACCGACGGGCAATTCAGTTGAGCGACTCTAGTTGTGCTGCTCTCTTTGCAGACATGCGGGGCGGAGTGAACGACAAAACTCTCAGCACATGATGATTTTTACCAATCGACCAAGTCTACTGCACAGAAAAGCGGGGTGGAGAACATACACACACAGAGAGATGCACGGTGTACATGTAGGTATGCGGAAAATGAATGGGGAAAGAAAAAAAGGAAGCCGGCGACAAGTGGGGTGCCAACGTGTGGCAGACACTCTGCCTTGTGGACTGTAGGAGGAGGGAGAAGGAGAATCTGATTAATCTTCGTGCTCAATGCCACTCAAACTTGTGTGTGCAGTTCTTCTATTTGTTTTTTTCCTCTTTTTCTTCCACCATTCGAAGTCTTCAAAAGAGTGTTGCCGACTATCCCTCTTTTATTTATTCCCTCTCTCTCCATCTTTATTTCTTTTTTCCTCCTCGCTCCATTTTTGTGGCTTGTGCATGGTTATCCATGAAGGCATTGCCACAGCAAAGGAAGGAAGAGGGCGGCAACAACAACAACAAAAAAAAATAGTGTCGGTGATGTCTGGTGGACACCGGGCGTCACGGAAGGCCTGTGGTGTTACGCGCGGAAAAAGGCACCGCCGTGGCCTTTGGAGGATTTGGGTTGCACTGTTTGCCTTTGTCTGCCTCGTTCTTGGGGGATATCTGTTGCACAATGGTGTTGGTGATTCTCACGTTAATAATCTGCGTCTGACAATGACTGTCAACAGACGAGATTTATTGGCGCGGTTGCAGCAGGCGAAGGATAAACCAAGTCTGGACACCATGGATAAGCTGATGGAATGCACACTGCGGGTTGGGATGGCAATGGAGAAACTACTGGCGAATATTGAGGATGACAACTCGACCGCGCATGCCGCACGTAATGCTGTTACCTCTATGGCTGAAGTGTACCGATCTGCAACAACATTTGTGTTAAAACAAATTTTTCCAGCATTGCAGAGGAAACCAAGCGATGCGGTGCTGGAGGACTATCGCTACTCGCCCGACGTTCTCTGGCACTGGATCTCTGTGATGTCGCATGCTCTTACAGCCGCGCTTCCTGAGTACTATCTCGCTGTTGATGACACGGCTAGACATACTGAAGTGCTTGGGATAGGCCTGCGCCTGTTGTTTCAGGCATCAAATGCCTATCCCGCATGGACGAAGAAAAAAATACCTCTTGTGGATTGTGCACGTCACGGGACTGAAGATGGCTGGCTTAGGTTCTGTGAGAGGAGCTTTGCAACCGTTGATGGCTTGGAATTGCGTCGCGCAGCGATTCTTGAGGAGCTTATCGCATTGCATCCTGACTATATCCCTTTGCGCCTTCATTACACTGTCGCATTGTCTCTGACCCGCGATGCCTCGAAGAGGGATGTTGCTGCCCAGTTGATTCGGAAGGAGCAGAAAAGGATTCGCACTTACGCCTATAAAGATGTTCTCTATACAGCAGTGCTTCGTCTGTGCGAGGTGTTCGTGTCCCCCACCACCGCTTCAACTGTTACTGCAAAGCGTCAGGTGGAGGAAATACTCCAGAAAATCGGCAGCTGCCCTCGGCTTCTGCGCCCATTTCTTTTAGATAACGATGACTGGACACAGCGCTTTCGTGGACAAGAACGTCCGGATATAATGGACCAGCGTCAGGCAAGGCGACTACTGGCCACCGTGAAGGCAGTGCTGCAGGTAAATAATGGCAGTTATTCCCTTCCCTACGAACTCACAGAATGCGGCAATGTGGGCTGAGGGAACTTGGGGGTATATGTTTTTCAATCCCATTTGACGATGCGTTAAACACATATCTTCTTCTTTATGGGTCGTTACAGCCTCGGAAGGCAAAAAACAAAAACAGAACGAGCAAACAACTCTCTCTCCCCACCACCACCACACACAGCAAAATTAAAAAAAAAAAAACGAGTTGTTATCTATAATAAAATTGAATAAAGCAGTAACAAAATTTTTTTTTCTATTTTTCTTTTTTTCTTTGGTTTTGCAGTTTGTTGTTTTATTTTCTTTAGGATTGAAGGCCTGTTATGTTAAAACCAAAACATATGATTCTGCTGCTACTTGCGGTGGGATGCCTGTTAATGATAGTACCCACACCATCGCATGGTCTTTTTGATCGGCTAATAGATGTCAGTCATAATGTAGTGTTTACCAACGAGCCGTTGCCGCCTATTTCGAGTGAAAATACGTTCTATCCGATGCAACTGAGCAATGGCTCCGCATACATGTGTGTAGTGCCCACGCCGTCACGGGGGAAACCGAACACCCCATCATCATTCAAAGCAAACAGCCCTGTGCCGGCGCATATTACTCACTCTATACATAAAGCCTTTCGTGGCTGGTGTCTTAGCTCTTCAGAGGAACGGTGGACATACAGGCTGTGCTGGAACGTCAAGGTGGAGCAGATTCATCTGAATCCGATGCACCTGAGCAGTGGAAAGCTGTTTGTGATGGAGAAATCATCAACGATGACACGCTTTGTCCTGGGCGTTGCTCCAGTGGAAGAGTCGGCAGAGTTTTTTTACGGTGTGGATCCTTCAAATGAACGCTACATTTACACCACATATAATAATGGCGATAGGTGCGGGACCACACAGTTGCTACGCTCGACAGAAATTCGGCTGTACTGCCCACGAAGTAGTACGGAACGAAAGCTACATGTTCAGGAAACGAGTCTATGTCACTACATAACTAATGTGGTATCTAAACGAGCCTGTATTGCAGAGCTACAGCGGGTGGTAACGCACGGTGTAATCAAGTGCTATGGAGTCTCTCATCGCTCTAATAGCAACTCTCCAGATGTGACCTGATACATCGGTAGCTATACGTGTTTATTCCGTTTTGTGTAGATGAGTGTGCATCTTCTTTTCCTCTGTATTCTTTTCTCCTTTTCTTACTTGTATATACTTCTGATCTTTCTATATCGAGAAGAGATTGTATGTGCCTGCATTTTTTTTTTTTGCTTTTGGTGTTCCCACTCACATTTGAATTTCCGAGAAAAGAGCTCGCAATGCAGCAAGATGTATGTTGTACTTATTCTCTTGCAGCCCCGGTAACGGCGATAGCTGTTGGTGCGCAGCTGCTGTGTCTCGCCATTGGCAACCGCGTCCTTGCGACTGATGTTTCTTATACCGTTAATAGTGGCATGTTTCTAGTGGCTGAGCTTCCTAATGGTGCGGTAATTACTGCACTTGAGGTGCACATTCTGGAGGATGAGACTACTGTTATTCTCATTGGTACCGGTGGCCGCGTGTATGTTCTTCCCGTGTACTCCGAGCACAGCTGTGTTGATATTTCTCCACGACTGGTGGCTGATTTTACGGAAAGAGTGCTTACTATTTGTAGTCTCAGGTCCGGTTTTGGCGTCCTGGTGCTCACGGCACTTAACTCGGCATTTGTTCTTTCTGGCAAACACCTTGTCGCGGCATACGCGTCATCGACGGAGGAGAAGACAACGCAACCCCTGTCATCGGTTATGAAGTATGCGGTGGATGGACTGGGTGTTGCATTGGCTGCGGATGCCGTGCAGGAGGCGGGCAATCGTGGTCTCGCTGTGTTCACCGGAACGTATGCCGGATCTATCTCAGCCTGGCGAGTGCCTGTTGCAGTCAGGGACCAACCGCATCACTGTATAAAAGGTCGAAACCAACAGGACAATGGTCATCAACTACGTGTCCTGTCGACAATCAAGGCACACCGACCGGGCTGCGCGGTGTTTGCAGTAAAGGTGAGTACCATAAGCTCCATGGATGCGAAAGACGGTAAGCATCTCTCTGTGGCCACCTGCAGCGACGATCGCAGTGCCTCGTTGCATGTAGCTACTGACACCACCTGCACCTTGTCGGAAGGAATGATATGGGTATGTTGTTGGCGAGGGTATGGACCAACCTTTTCACGGAGACGTGTGTTTGATGTTTCGGTCCTCAGAGTTCCCGGCGATGATTTTTCGCTTTTTCTTGCCACTGGTGGTGAGGACGGTAGTGTCCACGCCTTTTCCTTCTCCACCAAGGAACTTGCTGCTACTGCTGCTACTGCTGCTACTGCTGCTACTGCTGCTACTATCACATCAGAGACGGAAAACGAGGCTAAAAGGTCGTTGGTGACACCAGAGTTGCTTTTTTACCGCCTTCAACAGCATGATGGCCGCGGGGTTTACAAAGTAGCACTTCTTTTGCACCACCACACTGCAACCGGTGCCACGTTTGCTCTCGTGTCCTGCGGTTTTGATGGATCTGCTAATCTTACCCTTTTGCCTTCGTCGAATATGCGAAAAAGTGTGGTGGTGTCGTCTGAAATGGAGCGGAAGCAGCAAAAACACGTCCGTGGGGTAGTTTCTGACGAGCGTGGTACTTTTCTTGCATGCACTGAGGATGAACTCATTATATTGTCAAAAGACGCGGGGAAAGGGAATCAGTTGCTACCACTCCCCACTTCCAGGGAAGCAAAAGACCTTCCATCTTGCATTAGCACTATTATATCTTCAACGCAGCTTTATTCTCTCGCTCTTCTCGGCACCACAGGGGGAAACGTGTACGGTGTGTGGTACGACGAAAACATATCAGTAAAACAGGATGAGACTCGGAGTATCGCCTTCCCGCTTCTTTCTGCATCATCTTCGTCATCATCGAAAGTGTTATTTGTGCGTGCAATCTGGTGGGAGGATCGTCTGCTGTTGACTAGCACTCACGCCAATGGAAGACTTATTGTGTCGGTGCTCTCCCAGTTCGGGGAGCTCTCAGAGGTGTGGATGACCGGATATTGCACGGGCGTTCACACCACGTCATTGAGCATGTGTCTTGTCGACCACAAAGAGGGGCTTAAACTCTGCATTTTTATTGGTGATGACGAGGGCAAACTCTCCGTTGAACTTCTCGATTTGTGCGGTGAGAAAAAAGTTTCATCACTAATGCATCGGGTGCCGTTCTTTCAGAAGCCTGTGGCATCAGTCTACAGAACGGAGATGGTAGAGCAGAAAGGACGCCATGAACGCATCACGGCAGTTTCTCTGCAAGGGGAGTGGCGGGTCTTTCTCCTGGATGTGGATGCCTGTTGTGTCGATATTCCTCCAGTCTCGTGTCCTTTACGCCTTCCGTGGCGCAGTTCTTACATACTTGCTTGTAACGACACCGTTGCTGTGACACAGTTCGGCACGGACATCACGGTTTCTGTTCGACTCCCGTCCCATTCTAGTTGGCAGCCGGTGGCGCAATATCACGGTGTGAAAGCCCCGCGCCTCCTTTCGGCCACAATTTCTCCAAAAACAGGAGCTGCTCTTCCTGTCTATGTGTGCCACTGCTCCGATGGAGCGCAAGTGGAGTGCCACACGTGCAGTGAAGAAAACAGAACATACGTCCTTCATGGCGGTACCGTTGTTGGAAGGGAGTACAATGCAGTGCTTTTTCTTCCGGCTCCCGTGTGTAGTTTTGTGTGCGGGAGTGAGAATTCAATGCTTACGATAATACCCACCGCCTCTTCGTTAACTTCAGGAATGGAGGGACCTCTGTCATTTTCGGGTCCACATGACTCGAATATATTGGCGATGACTTTGTGCAACAAAAGCAGAAACACCAGCGGTGACAGTGTGTGGTTTGTGACTGCAGGGGGACTTGCGACGCTTGCTCTCTGGGAGTGGTCAGCACAATATAGCTGGCGTATTGTAGCGCACATCAGTGTCGAGCAGCAACAGCAACGAGGGTGGCGGCGAAAGAGAGAAGAGAAGAATAATGGGGAGTATATTACAGTTGAAGAGGCGAACAGTAGAGCTGTTCCGCGTTTCCTTTCAGTCTGTGTAACACTTGAAGAGATTGTAGTTGGGGGCAGTGATGGTAGATTGAAGGTATTCTCACTCACCGAAAAACTCGAGCTGCTCTGTGAAATGCAGTTGTCGGCATCAATGCCGAAGCCTGTCACTGCGGTGGCGACTTTAAGCGCAGAGGACCGACTTGTGGTGGCAGGTGACACGAATGGGTTTGTCAGTGTCTGTAATGTTGGAATGGGACTCGTCTCTTCGCATCATTCTTGGACAAGGGCTTCTGTTAATGCGCTTGGAGTGGGGAGGCGACTGCACGATTCGCCCGATACATGGCGTGTGTTAGCTGCTATGGACTCGGGTGATGTGGTGCTGTTGCACGTGGGTGTAGCGGCTGTAGAAGTGATATGTTCTGTGTGTGTTGGCTTCACTGCAGGGCGTGGTGTAAGTTGGCTTCCTGAGAGACACCAGCTGGTAAGGAATGAAAAGGGAAAAGACGGGGAAGAAAGCGTGGGTGACGTGGAAGCTGTTATTGTTAACGATGAACGCCTCACATTCCTGCGGGTGTGTGACGCGCCAACGCCGCTTTGTGTAGTGGGGCATAGGCGAGTAAACGTCCGCGGTATCAGTGGTGTTGCCGTGTCTTCCACGTTGATGTGCATGGTGGTTGGTCAGGGTGTGGAGGCAGTGCAGCTCTGCCCAATCAAGGACGGCGGCGAAAGGGGTAATAACATTGTGGGAACAGTGACGCAAGACTAAAGACATTACTAACGAAAATAATATATATATATATATATATATATATATTTAAAACAGGAAATACTGCCCCGACTTCTACTCGAGCTGTCGATGCATGCGGGGACGGTGCGGGACTGGAGATGCTGATGTTTTATTGCTTTTTTTTTATGCACTACTTCTGTTACAGCTTCTCTTCCCCAACTCTTTTCATTTGTTGTGCATATGCTTTGGTTATATATATATATATATATATATATATATATATATATTTATTTATTTATTTGTTTATTTGTTTATTCATTTTCTTCTTGTTGCGCTTGCATCTCTGCGGGACGTGTCCATATTTCCGTCCCCATATGTGTGTGATTGAAAGCGCAGAGTGGTCTCTTCTCCTCACAACTCTGCGAGGCTGAGAGGAGTATATATATATATATATATATATACCGAAGAGAATGGCGGCTACCCGTGAAGTGCTGCACACCTTGGTACGTCGCGCAGCGAGGTACGAGCGGCCATTCAACACTCAAGACTCTATTCTGATTCTGAGGGCGCTACATGACATGCGCTACCGCAGCGAGGATGTGCGTAGCGTGTGTGAAAAATGCGCTTTCACAATTGCATCGGCACGCATCACGGTGCCCGTGGAGCGTGTGATCGACCTTCTCAACGCCTTGACATCCCTCCAGGCCACCTCACTTACTGTAGTGCACGAGAAGCTGGCGGATCGTCTTCTTGAGGTGTCGCCTCACACGGCATCCCCACGCTCTATACAGAAGGCTGCCGTTGTCCTGATGAAGCTGGGAAAACGATACTGCAAGCCAGTGACGGCGAATCATATATTTGACGTTCTGACGCAGCTTGTGGTGTTGCATCCGACTGATGTGGCCCTCCGACTGGCTGTCATTAGCGTGTTCCCGTATACCAGCGGTGCGATGGAAAGCAAGCGGACGCGCCATGGGGACTGCGATGATAAAAATGTATATGCTCTTTGTGTTCTTGAGGCAGCACGCCATTTAGTGGATGCGCGTGTGTTGGGTAATCTTCGGGGTAACAGTACACTGCAGGCACTTCACATGTTCCCCGTCATCGCGCAGCATTCAGTCACGCGAAGCTTCTCGAGGATAAACGCTGAGTCAGACGTTGAGTCAACTGGTGGAGAATATGCTGATGATAGGGCGAAAATGTGGGATCACGTGGAAAAGGCGTTCTGCAATGAGCTGCAGCTAAGCTCTGTTGTTCCTGGCGGCTACGCACAGTTTCTGTACGATTTCCTCCCAACTTTTCTTGCGGACAAAAGATGCGATCGCCTGGCAAAGTTGCTGGGGATCATTTACGACGATAGATTTCGTAAGGCATTGAACTCGTATGATGTGGCGAAGATCGCCATGGCGGTCAGTTCTGCCATCTCAAAACGGTACCCACGACGTTTCTTTTGTTTGCATGAAGAAGATATAGTGTGGATGCAGCGAAACTGCCTGGAGGAGCAGACACTCTTCTTGCATGTTTTTGGAAGCCTTGTAGATCAGCTGCTTTTCTTCTATCGATCCTCTTGGACATCGTGTTCCAAGACTGACTCAAGAAGCGACAACGGTGGCAGGAGTGGTGGTTGTGTGGATCAGGTGGCCGTTGGTTCTATCTGGCGCATGGCTCACAAGTGTGTCTGTGAGATGCGGATGGAAGGTGTAGAGGCGAAAAACATCGTGACACGGCTCGTGCTACTAACGGAAAGTGTTTCGGACTGTCTGCCTGATGTATGGTCATGGATCCTTTACTCAATAAGTATGTGCGCACGCACTGCGATGTACACAACCCGAATGGACGACGTCATGGAGACCGTCATCCGCCAGTCGTTTCTCGCCTGCGAACCCTCTAAACTCCAGTCGTCTCTACCCATTCGCTCTTGTGTGCAGGCACTTTATGCGCTCACCATCTTGATGGTGCCAAGCACAGCAGATGAGAGTATTCTTCGCCGCCCTCAGATATCGGCAGAGAGACAAGAAATGGTTCATTCGCGCCTCGCACGATGGGGTCCTGCACATCCTCTCGTGGGCTGCATACTGCAACGTCTGCTGCAGTTCCGCTATCGGGACTACCTGGCAGATGATGTGCCAATGCTTCTTCAGGCCCTCACAAATCTCGCAGATGCAGCTGGGGTGTGCCAAATGCAGCTTCCCCAAGACGTGCATGAGATGATTGAGAGATTGCTGCACTACTTGCAGGGAAACCGTAACGCAGACTGGTTTCGAAAACATGGCGTGGGTGTCAGCAGTACGTTGATGGTTTTATCTGGGCTCCTTCCTGAGAATAGGCGCGTGCGTGATATCGCGACACATTTTTTGTCTCGTGTGCAGCTTTTGGAAACAATCGAGTTGAGATCGCTCTACCATCTGTTGGAGCATGCGGTCTTTATTAAGCGAAAGTCGTTGGGTGCTAACACTTGGCCCCAGAAGCAAATTCTCGCCATCGCAGCAGCGCAGATCCCCGTTGCGTGCAAAGACAGTCGCTCATCAGAGCTTCACCTCCTCCTGAACTGCGCCGATCTCGCCAATGAACTCGGCTCCTTACTAGTGTTTATTGATTCTGTAGATGGGGATCTTGTCACTACTGACGAATTTGGGCGTGTGTCAATTAAATTAAATCTGTCTGCGCTGATGCGAAACAAGGCAATGACACCCGTGGATGCAGCACATGTGCTGTGCCTTATGAGCTACAGTGTAATGCACCGTTCTAATGCATCGAGCCCTCAGAAAGACCACATCTTAACGCTCTGCCGAATGTCCGTCGACTGCAGTTCGTCGCACACCATGCAGGTTCAGACGTTGCTTTACCTCCTAAAGGCTAATAGTAGTTTAAATGCGTCTAATTTTCTATTTGAGGAGGCATATCTTGATGCTATCATGTCCCAGGTCTGCCGTCTGCTGATTGGATATCAACACGACGGAAAGCAGTTGTGGGATGTCCAACGGATCGTCCGCGCCTTTCTCCCATCTCAGGTGCTTGTGCGGCTGAAGCGCACGGTACAAAGTTACGACGGCCTCTCGGAAGCTGTCAAGAGTGTACTTGACACGCTTGAGTCCAAAGGGTTGGAAAAACCAGATACCCTGTTTAAACTGCAGCTCTTGAGTGGTCACTGAGGGAAGGGCTTCTGGGGGTGAGTTTGTAATGGTTGTGTATTGTTGTTGGTAAGAAACCTCACGCTGAAAGCCTTTGAAGCCACATATGGCTCAATTTCCCTCCTCCTCCTTTGCCTTTTATCACACTACTTTTTTTTTTTGTCACCTTACTATGGATTCCTTCTTTCCTATTATTTTTACTCCCTTTGGTTTTCTACACAGCAGCAACACAAGCAGTGCTGCCGCCTCTTTTTTTCCTTTTGTCCCTAAAAGGGATTCTTTGTACGTGCTACATTCGTAGGTGAACGCAGGAAGGGGATTCTTTTACTGAAGTGCAGCAGCAGCACCATTCAGAGGGTAGTGTAAATCAGTTCTAATGGGGCTCGTGCGCAAACGGAGGCGGAAGGAAGATGACGTCTCCGATGGTGCCGTCACATCACAGGTCCATAATGTTGTGACATCGGTGTCCCACATACAGCGAGGGTGGCTCTCTGCAAAGCAACAGGAAGAGCAGCAGTCGAAACGTCGTCGTATCGTAGCCGCACCGCTTTCCTTCTCTTTTGCACCCGAAACGGTTCTCCCTCTATGGCAGCGGATAGTACTTTCGTCACTGCGTCGTCTCCACGAGAGTGAAGCCAATGAGCGGCGGGCAGCAGCGCGTGGCCGTGCGCTACAGCGTGAGCTTACCAGACACAATGAAGACCTTCACCGGCGTGAAGAGCGCTTGCGTATGCAGCAACGCGAGATGCGAGCCCGGCTTGGTAATAAAGTTTTTGTGGCCGTTGAAAGGCAGTGGTCGCGACGAGGAGATGTCTTTCAACAGCTTATGTGTGTAGAGTTTGACGAGGTGAAGCGGCGGCACACGGAGCGGCGACAGGGAGATCTCCTCCGTGAGGCGGAAAACCTTACTCGCACTCTGCTTGACAGCATCTTCTCTAACCCCAAGGGCCGTCATGCTAATGCCGATAATGGTACCAATGGCGGTGCTCAGTCTAGTGTACCTGGAGAAGCAACTACTAATGTCAGTGTTAGTGGTGGTGATGGTCTCACTGCTGTTTTTGCGCTCCAGGAAGACGACGTGAGTTGTGACATGGGAGGGTCTTCACTGGAGAACTCTCTCTCTCTCCTCGACACACAAGGTGGTCGTCGTCCATTGCGGGACTATCAGCGCTCTGCCCTGCGCTGGATGACAAACCTTTACAGCAACAAACTGAACGGCATCCTCGCGGATGAAATGGGGCTGGGGAAGACAATTCAGACCATTGCGCTATTAGCCTTTTTTGCAGAGTATAAGAATGACTGGGGACCACATCTCATTGTTGTGCCAACCACTGTCGTGCTCAACTGGAAGGCTGAGTTCCAGCGGTGGTGTCCAGGACTGCGTGTGCTTGTCTACATTGGCAATAGAAAGGAAAGGCACCGGCTACGCCAAGGTTGGATGCGGGAGGACGCTTTTCATGTCTGCATTACTTCGTACAATCTGGTTGTTATGGATCGTGCGGTGTTTCGTCGGCGGCCATGGGGTTTTCTCGTGCTGGACGAGGCGCACCAGGTGAAAAATTTCTTGAGCAAGAAATGGCAGTCACTTTTTGATCTCCAGGCGGAGTATCGCCTCCTTCTGACTGGAACGCCGCTGCAGAACTCCATCATGGAATTGTGGTCGCTCTTTCACTTTCTTCTTCCCTCCGCATCAGCGTTTAAATCGAATGACGAGTTTCGTGAATGGTTCAGCAATCCAATGGAGGAGATGGTGACGGGTCGGACCACGCTCAACGAAGACACGGTGCGTCGTCTCCAGGCTCTGCTTCGCCCCTTTATGCTACGCCGACTAAAAAAAGATGTGGAGTCTCAACTACCGTCCAAGATGGAGAAGGTTGTCATGTGCCGCCTCTCGAGCCGTCAACGGTTGCTGTACGATGACTACATGCAGCTGACGGAGACGCGGGAAAAAATTCGTGGTGGGGCGGGTGGTGTGTTGGGCGTGCTATTGGCGCTTCGAAAGGTCTGTGATCATCCAGATATGTTTGAGGAGCGCCGGACTATTTCTCCGATGACACTTGACAACCTCAGCGAGATTGCACTGGAGGTGCCACGTGAAATTCTCCTACTGGGAAACGATTTTGGTGGGTGTTACCGCTTCCAGAAGTGGTCTTTATTTGTGGACGACGTCTCATTTCCTCCGTGTACACACACTGGGAGTAGGAGGCAGCATCATCAAGAGAAAGAACAAGAGCAAGGGGAATTTTTCCTTCGAGATTCATGGCTGGATTGTAACATGCTGCGTGTTCTCCGCATGGATCAGCCGTGTGAGCAGCATCGATTAGATCGATACTCACCAAAGAATTTTAGCTGGCCCACTGATGTCCCGCTAGAGCGTGTGGTCGGCGCAGGTGGTGGCCAAGAGCTTAGCGGAGCTCTCTGGTCAATGCTGAGCGGCTGCGTCAAGCATCAGCAATCTTGCATCGCTAATCGTCGTCGAAGGACGATTGCAATTCAAGCGCAACGCTATTGCGAGGTAGAGGCTTGCATCCACGTATGGTACCCACGCTGTTTGCACATTTTCCCACCAGGCAAAGGCCAATATTCGTTGATACCACCTGCATTACATCCTACTGTGGCGCAGCGTGCGCGAGCTATTTTTCCCATTGCACAAAAAGTGGCTGTATACGTCCCACGTGTTCTTGCCACACATCCACCAAGACTGCATTGCCGCCTGCCGGTCGCGCACTACAAGCCGTTCTGCAGTCACTCCAGAAGGAGCCTGGCACCGCTGCTTGCCCTGTCTCCTGCACCAAATAACCGTCACACAATGCGTGCGGTGTTCGATGCGTCCTCTTTTTTAATCGAGCTCTGGCCACTTCACGTGCGTCGTTGTTTTGACTTTCCTGACAAACGGCTTATCATCCATGACTGTGGCAAACTGCAATTTCTTGAATATTCTCTCAAGCATCTACGTCGTGAAGGCCATCGAATGCTTATTTTCACACAATTTGTACAAATGCTAAACATTCTGGAGCGTTTTTTAGCCATCATTGGCTTACCGTACCTCCGCATTGATGGAGCCACTCAAGTTGAGAAGAGACAGGCCTACGTTGATCGTTTTAACGAGGATGAACGAATCACATGCATGATACTCTCAACACGCTCTGGTGGAATCGGCCTCAACCTTACGGGTGCTGATACTGTTATCTTTTACGACAGCGACTGGAACCCAACTATGGACCTTCAGGCGCAGGATCGTTGTCATCGCATTGGCCAAACAAAACCTGTGACAATTTACCGTCTTATTAGTGAGCACACGGTTGAGGAAAGCATTTTGCAAAAGGCGCGAGAGAGAAAAAAACTGAACAACATTGTTATTCGGGGTGGGCAGTTTCATGCAATGGCAGGAGTTGAGGAGATATACGAAGACAGTAGTGCAGCCCTAGCCGCACTCTCTGATCCTGTTCACTTACGAAGCTTTTTCCATGACCTGGACGAGGATGCTACTGTTGTGACGCACCAACGACCGTCAAACTCTTTAAAAGAGGAGAACAATTTTAAATCTGGTTTGGACAAAGCAGATGAGGCAGTGGGGTCAGTTGATATTCGCGCCGAGATGATGATGGTGGAGGACCAAGAGGACAGGGAGGCACAAGAGAATATGGAGGAGGAGCTGCGAGTATTGGAGCAGCAGAAGCGAAACGATGAGGTTGAGCTTGGTGATGAGGAAGGGGATGATGTGGATGAAGATGACAACGACGTTGAAATGGGGCAGCAACAATGGAGAGAGAACGAGGAGGCCCAAGAGAAATGGACAAATAATGACATGGGCAGTGCAGGTGACGTATCGTATGGAGGGTCACTGGCCGGAGTGCAGAAGCGGCGTGAGATAATGCGCCGGCAACGCACCCCGCTCGATCGTCTGCTGTCGCTTCGCTTTGGTTTCTGTCACGTTGCCGAGGCACGGAAGCGGTACAACGCGTTGTGTGAGAGTTACTCGGCCCAAGTAGGCGAGGACGAACTGCCCCCTTACACTGCGGTGTTTCAACTTTGAGGTAAATATGCATTTTTTGTTATATCTCTCTTTAAGCTGAAGAGGTTCTGTTTGCAAAGCTCTGCCCCCCACCCCCCTCCCGGCTTTCACATCACACCACCTGTATATCGTTTATGGGTATTCAGATCCTGCTATCAGTGATCCACGCAGGCATTCCTGCAAGGTATTTCTCTCCTTCTTCCTCTCTTTTTGTGTTGTTGTTGCTGTTGTTGTTGCTGCTGCTCTTATTGTACCGTACAGAAATTAGCACGCGAAGTTACACAAGCGTGGACATTATCTTGCAGTTGTAGGACTTTGTGCGAAAATGGAGGTGGTGTTCACCGTCTCTCCAGGAGAGCGGCAGCACGTGGAGTATCTTGCCGATCTCTTCGCCGTTATCACCGCAATTGAAAAGGTCGAGAAGGCAATGCTGCGCGACCTCATCACACAGCAGCAGTACGACACTACTATCCGCCGCCTCTTGGAAAAGTACGAATCTACCGTATCCCACCTCGAGCAAGGGCGCAACCCCTACTACACTACAATCGACTCCTTCTGGGAGAATTATGGCTCCAAATGCTCGGCCGCACGTACCCGTATTCAACTAGGCCTCGATGACGTGTTGCACCATCAGAAGCAGCAGGATGGTGCCGTGGACCCACGTCTGGTACTGGAATGCGGGCAGTACTTCATCACGCTGATGGACTCGCTCAAGCTACAACAGACTGCGGTGGACCAGCTGTACACGTTACTTGCAGACCTTATTCGTGGTCTCAATCGCCTGAAGGTCAAAGAGGAGGGTTTTTTTCAACGTCTTGTTTTATGGAAAGAGAAGCTGGATACTATGAAGGCGTCAGATGAGCTCAACGAACGGGACACACGAGAGTTTGCGTTTGCGTTGGAGTGCAGCTACCAGGCCTTTCACGCCTTTCTTGGTGATTCGAACGTGAGATCAACAAAAAACGGAGGAAAATGATCCCTTTAGGCGTGTTAATCAAAAGAGTGGGACAAAAGTCTGAAAATTTTCTTCATATCTCAATTGCTTCAGTTATGACTCTCGCTTGGGTGCCCATTTTCTTTTTTTACTTTTTTATCGAAAAAACACAAGAGCAGAGAATGGCACATGCGTACAAATATGCCGTTTTATCTTTTTTTTTCTTTGTTATTTTTATTTCTTCTCACCTATCGCGCGCTTTGGCGGAGCGCACAGACACGCAAGCAGCCACTGGGACAATTTACCGCCGCAGAAGCGACAGAGGACAGAGGTGTGGGGTGCGAAAACCAACAGAAACAAGGAAGGAGAGAAGCAAGGCAGAGTAGTTGCACACATTTGGAGCGCTTGAGACAGCAGTTAAGGCGCAATCAAAGGAGGAAGAAAAACGAAAGGAATAGGAAGAGTTGGGTCACATGTCGAGATACGTCCCCCCGCACCGCAAACGGGTAGAGAAGAATGACAATAACGACGCTGGTACATCAAACGAGTCACTGCAGCGTGAGGCGTGGCAGGCTCTGGCCCGAACCATCACTGGTATTGTTAACCGAGTCAGCGAGGAGAATGTTGAGCTTTCAGCGACGGAGCTGTTCCGTGAAAACATAATACGTGGTCGTGGTCTGCTTTGCCGCAGCCTTATGCGAGCGCAGCTAGCGGATCCCGACCTCACATGCGTCTTTGCGGCACTCGTGTCTCGAATCAACAAAGAGTTTGCTATTATAGGTCTCTTGCTCGCTAGAAGACTTGTTGTGCAGTGGCGGCGGCTGCAGCGCCGTAAGGACTGGAACGGTTTACACTGCGTTAGTCGCTTTCTCGGGTGGCTGTACATCTTCAACGTGGTGGATGTGGTCATTATCTACCAGATCATTATTGCTCACCTCACCGCAGAGCCGCGTAGTGATGATGACATTGGTCAAGCAGCTGCACTATTTCGTGAGACATTTCGTGCCATGTCGCAGCGCTCTGCGGCATATTTTCATTCTTACGTGCTGACGCCAATTCGAGATCTTCTTGCGATGGACAGCGATGAGTGGCGTCTTTCCGCACGTGCACAGGCACTATTAGAGTCGTGTATGCATGAGGTGCAACAGTGGGAACGAGTGAAGCACACAAAGAGCATTATTCCGCCACAACTACATCAGCACTTGGTAGAGGACTCCAATGAGCAAAAATGTCATGAGGTGGACCTCGAGGAGGTGACAGACGGCGATGCGGAAGAGAAACTTGACCGTTTTGCCTTTGATGCAGAGTACGACACACACGAAGGCGAGTATGAGATGGCACGCTGCGCGGTACTTGGTGAGAACTGGGAGACGGAGCTTCTCGAACAGCTCGCGGTGGCTGAGGAAGAGACTGAGGAGCAGGAGCAGGAGGATCAGGAACAGCAGCAGCAAGAGCAACAGCCTCAGTCTGCAGAAGTATCAAAGCAGCTCATTGATGAGAAGGAGCGACAAATCCGGAGGGATGTGTACATGGCGATGCGCAGCAGCGTAAGGGCGGACGAAGTGGTGCACAAGATACTCAAGACTATGCAGCCGCAGACAGAACGTACCGTGTGCTTTATGGTGATTGAGGGCTGCTGCGAAGAGGCCTCGTACAAAAGAATATACGGCATGGTGGCAGAGCGTTTGTGTAAGAGTAGCGCAAAGTTTCAAGCATTTTTTGCGGAGGCTTTTCATGTACGCTACACACATGCGGAGGATCTTGAAGAGAAACAAATTGATTACACCTGCAAGATTTATGTTCACCTCCTTCGGACGGAATCATTGTCGTGGCACAGATGTCTTTCTGTGCTCGATGTTGTTGACAGCAACATGTCGCAGCGGATCATTATTCAGTGGCTACTGCAGGGGCTGGTAGAGGCGCTTGGAATGCGAGCGGTCATGGAGCGGTTTGAAAAGGACAGGGAGTTGGTGTCTAGCACTCGTAAATTGTTTCCCGTCGCCTCTTCTGACGAGGATGTCTTGGAACACGCTGTCAATATGTTTGAGGCGATGCAACTCGGCGAAATGGGCGCGGGTGTGCGTGCACGATTAGATGAAGTGCGTCGCAAAAGAATGGGTACACAAATGTCTAGTGGCAATTTCGTCGACAGTAACTCAAATAACTACAAGAAGCGGCGACGAGATGATATGATGGAATACATATGAATTAATGTGCAGGCAGGTACGCAGAGCAAGGGGACAGGGCGGTGAAAAGGCACTTGAGGGACGAAGGAGGTAGATAAGAGGTCATTGAATCAAGAGATGGTGCACTCGTGCTCTTACCCGCTTTCTCTTCTTCTTTCAGTTTCTCTATCTCCCTTTTTCCTGCGTCCTCCGTTGCTCGTAGACGCATGTGTCTTTTCTTTCAGGACGCACACTCAGATTGTACGGTCATCACCTTATTAACCAGAGCGCATCACATGCGAGCTGGTCGAGTGAAGGGGGAGGATTGCTGTGGCGGCAATAGCACGAGCACTAACATATAAAGAAAGAGAGTGGGAGGTGGAGGTGGAAACAGACGGGGAGGGATAAAGTTTTGGAGCGCACGCAATCAAATAGAAGGAGCGTGCACAAGACAAAATACATTTTCGTTTTGTGCTGTTGCTTATTCTTTTCTCTTGTTCTGTTTTAGGGCTTTTTAGAGTCTTGATCGAACAACTAGGTAATACAGGTAAAAAGAAAAACATAACAAACAAACAAACGGTATAACAACATGGAGGAACAGAACCGAAAGTTTAACAAGGCACGTGTCCTCGTCCGCGTGCGTCCGTTCACAGAAGCAGAGGGGAAGATCTGTCCTGAAGATAGTCCTGTGCCACGAGAGATTATCCAATGGGACGGATATCGCTCGCTGAGTGTTCTCGACGCGGCCAACGGCTTCCACCCGCGTAAGAATGGGCAGTTCGAAATGGAGCATGTGCTGTGGTCCTTCCGAGACGAAGAGCAGCCAAAGGTGGTGGTACACTCGCAGAAGGACGTCTACGACGCGGTGGTAAAGCCCATGATCCCGCAAATACTGGAGGGTTACAACTCTGCGTTCTGCATTGCTGGTGCATCTGGGAGTGGACGCGTCTATTCGCTATACGGTGACGATGTGGATGGCTCTAGCCGTGGTATTCTTCCGCGTTTTGCTGAGGAAATCTTTACCGCATTCAAAGCTGAAAAGCGGGAAAATACCACACTATCTTGTGAGGTCGAGGCGGTGGATATTTCATCTAATGAAACGTATGTAGACCCGCTTTTGCAGCCAGGGCGAAGAAATGCTGCTGGACGCCAAGACGAACTGAAACTTGTGCATGACAGTCTGGAAGGGACGAAACTGCAGGATTTGACTCGGGTACCTGTGAACAAAGCGTCGGATGTGTTGGCTGTGCTCCGGCAACTTGCACGGGTGGTCCCAAAACGTAATGGCCCTCATACGGTACACTTTCGTTTTGTGGAGACATTCGAATTCTCTGATCCTGAGCAGATGGGACAGGTGGTAAGCAAATCACGCCGTATGAACGTGCTCTTTGTGCTGCTTCGCAACATGCCAGCAGCCTTTCAACGCTGCATAGATGTTGCAGTGGAGCACGATAGTGGAGAGAATCCGTTGGCAAAGGTGCCTACGCGCGAAACAGCATTCACTAAACTCTACCCAGAACTGCTGCAGCAAGGCTACAACCTGACCTTCCTTTGCTGCGTCAGCCCATTCTATGGGCACGGTCGCGACACAAACAACACTTTGGTGCTGGCGACAAAGTTCGCCAAACTCAAATGCAGGCCAAAACTCATTATGGACAACGCACTGATGGAGTTGAGGCTCCTCGCTGATGAAGTGAAACATCTTAACACAGAGGTGGTACGGCAGACTGAGTCGGTGCAGATTGTGCAGAATGAGCTCAACGCACGTGAAGTGGAGCTCATGAAGAAGGAGGCCGCACACCATGAATGTCGACGGAGTTTGGAGCAGGTTGAGCGAAAGTTGCTTCTGGCAAAGCATGCTCTCGCATTCAATCGATTTCGCACCGCGTGGCACAAGAAGAACTTTGAGCGGTTGAGGCAAGAAAAGAAAAAGGTTATGGAAACGATTGAAGCTGAAAAACGGCAGGCGGAACAAAACGCGTTAAAGCTGATGAAGGAAGTTGAAATCCTTTCCGAAAAGTCCAAGAACATCCAGCGGGAAATAGATGCACAGAAGTCAAAGAACGCAACACTGGAAGCTGTGATCAAGTCGCGCGATCAGCAGATAGAGGATATGGAAAAGATGCGAATCTTCATCTCCTCTTCCCAGGAAGAGCGGAAGCGTATCATTGAAGCCTCCTCGATGCAGGTTGCGAAAGCAGAGAATCCTGACAGTGATACCGATAACGAAATTAGGGTAACGAGGGAAAAGGGGGAGAGGCGTTGCCGTCAAATGGAAAATGACTATGCCTTTGTGCATGCAGCGGAGAGATGGACGCGCGAGAAGGAGGAGATAAAGGGGCTCATACAAAACGCGGAGAATGAAATTTCTGATGTGGAGCTGGAGATTTGGCGCCTACAGGAGGAGCTGGAACGACGCCCGAAGGGATGTCAATGCAACCTTATGTGATAGCATTTCTGCTTTTTTTTTTTTTTTTTATGAGGGTGTGTCCTGTTGGTACGTGTGCTTGCGTTTTTTTTTTTTTTTTGCTTTCTTTTTTTCAATTTGGGGGAAATGGGAATGGTAACTTGTTTGTTGTTGTTGTTTCTTTTGATCAAAAAAGTTTTTTTTTCCATGCCTGCTTTTTTTTTTTTTCTTCTCCTTCTCGGACGATGTTCGTCCCAGGATCGGCAGAAGCAGTGGAAGGTGGGGACCGAAGAAGCAAAGAAGCCGACAAACGAAGTGTGGGTTGCTTTCAGCAGCTGCGCGATGCATGCATGAGACAAGCGTGTTTTCATTTTTTTTTTTTGTTTTTTGTTTTTTTCAAAGGAAATTATTTATTTCATTAACCCCCTCTTCCCTTCCCTTTTCTCGTTTTGCTCGTGTTCATATATATATATATATATACTAGCACGCGCATGTAGAGGTAGAGTCCTTGATATTTAAACGGCGATTACAGTCGCGTGCGCAATACCGTTGAATGGAACGGTGGCAGCGGCGGTAGCAGCAGCAATGATGGTGGTAGATGGTGACGGTGAAAGGGGACGTGAGGGAACGGAGCTTAACAGAGACGATGCGCAAAACGACATGGGCGAGTAGACACTTGTAGGGTGAAGAGATGATGATGGCTATAAGGAGAAATGTATGTGTGCCTAAAAGGAAGGAAAAAAAATATATATATATATGTTGTTTTTATTTTACGCATTACACCTGTGCCTCTCTTTGAGGTTTACATGAACATACGCATTTTGCATTCCAGATTATCTTTTATACTTTTTCCACACAACCCTCTTCCTCTTCCTCCTCCTCCTCCTCCTACTGTTTCTGCCGCAACATTCTTTGAAACTGCGTCTTCTTCCCACGCTGAATCTGCGGCAGGGAGGGGGCTTTATTTTGTTTCTTGCTTTTGTGTTTTCGCTGCTGCATGCAGGGCTTTCTAGAGCCATCGGTTTGCCCCCCGCCTCTCTTTCGCCTTCACATCATTGCTCCTGGAAGGAAAGTACGCACAGACGGAAGACGACATTTACGAGAAAAGTAGCCCCGCCCTTCAGGTGTCGTGTATTAAGGCAGAAATTCGATAGAAAAGAAAAAAAAAATTAAAACAAAATAAAAATAAAAAAAAAAAAGAAACAAAAAAAGGGATTTTTTTTCCTCAAAGTATTGTTTTCTTTACCACGTTATTGCTTGCATCTCTTGTAGGCTTTATTTAATTCTTTGCTGCGACGATACAGACTGGAAAACCTCCTGTGCGTATTAGTACTAGGCAAGAAACAGCGGTAGCCGTGTCGAGTCAACGTCTATCTGTCTCCGTGTGTGTGTGTGCGTGTGTGTGTGTGCCTAGAGTGCCCAAATAACGATGGTGGTTCTTTCGCTTGTGGAGAATATTAAAGACGCTGCCACACGCCTCCTGCCAACCCCATACACTGAAGTGGTGGAGGAAGCCACAAAACCGCATTTTGACGTGCCGCAGTACGAAAACGTACTGTTTCTCTGTAACAGGGCCAATGAGGAGGATCCAGTGGATGTTGTGCGGGCCATTCGTCGTCGCATAAACGACAATGATCCCAAAGTGAAGTACCTCACCGTATTGACTCTCGATGCCTTAGTGAAGAACTGTGGTCTCAAGCTGCACTGTGAGGTTGCCTCCCAGAAAGGTCTGCTGCGGGATCTGCAGAATGTTGCGATGCTGAGCCCGTGCATCACTGTGAATGATTACAAAGCAAAGGAATCAGCTCTCGCGCTCATTCTGAACCTCTCCATCTGGTTCTCGGGGCACCATGACGAGCGAGTCTACATCCTCTCAACAATTGCAGACGATGTGAGGCATGAAATGGGCCCCAATGCTTTTGAAGGCATCAATCCAGACACCAACACTCTGATAAACTCGTCGTTGCGCCGTCGGGGGCGTTCACACTACCGGAACCAAAGCAATTCAGGCACTCCTGCAGCTGAAAGCACTCGGCATCAACAGAGGCAGCATAATTCAGAGGCACCTATCGTCGATGCAGTTGGAATTAAGTATCCAACCGAAGATGAGCTTGCCGCAATGTTCGACGTCTGCATGACGTTTGCAGAGTACCTCAACAACGCCATGGTGCGGGATGACGGTACCATTGAGAGGGACGACGTTGTCCGCGGGTTTGAGGCCAAGATACGGGAGGACCAGAGGCTGGTGTCGATGATGCTGAGCTCGGACCTTGCGCTTGAAAACCGTGACATTCTTCAGGACGTTTTCAAGTGTCAAAATTCCCTCCTCCTTCGTTTAAAGGGTGACATTCAATCTCTTTTAAACGGTGCAACTCCTCCACAGGCTTCTCTCACTGGTGTCGCTACAGCAGAACATAACTGTGCACAAGTTAAGACACCCAAATCACATGATGATGCAGTGCAGGTAGCGGAAGCATCGTTGCTGCGGCCGGCGCCAGAAGTGAGAACCACTCCCCCAGTGTCCCAAGTTGAGCCTCTTCCAGAGAAGCCGTTGCTCATGGAAGACAAGACACCGGGTGTTCAAACCTCAGTGAACACCGAGAAATTGATACTGGCAAGTGAACTTGTTGCTCCAACATGCGATCAGCAACTTACCACGCCAGAAGAAGACACCGAATCTCCGAAGATGCAAGCACAGACGGAGGAATTTGTAAACCCACAGAGTGCGCCAGTGGTACTTTTAGAGGATGAGGCAAATGCGAATGGCTCTGAACAGCAACAGTCGGAAGCAGATGCTACTAAGGATGATTTTGATGCATTTTTAGATGGGCGAATGGTTTAATGATATTGCTTAATAGTCTGTAAAGGAACAATGATGTGACTGCATGAATAGGATTGCTCATATTTTCTTGATGGAGAAGCGGTCCAACGAGCGGAAGCACTCTAGGGGGTTTTTATTTAAACCACACACAGAAACACCAAAAAAAATTTTTTTGAAGTCTGTCAGTAGTTTTCGGGAGGGGATGGGGTGGCGATAGTGATGGTAGGAACCTCATTGCGATGCATATGCGTCTTTTCCTAGATAATGAAGCCGTCTACAGTGTCTTGACAAATTCTCACTGGTGCTCTATGCTTTATTCTACCTTTTAGCAGTAAATGTAGTCGCTGATCGGCTGTGTTGAGAGGAAGGGGGTGGAGGGCACAAAGAAAGAAAAAAAAAAATGTGATGACGATGGGAAGGTGATTTCATTCTTCTTTCCCTTTCGTCCCTTCCTCCCCTTTCTTTTTGTTTGCTTGATGTCACATAAATGTACATGTCAGAGTGTTCCTTTGCCTGCTGTTGCTGCTATTGACACTTCTACTGTTGATGTTCCTCATCTTGTTGTTTCCTGGTATTCTCTTTACTTCCTTTCCTTCCCACACACACATTCATTGGGTCTTGCATTCCATTGAGGCAAGGAGGGCGAGGGTAAGAAAAAGGAAGAGAAAGAGGAAGCTAAGCGAAGCAAATGACACCCAATGACTTTACTGAATTGGAAAACACGGTGGAGCAATACGCAACGAAGGGGTCGCGTGAGCGCGGATGGCGCCTCGACGCTACCGAGGTGAATGCACCGTCCAATCGTCTCATCGGCTACCCATTTGCCACCGCTGATGGCGTCGGTTTGCATCTTTCCTACAAGAAAGGAGGCATCACCGTAGCGGCGGATGTTGATTCTAATTCTAAAGCTACATGGTCTGAGTTCTTTCCGAGTGTCACGTGGACACGACTTGTACACAACCAGCGGCATGAGCTCATGTTGGACACGGCCAAAAAGCTCAAGCTTAACTACACACTCTATCACCCACATTTCACCTGCAGATCTGAGATGAACCTCCTGGACGGACTTGTTTCCAGTTTTGCCGTCTCAACGAGGCTCTCTGCAATGAGTCAGCTTGGCCTTAGCGCCACGTACGATCCCTCGAGAAGCGGTCTCAAGGATTACACAATTGTTGCATCGCGCATAGGCTGCGCCATGGTGAAGGGGGGTGATCTTCTGTGCAGGTATAACGCCACTAGGGGTGCTGGTATTCACGCCCGCGTTCCACTGCGTCCTGACGCGAGCGCTGTGGTGCTGGCCGAGAAAGAGCGGTTTCTGGTGGGTGTGGAAGGCCGTTCGCCATGTGGAAGCCAAATGATGATGAATGTCAACCTGATGGACGCATGCGCCATGTTGGCCTTTTCTCGAAACGTCAGTGATATGTGGAAGGTTACAATGAATTACTCCCTTCCGCTCTCGGCTGGCTTTCCCCCCTTCTCATCGTCCTCCTCCTCATCCTCCTTCGCTACCGCCGCCACTGCCGGTGTTCAACCCCGCTTTGGCATAGTCTTCTCCAGCCTTAATGCGCCATAGCGCGTAAATGAAAAGAAAACAGTGAGTCTTTGGAGAGGGCAGCTAATTTTAGAGGTGTGGTTTCCTCAACGCGGAGTAGGCTTGTGTGTGTATGTATGTGGCAACAGGACATGCTGGTTTTTAGGGATGACTAGTGCGTGGCCGCTGGGGACTCTCTTTCTCTCTGTGTATAACGCACGCTGACACGCAGAAACACACACGCAGAAAGAGAGAGAGAAGACCATTTAGACTGAACACTCCGAACCGCATGACCACATGATGAAATCGAAGGTTCATTGGTGGTCTGGTGATAGTGGAATGTGCCTTGCGTTTCGCTTCTTCCTGTTTTCTTAAACGCGTCACCTCTCCCGCCCCGCAGATTCCTCACCGAAGAAGGTGCGGCCGTCTCTTATCAGATGCAATGAAACTGAAACCAGTCAAGCGGGTAGACCCAACGCACACACACATACACGCACAGAGACATACCCCCCTCAAGAGAAACAATAAAAAAAAAAAGTGAAGGTAAAACCTGAAGGAGGAGCCGCTTCACATTTAGATAACACGTGGACTCTTTTTTTTCCCTCCCACCACCACCCCTCAGATTACGATTCATGACTGCGAAATGAAGCAAAGGCGACAAGGGACCTTTTCTGCACTTTTTCCTTCTTTTTTCTTTAATCCATGATTTTCCTCCTCCAGCACCCATTTTCTTTTTCTTTTGTTTGAAACATTGCACTGTAATTGCCATTACGCTGGAGATGTAAAGGCAAAGAGCGGTGATTTAGTTGACATTCACTTTTCTGCATGGCGATAAGGGAACATGTAGACATGAACCTTACAAATAAAACCGCAATGATCAAAAGTGCGGCGAATAGAGATGATGTCTGTGATTGCCGTGAAAAACCGAGTAACAACAACAACAACGATGTTGATAGTGAGCTTCAAATGCAATTGAAGTGTGCGGAAGTGAACAACTGTATTCTTCAGAACAATATGAACATCCTCAAAGCCGCAGCCACCCAACTGGCCGTGCAATTAGATCTTGCTAACAATCGATTGACGCTTTATGAAGAAATGTCTCAGCCACGTGCGTCAGGCATAAAGCAAAATTCATTGCAGGGTGCTGATGTGCAAACAAGTAAGACATCTTCTGTTAGTGAGTACGAGCAACGCATTAGCGACCTTCATACTGTTGTGCGGCAAAAGGACGAAATGATTATGGCGATTCGTCTCGAAATGGTGACCCAGAGGGCTGACGCAGAGAAACTACTGCGTTCATCACTTCTTGAGAAGGACAAGGTAATACTTCATCTAATGCGGGAAATAGAGGAATTGAGGCTTCTTACTAAAGCGGGCCGCCGCCTGCCATTTCGGTGAAACTGAGAATTGAGCTTTGCAATTAAACATCTTGTATTTTCTTCGTGATATTATCGTGGCGTTGTCACCCCTCCTTGTCCCTTCCAGTAACATGTACGCACACCCATTGACACTGTTGGTGATATTTATATATGAGATGCTTTGCAACTGGGCATTTTATCCTCTTTTTTTTTTTCTTCTTTCTGTTGCTCTCGTCTTGCCTCTGCCGCAGTCCCATCGCTTCAGCCAAACCAACTTGTGATGACATCCGTGGAATCTGGTGCCAAGGTCCTCCGCATGACGGAGAGTGACGTGCTAAAGCTGGTGGCCATGCACTGCCATCTCGGCACAAAGAACCGCAGCAATGCCATGAAAAAGTACATCAACGGCCGCACGAAGGATGGCACGAACATCATCGACATCCACATGACGTGGGAGAAGCTGATTCTCGCCGCCCGGATCATCGCAGCGGTGGAGAACCCGCAGGATGTTACCGTCTGCTCCACCCGCCTCTTCGGTCAGCGCGCCATCTTCAAGTTTTCGCAGCTCGTCGGCACGTCGTTCCTCCCCGGCCGCTTCATTCCCGGCACCTTCACAAACCAGATTCAGAAGAAGTTCATGCAGCCGCGCGTGCTGATCGTCACAGACCCTCGCACTGACCACCAGGCCCTCCGTGAGGCGAGCCTCGTCAACATCCCCGTGATTGCCTTCTGCGACACGGACTCGCCGCTGGAGTTCGTCGACATTGCGATCCCGTGCAACAACCGTGGCCGACATTCTATCAGCATGATGTACTGGCTGCTGGCCCGCGAGGTGCTGCGGCTGCGAGGCACCATCCCGCGCAGTGTGCCGTGGGACGTCAAGGTTGACCTCTTCTTCTACCGTGATCCTGAAGAGGCACTCAAGCAAGAGGAGACCAACCAGCCAGTCGCACCAACCGGCGAGAACGAGGAGGGCTTTGGCTGGGTCGAGCGTGAGAACAACTGGGAGGCATAAGAGGCACGTGCCTGCCGGAGCGCCACCATAGCCATGCCTTGCAGTGGGGGACAATGATAATAGTCTTTTTTTGTTTGTTTTTTCCGTTCCATACGCTTCATTTTTACCTTGATGAGGGGGCTGCCGCGCATTCGACGGTGTTATTTGTCGCCCAACAATGTCTGCCCATTCCTGTCAAGAAACTCTGTGGTGGCCTTGCCATCTTCGCCCTTGTCATTAACGTGGTGTTCGCGGTGTCGGGTGTGCCCGTGAGACTTTCTCCACTCCTTTTTGTTGTTGTTGTTTTTTCCTCTGTTTTTTTTTTTCTCTCTTCTTTCTGTACTGCTTTGACATATTACAATCACAACGACGATGGCGATAGTGCCCTCACGAGAAGTAAGAAAGGGAAGGCATTTGTATACCGTTTTTCTTAGTTCATAAAGTTTCTGGTGACGTTGGTGTTGCAGTGGGAGTTTTGTGGCGTTGGTTTGTCCTGGTCGTGGGGATCTACTTTGACGTTTTATTTTTGTAGTTCTACTGACTTTTCTGACGGCTTTTTTTTTTTACGTATATTGTTTGCTACATTGGTGTGTGACCGAGTTGGATCGCGAAAAGATTTTAGAGTGCTGTGCGGATGTCTGGCGAATTTTGTTGCCCGTGCTACGGTGTGGTTGCAGATTTGGTGGTCGACTCGAAGGGCCTTTACAGCCATCAGAGCAAAGGTGGTGACTCTAAGCTGCTGCACCGCATCTGGTGTGCGCTTGGGTCCTGCCTTGTGGAACAGCTGGTATCTAAGCGTTCCTGTATCGTTACAGATTTTTTTCACGCCAGTATAAAGAAACAAACAGTTCCTTTTTTTAGTGGTGTCCGCGATTTTTACAAGCCACAGTTTGTGCTTTTGCCAGACTTCCTGTCCAAGTATCACTTGCAGAACGTTCTCACAATGCATGACGCGCATTACCACGCTACTGTGCCACACATCATCAGCTATGCCACTGTTGCCTCTTTTGCCGGCACTGATCGATTCACTGTGCAAGCAGCTGTGTGCGACTCGATACGTGAGATTGGTAGGTACATTGTGCGCAATCCGCAAGTTGTTCTGAATATAGACATTGGTATTGCCCTATTGGAGTTCCGCGGTCGGGAATACCGTGTCAAATGGTCGAATGCGTTTTTGGAGCGTCTAAAGGACGAAGTTGGGCCACACGCTCTCATCTCGCCATACGACCCACCGTCCATGTTGCCAGAAGGGACGGGGTGTCGCCCGCAGGCCATTTGATTAGCTGGGGGTGGTGTCTAGGGTGCGCTTGCAGGGCGGCCCCGCAGTTGGGTGCGAGAAACGCCTGGTATATCTGACGGTGCAGAACTTGAATGTGGAGAACGGAGTAGAAGTTACACCGCTTTTTTTTTGGGGGGGGGGGAGGGGCGGTTATGTCGCTTGCCGTGTTACATTGTGATGTAATGGGGGCTCAAAGGAGTCAACAAACCACAAATAAAAGAGATTTGTCTGAAGATGTGATGGAGCGGAGGTTTCGAATGAAATGAAGTCCTTGTTACATGTAGATACAAATGAAACGAGCAAAAAAAAGGAAAAAAAAAGAAAAAAAGTTGTCATCAGAAAATCGTGTTTCTGCTTTCCCTACTGGGGATAGGCTTCAGAAGTTAATAACGATTCTTTTTTCTTCTTCTTCTTGATGATATGTCGTTTTTCCCCCTACTCTCCTGTTTATCCGGTTTGCTGTTTTAGAGGAGGATACCGAGCCACGAGAAGGGTACATGCATCCGTACCATTGCGGCCCAACGCCGTTGGGTGAGGCAGGAGTTCCAATGCAGTATTATAACAATCAGCAGTTATTGCTGCAGCAGCAGCAGCAACAACAAGTACAGGTACAGGCACAGGCACAACAGCTACTGTTGCATCGCCAACAGCAGCAACCACAACATCATCAATATTATCACCACCACGCGCAATATCATGGAATGGTGTCGCAGAATGGTGTTGTCACACCACAGGTTCCGTACTACCCCGCACGTGGTGTCGTGTGTCCGTCTACATACTACAATCCGGCTCACCATATTCAGCATCAGCAGCGGCAAGCTTCGGCTGTCGTGTACGGAGGCGTAGGGCGAGCGGGATATGCGTCTTATGCACCCTCTGGATATAACATGGGTTTTCACGCTCCGAAACAACAACAACAACAACAACAACAACAACAAGCAAAACCACAGCAAACACAACAGCCTTTTTATCGCGATGGATATCGTGGGGGACGTATCCGTGGGGGGTTGCGTGGGGCGCAGTACAACGGGGGTGATGCCCGTGAGTCGTTCTTTGCAGTGCATCTAAAGGATTTCGACGAGTTGGACGAGGTGAGGCGTAGGGGGTCCCTTCGAGAGTCTCTTCATCCAACTGTGCTCGGAAAAATGAATCGTCGTGCATCCGCCGGAACGTTGAAGATTCTCGTGCTAATAGAGCGGTGTTTCCTGGCAGCATGCATGTCAGTGCCGCGCTCTGAGGATGATGTTATTTTATCAAAAGAGATCGCATCTCAGTTTCTGGATGTTCAGAATGTTCACTGCGATGATGGTATTCGTTTGGTGGAACTTGAAGACGGTGCTCATGTTGCAAGGCACGTATACGCAACACTACGAACGGCTCTGGCGCAGTTGACTTTGTACGACAAACCCCAGCCTACGACGGAGCAGGATGTGGGCTTTCTTGATTCACCTGGAAAGCTGTTGAAGGATATTGTCTCTAAGCCTGCTGTATTTGCCGCGTTTTCTCGTCTGTTGACGTGCGACGACGTTGGTGGGGACGCAGCATCTGATATTTGGATGCAGCTTCTTCTGGAGCCAGTCTTGACTACAGGCGGGAGTGACCTTGCCGATGGCAGTCAACAACAGGCACAGCTGAGCAAATCCAGCCCCACCGCGCTTCTACCATCATCGGGGGTCGGTATTTTTGCGACTGCACAGGGAACGCGGTTGTTTAGCCTGGCACTTGCTCACCCGAGTCGACGGGAAGCATTGTTTCGCGTGCTTGCTGATGCTGCGCTACCCCCGTTGCCAGAGAAAGCATCAGAAAGCCCAGAAACATCGACAGCACGGTCTTCGACACCGACTGCATGTGCACCTGAGCAGCTGTTTTTGGCTCTTTTCTCGTGCTCACTCGCATCTCGGTTTGTTTTTGAGTGTTTTGGCCTTGTGGAGGGAACAGAGCGCTGTGACAAGGAGGTAAGTATTCTTTGCGCCGGCATGGAGCGTCTTGCGTTGAAAGTTGTGTGCAGCAATGGCGGTAGCTTTATCATGACCGCACTGGTGAAGGCGCTCTGTCCGAGTCGCTTCAAAGGAGGACAGCGAACAAGTGGAAAACGAGTTCGTGACGCAGAGGCTGACCAGAAGCAGACACAACCGCAACATCAAGAGCAGAAGCAGGAGCGAGAACAGGTGATACAAGAAGATGCAATGGAGGAGGCGCAACAACAAGATGATGAGAACGGTAAAAATGTGGGAAAGAAGGAAACCGATCCTAATAATAACACCAATGGCTCTGATGCTCGTTGTGCTCTGACGCAACTGACACCAACAGATGTCCAGTTGGGAACTGAGCCATTGGATTGGCGGTTGTTCTACGCGGTGGCACGCGCTTTTGTCTCAGGTGCTGTTCCTGGCGATTCAGAGGAAGATGCTGCGACGCTTGCCCGCCGTGTTAAGCTTCTAACACAGCATGTTGTTGCATGCCGAGCAATACAAGGTTTTGTTCCATTCTTTGCAGATGCCATTGCTAAAGTACAAATGGTTTCAAATCAGCAGCGGCAAGAGAGTAATGGCGCGTCACCAAAGGCGGCACAGTTCTACGATGACTGTGTCAAGATTCTTGGAGAGATTACAAATCAAACCGGGCTCCTGGTGAACCATAGTTATGGGAACTACGTGCTGCAGACGGTCATAACGGAGTTGGCGCAGCGTTCCCTACCAGAAACCCCTATTCGAGGGATGTTGCATAAAGTGTTTGATGCACTGGCTAGCACGATTTTTGATGTAAGTGTTCAAAAGTTTGCATCTAATTGCGTGGAGACAGCGATTGATGCGTGCGACATTATTCCAGATGGAAATGCGCTTCTCCTGCGTTTTGCCACCGCACTACTTGCGGAAGGACCGAACAAGATGGCACAGGTGGCCCTGCAGCAGTTTGGTAACTATGTGGTTCGAAAGCTTCTCGATCGCCTTACTGCATTTGCTACAAACACCGCTCCTGCGACTGATGCGGAGGTAATGGAGGCTCGTGCGTTAGAATTGCAGTACTTCCAGACACTTACGTTGCAGTTTCATCAGCTCCGTCAGACATCGTATGGTGCGGGGCTTTTGGCGTGGGTGCAGAATCAACGCGATAGAATTCGGCCTCCCATGCAGCAGCAAGAGCAAGAACAGGAACAGGAACAGCAACAACAAACGCAGCAGGATGTGGTGAAAGAGGGAGAGGCGAAAACGGAGAAATAATCATCATAAGGAGGGATGGATTATTTACGTACGCACATACGCGCGCGCGCGCGTGTGTGTGTGTGTGTGTCTCTCTCTCTTTGTGTAGATTCAAGTACGGAGCACTGATGAAGAAAAGTGAGAAGCGAGAAGGAAACTGGTTTAAGCCGCAGGGCGCGGGTGGGGGGAAGAGGAGGGGAGGGGACATAACGCATCGCATTTAAAGGAGAAGCTGGAAGGGATGGAGGGGTAAACACATGGAGAGAGTGGTGAGAGGGCGTGCGTCTTTTGGATTGTCTGTAGGTGGTGCGGATCGTACACGCACTGCCGCAGACGTGAGGAGAAAAGGTGTACGGCATTAAATAGCCACGCTGGCAAGCCGAACGGAAAGAGGAAAGAGAGCGAGTAATAACAATAGGAAATGAGGGAATGGAAGGACAAAAAAAAAGAATGACGATAAAGTAAAGTTGTTTGTTCGTGCGAGATGAGAGGGTTGTTTATGAGTCGTTTTGTTGCTGCCGCCATGTGTTCTCTCTATCCTCTTGAAACCAAAGGCCAGATGCACACACAGAACCATACATGTAATTTGTGGGAGAATGCATTCAGTAGTGTGTTTTTTTGCTCGTTCATTCGTACATGTGTGTGCGTGTGGCTGGGGAAAGGGAGTAAAAACATGTACGTATGTTTTTTCACCTAAAGCAAAAGCAGGAATGAAGAGGTGAGTTGGGGTATGAACAAGTAGAGGGAGGGTGTGTGTGCGGTACTGGGCAGAATGACACTCGTGCGGATGATGTGCGGGGAGAGCGACGGCGCTGCGCGTGTCACGTGCACGTTTTTTGCACGCCCATAAACCGGAGAGGAGGAGTAAGCCCTTTTTTTTTCTTTTCTTCTTGCCACGCGGTGGGGGGCGTGCGTCCTCGTTTTTGATTGTGTCCCATCGCTCGTCATTTCCCGCAATGTGTGGACCCTTCGCATCAACACCGCCTCCTCCTCCGCCCCCCGCGCTTGTTTGACGCCCTTCCGCATTTCTTTCCCTCCCTGATTTTCCCCTTTTTCGGTTTTCTTCGCGTAGATGCTCGTCACAATGACAAAAAAAAAAAAAACGAGCGTGGAAGGCAAAAAAAAAAAAAAAGACAAGAACGAAGGAAAAAGAAAAGAAATGCCATCTGAAACACCGACCGCATGGAAAAATAAGGGGAGGGGTGAAGTGAAGAAACGTGCCGAAAAATGTTTCTTATTTTTCTTTGTATCCCTCTTTTTTTTTACCCTGTCGTGCGTATGTTGGCTCTTGCATGCCAGTCTCTCTTCCTCCCTTTGATTTATTTGTTGCTCCTGTTGTGTTGTTTGCTTAATACCGGGGATTTTTTCACGAAAAGCAGACATTCAGTCAACTAATGAAAATGGGAGGAGGGGGTGGGTGAAGAGGGAAATGGAAAAGGAAAGAACAGCAACAAGGGAATCTTATTTGTGCACGGGTATATTTATGTTTTTAAATCTACCAATGCCGGAAGAATGATAATAAACATAATTAGAAGGGACAGGGTGACAAGTGTACTGGTGCGTGACAAAAGATCTGCTGATTGCAGGTGTTTTTCTTTTGTCTTTGCCTTTTTTCTTTCTTTTCTTTCTTTTTTTTTTGTGTGTGTGTGTGTGTGTGCGTACCGCTCTTCTCGTCGCTGCTGTTCCTGTCGTCAGGACGGGGATCGTTACTCGCACACCTGCTGCTTTTTTTCCCCCTTTGCCCTATCGTTGTTGTCCCCTTCCCTCTCCCTTTTTGTCTCACAGTGCTGCAAAGGGGGGAGGAGAGAGAGAGAGAGAGAGAGAGAGGGGTTAAAGAGAAAAAAAAGGAAGGACCAAAAGGCAAAGGTGATAATACTCGTGTTTGTGTGTAAAAGGAAGGGACATTAAACGAAGAGAGACAGTGGAAGGGGAAGAGGGAGAGAGAGAAAGGTGAGAGGGCGGGAAAGGAAGACACGAAACGCATTATACCACACACACACACACATACGCGAAGAGAAAAAAAAAAAACAAAGCAGAGAGGGGATTGTAAAGGCAAACCGAAAGAGATCCAACGGGGACAGTAGCAGGACCAGTCAAGAAGGGGGTAACGCTCTCTTGAATGAGTTGTCCCATGTACACAGGCGATTTTTCAGACGACAGGGAAGTGGACGATGTGGAGGAGGAAGCTATTCCGTGGATCGTATGGTTTTGCGACATGCGAAACCATGAATTTTTCTGCGTTGTGGACCGAGAATTCATTGACGATGAGTTTAATCTCACGGGATTGTCTACAATGGTGTCCTTCTATCACTTTGCCCTCGATCTCATTCTCGACTTAGAGACACAGAGTAGCGCCCGTCTGACGGGGGAGCAGCAGTCTCTGGTGGAGTCGTCGGCAGCGACACTTTACGGCCTTATTCACGCTCGCTTTATTACCACACAGCGTGGTTTGAAGCTGATGGAGGAAAAGTATGTGGAGGGTGATTTCGGTCGATGCCCTCGTGTTTTTTGCGGTGGGCAAGCGGTACTGCCGGTAGGACAAAGCGACGTGGTTCGGGAAAGCTCTGTCAAGCTGTTCTGTCCAAAATGCCAGGACATATACTACCCCCGCTCTTCGCGTCACCGCACACTTGATGGTGCCTTCTGGGGAACGACGTTTCCGCATCTCTTTCTTATGCAGTTGCGTGAGAGTGGCAAGATTATATCAAAACCAAAGCAGCGTTACATTCCGCGCATCTACGGGTTTCGTCTGCGGGATACGGGTGAAGAAAATGAGGGTGTTAAGGAGCAGGCGGGGGGCGTTGTTACCGTTGAGGGTGGACCTGCGGCTGCGGAGATGGAACTGGAAAGGCGAATTCCTGATACTTCTCTGGTAGAGACCAAAGCGCGAGAGGGGCGCATTTATCATAGAGACCCCAACGAGGAATGCACTAACGATATGGAGCGGTGAACAGCGAGTAGAGAAGGCGATGGGAGAGGGGAAGGAGGTGTATGAAAAATGCACCCTTCATTTTCATTTAGTCGAATACATTCATATCGCATCCGCACTTACATCTCGGACATCGTGGACTGTATTTAAGGAAATAAAAGGAGGATGCAAGGCGTCTCGAGGGGAGGAGGTCTTGGAAAAAGATGATGGTGGAAGTGAATTAAGAAGAAAAAAAACCAACCCTAAAAAGCGAGAGAACAAGTGAGAAGGTAGGAAGGGGGATTTCATATGTGTTGGCGTGGGAAAGTGAAGGAAGAACCACTTAACCAGTCAAATGGGGGGGGAGCCACGCAAGCGAAGGAGGAGCGGGTATATAGGATAATGCATGCAGCTGCGAAAGGCGCTTCTGCTTCCCCTCATTTGTTGGGAATGATGAACGTGAGCGGCACTTTGGTGGAGCCCCTGGCCAATGCATCTCATCCGTTATATATATATATATATATATATACGCACAATGGCGGTGGTGATGACGAAGACAGAGACGCGTTCTACATTTGAGAAATGAAAGGAATAACACGGAGGAAATGAGGGTGAATGAGACCAGAGGAACTACGCTCCATGACACACACACACGTGTACACGTGTGTGTGTGTGTGTATGCATTTTTCATTGTGTTTTCTTTCACCCTCTTTTTTTTTTATTAGCTGTTTCTTATACGTGTTGTTGTTAACATTGCTGTTACTTTTTGCTTAGCTCTGTTCTTAGTTTATTCATCGTTTGGTGTATACTGAATTATGTGCTATTTGTGTATGTGATATAAAAGGTTTATATCTACTCGTACACACCGATATATAAATATATATATATATATATATATATATTTATATGTCGGTGTGTTTGAGAGAAAGCAGGAGAGAAATAGGGCTTAGATTTCCGTGTGGTTTGCAGACCTTTTTCCCGTTTTGTTTTTGGTTCTTTCTACTGTGTTTTTTCTTTCTCTTTTCTTCTTTTCCCCTTCAGCAACTCTGTTATGCTCTAATGCTATTGTGACTCTCTTGCACGTGTACATTATATATATATATATATATATAAACAAATGCACTTCTTTTTATATATTCCCTTTTTCTTTAGGAGGGTCTTAGTAGCAGCTTCTCTCCCTTTTTCAACAGTTCTATCATCCGTTGCTGCTTCAGCGTCATCGTCAGGGTTGCTGCCTGATTCCGGGTGTCGTCACGGTGCGTTGGGCGCTGCTCAGTTGGAATTGCCCCAGTCGATGGAGTCTTCGTCGCCACCGCTGCCACAGGAGGCAAATGGCGCCCCCTCAGGTGCAAGAAATTTGCCCCAGCGAAAGAGACAACGCCATGTGGGTGAAGCTCGTGGAGGTCGCAGGCTCACCCCTGCCACACGAGGACAACAGAGATATCAACAACATGAAGAAAAAGAGCAGAAACAGGAGAGTACCCCGCGGAATGATGTGGAGGGTGAACCGCCTGAGACGAAGGCAAGGGTGGAGTCAAAACCACACTCCAGCTTTGCGGAGCTTCACCGCACGCTTGTAGATGGTGCAGCTGTCGCAGCATACATTGCAGAGCACCATGACACAAAGTTGCGTGACCCGAAGCAGATCAACAGCTTTTTTCAGGCAATTAGCAAAAGTGCAGATCACCTGTTTTCTTCTCTATGCCAGGAGCACAAACGCGAAGTGCAACTTTTGCTTGAGCGAATGTTTGAGTTGTATTCCTCTAGAAAAGCCAAGATACTGCCAGCCGCGCATGAATTCCTTATACGCTGCGAGCAAAATGGCGTGCGAGAGGCCGAATGGGCCACCGAACTTAACCATGAAGCGACTGCGACGACCACCTCGACATCGGCGTCGCTGCACTCACTTCTGTCGCCGCGTGAACTTATCAAAAAACTGGCTGCCTTTGACCCTTGTGGGAGGCTGGAGCGCATGATGGAGATGTGTTCTTCAATAGCTGACCTCTGCGCATGCGCAAAAAAATTACAGACGGCAGTAAAAAAGGCAGCAGAAACATCTGAAGATAATGAACTTAGCTACGCGGTAACGTGTCGGCTGATCAGCAAACTCGCATCCAAGGCCCGCCGCACGTGTAAGGAAGTTCATTTAGCAGATTCATTATCACCGTGCCTCTCAGACGATGATACAGAGGGTTTAAACCGAATGATGGGTATACTTCTCGAAGTCACCAAACATGCACTCTCTATAAGACCGCCGTTGGTGTCGCAGCAACCCATTGCAAAGCTGGCACATTTCTCCAAATGGTGCGAGAGTCATGGCTTATTGCTCGACACGAGCCACGTAAACACGGTGGCCTCTCTTGAGGTGCAAGCAAAGAGCGACCTGAGATCGCAGGCAGCACAGTTAGAGACGGTTATGCGGCTGAAATCGCTGCCCCCTTCAGATGAGGCGGTTGTAAGGCAGGTGTTGGACGAACTATGGAACGAAAAAGAGGGTCATTTCGAGCCGTATAGTGTGGACGTGTTGTCGTCCATTGCGGTAGTGGCGTCCGCCAGTGGCTTATCAGACGATTTTCGTTCCCAAGTAGCAGGGCGTCTCATAAGGACTCAGCAGCGGAAGCTTAGTGGGAGTAACATACAGCTTCCCCGGCGAGCATTGAATTTTGTGAACGCAGAGCATTCACGGGAGAAGCGAGAGTCCATCAAACGCATGCTCGCTGCTCAGAAGGACGGCCCGGAGGGAGTGAACTGACAGTACAGCTTTCTCCGTTGTCTTTATGTGGGTGCAGACTGTACCTGTGCTGTTGTTTAGGCGTATCACCCTTCTAATTAAGAATGAAGGAAGGCAAAAAAAAAAAAAAGGATATAATATAATATTAGTAAATGAAGCGGTTAAGCTTTGTGTGGATAACCTTTGTCGTTGCACATTGAGTGGCTCTCGAAATTTGTCTCTCTACCACTTCGCTTCTCTTTGCTCTCTGGCGGAGGATGGGCGTAAATTTTTTTAATGCTGCTCTTTCTCTCTCTCTGCGGATTTCGTCTTGTCTTTAGAGAAAAAAAGGGCAGGTGGTGGTTTTTTTTTTGGCTGTTATTTTTTTCTAGGCAATTATGAACCCGGCAAAGCTAAACTCGGGTATCACACAGATCGTAAGCGTGAAGAAGTACCCTGTCACGCGGCAGCAGCCGTTGCCACGGAACACGAAGGGACGTGTCTTCCGCCTTGGGGTTCTTCACAGCAAAGAGATGACAGAGGCGTTGCTGCTTCGGAATCGGCGTGGGTTTATAAACAGCCAGGTCAACACCGTTGCTCATGCCCCATCCTTCTATCACTGGCTTTTTCACCGCTGTGGTGTGCCGTTTGAGGAGACGCGGGAACTGGTGAAGTCGGGAGGCTTAGCTGTCGATGGCATCGCTTTGGACCATGCAGGTCTGGAGAGGCAGCTGGATTGGGCAACCATGCAGAAGATGGATATTCGCATTCGTGTTGAGGTGTCTCCGTTTGACCAAATATCTGGTTCCTCAGCCGATGATCACAATAGTGGTACTGGGAGCAGTAGTAGTAGTGGGGGATCGTCATCTGTCATGTGGGTCCCCGCGCTTAAGCGGGCGTTACACCGACAGTACTTCTTTGTGTACATACACCCAGGGGTTTCTATCACATCCGACCAAACTGACCCGCGTAGTTTTGTGCACCGTCTCGTTCCACTTGTTGGTAGTACTGCGGTACTTGGCATGAATATACTTCGACCAATTGGGTTTATGAATGGGATGAAAGGTATCGCTCTCGCAACGAACGATGTTTCCATGGTTCGTTACTGGAATAATGAGTTCCTGGGGAACTACGGCGTGTATGACGTACGGTTTGCGCGTGGAATACCATCGAAAGTTGTACACCGTTTGTCGGAAGATGTCAACATCGAATTAGAGAAGGGCATAAAGAAGCAGCTGTCAGTAGACGTAAAGGTACCCTGCAGCTGCACTCTAGATGCGTTGCCTATTCAGCAGATGAGTGATGTTATTACTCGACTGTATTCACGACCGTTTCATGACGAACGGCTTGTCATCAGCACCCCGCTTTTTCCGTACCGCGTGGCACGTAAAATACGACATGTGGGTGGTGTTATCACGCTTGTGCGCTCCGGTCCCTTTGCACTGCCTCCCTTGTTACCGGCGACTAAACAGCGGTTATTGTCGCCTCAGGAACTGGCCTTGATGTTCACATTTGAGCGGAAGCTCAAGACAAATCGTGTTGTTCTTAGCCTGCGTGAGTTTGACGTAAGTAACGGTGATGGCAGTAGCGATGAAGGCGACCCGGAGATCGTTATGCCACCACTCTGAATGTCTTTGTGATGCTCCCTTTCGCTGGTAATTGGTGGGGGTGGTGCTCTCTAAGTTTTTTTCTCTTTTGCTTCTCTTGGGGAGGGGGGAAAGGAGCAAAAACGAAATAAGCACACAGATGAAAACAACAGAAAAACGAACAAAATATGAGAAAAAGGAACCACGTAAGAAGTCAGGTGAGTTGTTGTTTCACGCTGTACGTGAGGTTGTTACGGCGCCCGGCACTCTTCTCCCACTACCCCTTATTTTTCTTTTTAGGGGGGGGGGGGCGTTTCCGATGCTTCTACCGCAGCTACATTTCTCCCACCATTTTGTCAACTACATGCGCCGGCATTTCGTTTGTTGTAGTTGCGCATTGTTTATTCTGTTTTTTTTTTTTGGGTTGCTGTTGTTGTTGTTTTAGTCTCGTTGGTGGGTGAAGGTTTTTTTTTTTTCTTCTCTGGGAGGCTATCCAAGCAGGCACCGTCATGTCGTGGGCAACAGTTGCGCAGAAGGCGAAGAGTACTACGCAGTCAGCCGTGGAGCCCAAGCGTGTTGTGTTTTCTGTCGATCATACTAATGATAATAGTAACAGTAAGAGTATTGTTAAGAGTGACTTCAGTGGTTTGGCTGCTACTCATCAGGTGGGAACAACAGTCCCTGCATTCCAGAAGGGACTTCTGGTCCTCGATGCGAACGCCTTTATCAAGGGGATGGACAACTTAGCAAGTCTGGCGGATGCCTTTGTGACAACTTCGCAGGTCCTGTTGGAGGTGCGGGATCGCGCTGCGCGCGAGTTACTGGAGCGCTTTCCACACTCCTTGCAGGTGCTTGAGCCATCAAAGGAATCGCTTACTGCTATCGTGTCTATCGCTACAAAGACGGGTGACTTGGGTGCCATGAGCCGTACTGATATACGCCTTTGTGCCTTGGCGCTTGACTGCTGCAAGTTGAGCGGATCGCTGCTTCCATCCATTAAACCGGAGGCGGTGAGAATTAATCCTGAGCGTAACCATCAAACTGAAAATGTTGCACCTTTTCGGACGAACAACACAGATAGATCTCTGAGAGGGAAAGAAAGTGAGGGAGACAGTCTACAATGGCATCAGATTGGAACTAGCAACACTGACCAGAGTGCCGGTTATAATCTTTATCATAATGATGAGGCCGAATGGGAAGAAGAAGAAGTAGAAGAGAACGAAGAGGAGGAAGAAGAGGGATGGATTACCCCGGAAAATATTCATCAGTGCAACGCAAGTGGTGAGAGGGGTTCGGGGGAGCGTTTTGACGGCGGTGTTGCGTGCGCCACGTCGGACTATGCGATGCAGAACACGTTGCTACATGCGGGTGTCCCCATTGTTGGAATGCAGGGGATGCGGATACGAGAGCTGCGCCACTGGTTGCTCCGTTGCACTTCCTGCTTTTCCATCACAACCGATACAACACGACAATTTTGTGCGGCATGTGGGAGTGGCAACACACTGCGACGAGTGCAGTACGTTTTATCGAGTGATGGGGAGCGGCAGCTTTTTATCAATTTTCGAAAGACGATTAGCAAACGCGGTACTGTTTACAACCTTCCAAAGCCACGTGGTGGGAAGTGCGGGACAAACCGCTGCCTTGTGTTGCGCGAGGATCAACTGGCGCACGTCATCCGCGGCACGTCATCGACGAAGCTGAAGGAGAAGTACGTCACGCGTAGTGGCAACAACGACGACGATGATCTGGCAGCATTTGGAGAGGCACCGAAGCAGCGCAAACGTGACCTCAACCAGCCACGCATGCACTCTTCATACCATAAGTACAACATGAACGAGAAGAAGAAGGTCCGTGCATCCCGAAGGAAGTAGAGAGGCTTTTGAAGCAAGCGAAGATGGAGAAGGTAAGGAGGAGAAAATGCTGAGGAAAGTAGGGGAAGATGATAAGGTTGCGCATATAACCGAAATCAAAATAGGTGTCGAGTTTTTCTTGTTTTGTTTGCTTGCCGCTACGTGGGTAAACAAAGTGGGCTTCGATTAAGACTTTATACAGTGACGTCTCTCTCATAACACCGAGAAAGCTGTTGCTCTGAACTTGGGTGTGGTTCATGTAGGAAGATGGCGCACAGCTGCTAATCCTTCATTGCATCTTTTACGTGTTTGTGCTTTTTTTTCTTTTTGTGTTGTTGTTTACTTCTTGTCATGGGGTATGTTTTCCGTTTGCTTGTGTTTCACAGCTGAGACGCTGTCGTCGCGGGGGTGAAATACGACGTGGTGGTGGGAGACGAAAGGGGAGGAGGGAGGTTAAACTCCCGCCTTGCCTCGCCTCTTCTCACCCCTCCTCCGAAAGAAAATAAAAAAGAAAAAGGGGAGGAGGGGTTGAAAAAAAAAAATACGAGTTGTGTTTAAAAAAAGGGAAAGCAGGGAAATAAAATGGCGGAGGGCATGAGATGGACGTGGAAGAGGTTGTTGTCTCTTGCTGCAGGCGGCCCTATCCTCTTGTCCACTGTTTGCATCTCCTATGCTTGGTTTGGCACGGATCACTTTTTCTCTGGCCACTGGTGCTACGCGGAGCCGGTGATGATGGCGCGAACGCACTCGTGGGCGTTGTGGCAGCATTCCCTCTCGGCTAGTGAGCGTGTTTGTCTGCATGCGTGGCTGGATGCAATGAGACTGAAAAAGCCGTCTGATGTGAAGTTCTCCCCGATGTTCGTGCTGCAGGATACCTTGTGCTTTGTCTGCGGTCGCCGTGAGTGGTGCGATGCCGTTGCCCTACTGGCGAAGATACCTTTCCTGTACACGACCCCGTATTGCATGGAGATCCGTCGTGAGCAACAGGGTGATGTGGTCTTCCTTCACGGAAAGTTGGAGACGGAGCTGTCGCTCCATTTGCCATTCAACAAGAAAACACCCCAGATTGTTTTCCCCTCGATCGTTACGCTGCAGTTGGAGAAGACACCTCATTGCTCTTATGTCATCACTGCAGCCGAGCACCGGTGGTTTGGTGGGCCGATCATATCTCAGCAGAGCGCATCGCTCAGGACCCCTTGGGGCGACTTGGGGGATCTTTCGCGCCGGTTCCTTTTTTTCAGTGTCTTGTGTGCGGCAAGAGCACAGGAGCGTATTGGCAAGTGCTTTCAAGGAGGATGACCATACACAGCATGCATTTTGCGTGCTGAATAAGGAGGGATGTGTAAAGAGAACGTGCGTAAGTGCAGCTGTGAAGAGCTTTTCTTCCGATTCATATTTTGTTGTTTTACTTTACCTTCTCGTTGTTACTTTGATAGGGTTCGCTGGCAGCCCCCGTAATGGCATGCCGTTGGTGTTCGTGGGCAATGAATCCTCAGTGCGAAGCCCTCTTTTCTCCCATGTAGTAGTGCGCGATGGCCCTTGTGTTGAGTGGAACACGTTTTCTCTTTGTGCATTCATCTCCATTGACGCAGCAGTCAGGGGTATCTGTGCAGGAGTTTTTGTGGGATAATACTGATGAGTGGTTCATACGTTTTGTGCCACTATAATTGTTTTATCTGCTCTTTTATACGCTACCTATCCCCTCGCTTCACATCGCTCTTCTGATAATGGGACTGGAAGTAATTGGCTCAATACATTGAGTATACTGATGCACCAAACTACTCGAGTCATATGTGCTTGCTGCTTGATTCTGATACAGGTGTACTGTATGCACTGGATTTCCTTCACTCAGGTCTCTATAAGCCGAACACGGGAGGAAAAGGCAGGGATGTCAAATTCCTGTGCGCAACTGTTGTGAAGCTGATTGAGCACTTCGAAACAATAACAGATGATATATTGATAATATGCAGTGGTTTGACAGGCCTGATTTCTGGACGGATGACTGGATGGCTGTATTACTCTTGTGGGTGCTGCTCTGTAGGTCTGCAGCTTCGGAGTGAAACTGTTATGCGCATCTCTTCTGGTTGTATGTTTGGTATCAACAGCCATTTGGCTCACCAGCGTTGTCTGTTTCTATATTCTTTTGTGATTTGATCTTCTTTTATTCTTTCATCATTTCTCTATTCTCTACTGCATCTTGTTTTTTATTGTGCATGACGATGATTTTTTTAAAAAAATTTTATTTACTCTTAGTTAGTTACCAAATAGTGTTTCATTCTTTCTTTTCCCTTCTTCCCCCCTGTGTGTTTCACGGGACGGCGATATGCTTCGCCGCACTCTCGCCCGCTCTGTTGCGTCCGACGCAATTGGACAGGCTCATCCTGATATTCTGTGGGGTCACATGGAAGGTCGCTACGCAGGACCCGGTTGGGTGAGCTGGATCAAGCAGCTGCCAGTGGAGACGCTTACCATGCAGGGCGGCACGTCCATGACAAATATGAATGATCGCACAGGTGTCATTACAGACCCTGAAGACCCGAGACATCCAATTGGACTCATTCAGTGGGGGCCGATGAATCATTACGACGGTGCCTTCATGCAGCTGTCGTACGGAGACTATGGGCCTATTAGCAAGGGTTCGCGACTTATGCAGGTTTTATACGACAACTACTTGGAGCCCTTCTCAATGAACCGTGTGTGTGCCCAATTGTACTTCTACCAGAAGGTGCCAAACAACTATCATGGCTCTGTGGAAGCATCAGCTGAGTACATTGGGCAGACGGCATCATTAATAGGACAAGTGATAGTCGGCATGGGTTCCGTCATCATGGAGGGCGTTACGGTGAAGGGGGACACGAACTGCGTCTACATCGCAGAGGGTGTGCAAGTTATGGAAAATACATGCATTGTCAGTGATGCACCGGCAGACCTCATGGCATATCAGCGTCATGAGGCCATCAATCCATATCAACAGTGGGATGGCATGGATGGCGTATGTCGCATTATGCAGAACACAATCATTGAGCCCAACTGCTTTCTGGACGGTTGCTCCATTGGCCCCTTTAACCGCATCGGTCACAACACAAAGATCATGAAGGGGGTGACGACCGGAACAATGGTGCACATTCTTCCAGGCAGCATTATCACGAAAGACACAAAGATAGGAGACGGTGAACTTTGGGGTGGCGCACCTGCTGTAAAGCTCGGAAAGGTGAGCAAGTTCGAATGGAAACGCCCTTATTATGCCTCCCTGTTGCATAGGGAAAGTGTGGTGGAGTCGTACCACAATATGTCTCGACACGGTGACCAGGTGGTATACTTTCAGAATCAGATGGGAAAGCTTGATACACTTATGCTGCATTTTGAGGCGAATCTTCCCTCTTCAGTAAGGGCCAAAATGAAGGAATTTGTGCAGGGACGTGAACCTTTTCACCACATGCTTACGCGTATCACCCAGGGCTGGTCCCCTGCTAACCGTCCCGACGATAAGAACTATAACCTTTGCCCACCGCTTCCTGGCGTGAAACTCTTTGCGGAGCACAACAATGACTCTTCTGATAGCGATCTTCATGGCACTTACATGAACCTTGGGAATATATTTAACGACTTCCGATGGTAACATGACGTTTTTCTGTATTTTTTTTTTTCGTACGTGTTTTCGTGTGCGTGGGAATATGTAGTCGTGTGTACATATGCTCTTATTTTGTACTTTCTCACACAAAGTAGCGAAAGAGGAAAAGGAAATGATAGAATGAGGGGATGGATATACGGGGGTGGGGGGTGAAGGAAGTGTCGAGGTGCACGCGTGTATTGTCGTCATGTAGTTGAATGGGATGGTGCGGGGCTTCTGGGGGAGGGGGGGGGGTAATGAGAGGGGTTGTATAGGAACGAGGCTGATGTGTGCAAAAGGTGTTGCTGTAATGCGGTAAGACGCAAATGACGGTGTCTGCTACATATATTTTGGGCACAAGAGAGACGGAAATACGGTTTTTCCTTGTTATGCCTAATTCGTTCTACGCTTTTTTTTTTTTTTTATGTTTGGGTCGATGACGCAGTTTTTTCTGGTGATGATGGTGTTTCTTGTGATTGCTTCTACTGCCGTCGCGTTCGGATTGCCACTGACGCACAGCACAGAACATATGTTTGCAGACAACTGTAAAACTGGTGATTTGGGGGTAAATGAACAAAGGGCCAATCCTTTCATTTCCTACTACGCCTTGCCTCTTGCATACGGTCAAGTGTTGGCACTACCTTATGTGTGTATGTATCTCTTATTATTATTATTATTATTTTTTTTTTTGGGGGGTGGGTGGGTTTAAATGTATTGCTGCTTTCTTTTTTCTTCATTATTTTTTTATTTTTTAAAAATGTTTGTGCTTGGATGTGCGTGAGTGTCTGGCCCCCTCTTCAAGGAGTAGAAAACACACCTTGTGGCTGGGGAGATGGACTCCAGCGCACTTGACCAGCGCATCAAGAGTTGGCACGAGCATAGTGACGTTGAGGAGCGGCTTGAGGAGCTGCAAAATGCGGTTGCTCTGTTGCGACAGCGACAGGAGCAGCAAGCATCTCAGTGGAAAGATGTCTCTATGGAGCAGCGGCAGCATTGCAGCGACTTGGCTTCCATGTATCAGCAGCTGCAGGAGCTTCTAACTGGTTCTTGGAGTGTTGGACCGGCTCGGCGTAGTATGAACGTAACTTCGGTCATCCCTGCCGTCTCAGACGGCTCGCTAAAGATTGAGGTGCGTGATCTGCTGCTGAACTTCAAAACTCATATTGAGCGGCACTCGACGTTAACAAACCAACGACTTGATAGTATGCAGAAGACCATAGACGACATTAGGCTCTCTGTAGAAGATGATGCTCGTCTGCGCGTTCAGCTGGAGGAGCGTGTCAAACAGCTGGAGCGGCAGAATAAAGAGTTGCTGGAGCGCGTTTCATCTACCCCATGGATTCGTGATACCGATCGGCTGCATGACACACTAAACCAACGGCTTCAACTAGTCCGGGATGAATTGGAGGCCTCCGTGCAACGTCATTTGACTAGGATCTCCGATAGATTAGAAAATCACGAGGTGCATCACCGTGATGAACAGGAGAGCCGTCACTCTGACATGCTTCAAACCGTAGAAAATGCCATTCAGCAGCTGCACGGCAGGCTGGACATCGTGCGACAAGAACTGGTGTCACATGTATCATCTACCGACACGAACGTGTGCATGCTGGAAGAGCGTATGCAGTCTCACATTGAGGGAGCGCTGAAGGACCATGTGGCAAAAACAGGTGAAGGTATGCAGGAAATGCATCGTGAACTTAGCGAAAAGCATTTGCGACTAGTTGATGATACGATGAAGGCTATCGAACAGATAGCTCAGGTAGCCGATGGCCTTCCAAGAAAGGTGGTTTTACTACAAGAAGATGTTGCAGTTATCCGGGACTCCATTCAGCGCCAGAGTGAAGTGCTCAAGGAACATTGCCTGCAAGGTTCGTTGCAAGGGGCGTTTGATGAAGTGAAGGACTGGTTGCAGGATCTCGAACAGCGCATGTTGAACCGCGGCGAGTTTGATGAGGTGATGGCGAGGATTGAAGACAAAATATTCACATTGAAACAAGAGTTCATCATTCGAAGCCCAGTCACGCACGCTCTGGACGACAGGAGCGAGGATCAACATGATAATGATGCTCATTATCGTGACCGTCACGGTGGCGCCAAAAAGCGATGAGATAATGTTCGTACAGCAGCAGCATAGCCACTCCTATTGCCGCTTTTTATTTTTTTTTTTCACGGGGTGTATGTGTGTCTATTTAGTGTTTTTTTTTCTTGTTATATATACATATTTGATGTCACTTCCCATTTATTCTTATGCCCGTACATATATTCTGCTGTTTCTGCAACTAGGACAGAGCGAGTCTACACATTGGGCATTTAGTTGAGAGGGGACTATTGGCATCTGATGGACGCGGCAAAGCCAAATGAGACCACCGTCCCTGATGATGTTTTGGACAATCTGGAGCGTGAGTTTGACGAGGCGATGAGCGCACTCGCAGAGCACGAAAACTTCGGTCGATTTCGCTTGGAGTACGAGAAGCTGCATCGTGCACTGAGGAAGAGCCATGAGTCGGAGAAACGCTTAGTGAAGCGATGCCAGCAGCTGACACAGGAGCTGATGAGCAACTCCGCAAAGATGCAGGCTGCACTAAAGTTGTCCCACGACGATCACAGCACGATTGAAGCACTGAAGAAGGAGGTTGAGAAGGCCTGGCGCATGGTGGATGCCGCCAATGAAAAGGACGCGCGCGCAAAGGAGACCGTCAAGAAGCTAAAAGGGGATGTGGCCGCTCTGCGGGAGATCATGGACAGTGGAACTGTTCTTACCTCCTCGCAGACGGTGACGCTAGAGGAGTTGAAACTTGAGAAGAAGCGCATGCAGTTAGACTACGACGAACTTGTCAAGCAGATGGATAATCTCTCGCGCGAGTTGCAAGACATAAAGAAGAAAGCGAAGGAAACAGAACAGGAGATAACAAACCACAATGATGATTTACGTCGTGTCGTTGATCGCGAGCATTCACTCATGGAAGAATATGAAAAGGAGGTGAAGGCTAGAGAGCGGACCGATGTGCAGGTGCGGGAGCTACTTATGTTGGTGCAACAACGCGGGAAGGAGCTGAAGATGCAGGAGCAGTTTCAAACTAATTTTACAACGTCAGTAAATCGGCTTCGCACGCAGGTGCAGGGGGATCAGGAAAAGCATCAGAGTCTTCAACAAAAGATTGAAATGGTAGAGAAGCAGCTGTACCACACTCAACAGTCGTACGATGACGCACTTGACACAACCGAGGCACTGAATGAACGCATCAACGAGGTGCGTGAAGAGATCACACAGGCAGAAAAGAGGGCGATAGAACTCCGCGCGGAAGAGCAACGAGCCCACCGTGTACGGGACAATGATTTCAAGGAGCTGCATCGCCTCACACAGCAGAATGATGACATACGGAAGGAACAAGAAAATTTAAAATCTCAAGAGATGGCCATTCAAAGACGAATTGATAGAGTTCAAAGGGAACGGGAACAGTTGCGTCAAGCACGAGAGCTGCTGCTTCGAGAGCAGGAGTCACTGAAAAAATGTAATGACAAGGAGAAGGAGAAGATGCAGCTTATTGAAAAGGTTATTGAAAACGAGGTGGAGAGTCAGAAGGAAGCTGAAGCTGCTATCGCACGCGAACGGGATATTGGCGTGCGTCTTCGGCAAACAATGGCTCGATTGGAAACTGAACGTGAAAAGTATATACACGAGGTATCGCAGGTGACATTGCACCACGCAGCAGCATTGGAGGAGCTGAAGATCGTGACCATCACCTGTGAAGAAACGCAAAAAGCGATTGAGGAGAGTGAGCAGAAACTGAAAAAACAGCAAGGCTTGTATGAGCAGGTGCGGGCAGAGCGAAACCTCTATTCGAAAAGACTCATTGAGTCACAGGATGAGGTGGTTGAGCTTAAACAAAGTTTTCGCATGATGGAGCATCAAATACACCAATTGAAGGATGAGCTCGCGATGAAGGAGAAGAGATTAGGGGATGAGACGAGTACCCAAAAGATGGCGAAAGAGAAGCTCACAAAGGTACGCAAACTCGTCAACAATCACACAGCTACCTTAGACGAGGAGAATCGGAAGTGTGAGGACGCTAGCCAACGGATTAAACAACTTGTAAAGGTCATCAATCAATGTGACAAGGAGCTTAGTCAACAGCAAGAGCGATTCCTGACGGTGAGTGGTGAGCGGGACCTCTTGGGAACGCAGCTTACACGACGAAACGACGAGCTTGCATTGTTGTATGAAAAGGTGCGTATGCAACAGGAGACACTGACCTTTGGTGATGCTGCATCCCGCTCTCGTATAGAAGACATCCGCCTCCTACGCCTAAAGATTGAGGAAATGAAGCGGCAGTCAACAATTGCTCAGACCCACTCTTGTCACGTGGAAAAGCTTAAGGAGAACATTAAGCAATTACAATATGATCTGACTGTTGAACGCGGGAAAGTGCAGGCTCTCACGGAGGAGGTGGAAAGTCCCCAAAATGCGCTTCGTTGGAAGAAGGTAGATGGTCATGACCCCACGCAAGAGGAGCTCGACCGCAAAATAACGCACTTGGAACGGCGACTGATCACAAAGTCGGAGGAGTGTGTGGAGAAGGACATGGAACTGCAAGAAAAGCAACGGTTGGTGACAGAGCTGCAGAATATTCTCGCGCGACAAGCAGGCCCAGAGGTGGCCTTGCAGCTGAACTCATACCAGAAGGACATGCAGCGCGCCTGTAACATGTTGAAGCAGAAAGCATCGGAGCTCAACATGACCTCCACGCACATGTCAGAGCTCAAGTACGAGGCTGAGCGGCTGCGCCGCGAGCTCCACGAGACAAAAAAAAAGTATTACGAAATGCGGATGAGCAACGATGACATGTCACAGGGTCTGTCAAGTTACAAACAATAACAGCTTGTCCGTGTTCTTTGACTCCCTTCGCCGTCCTGTAGATATATAAATGTCACCTGTTTTTTTTCTCTTTCTAATCTCTTGCTGTGTAAATTACATGAACCGTTACAAAATTCTATGTAAAACATACAATCGGTTTTCGTTGTTGTTTTTCCGTTTCCTCCTTCTGTATTTTCCAGTTTCACCCCTCCTTGTCCCTTCCAGTAACATGTACGCACACCCATTGACACTGTTGGTGATATTTATATATGAGATGCTTTGCAACTGGGCATTTTATCCTCTTTTTTTTTTTCTTCTTTCTGTTGCTCTCGTCTTGCCTCTGCCGCAGTCCCATCGCTTCAGCCAAACCAACTTGTGATGACATCCGTGGAATCTGGTGCCAAGGTCCTCCGCATGACGGAGAGTGACGTGCTAAAGCTGGTGGCCATGCACTGCCATCTCGGCACAAAGAACCGCAGCAATGCCATGAAAAAGTACATCAACGGCCGCACGAAGGATGGCACGAACATCATCGACATCCACATGACGTGGGAGAAGCTGATTCTCGCCGCCCGGATCATCGCAGCGGTGGAGAACCCGCAGGATGTTACCGTCTGCTCCACCCGCCTCTTCGGTCAGCGCGCCATCTTCAAGTTTTCGCAGCTCGTCGGCACGTCGTTCCTCCCCGGCCGCTTCATTCCCGGCACCTTCACAAACCAGATTCAGAAGAAGTTCATGCAGCCGCGCGTGCTGATCGTCACAGACCCTCGCACTGACCACCAGGCCCTCCGTGAGGCGAGCCTCGTCAACATCCCCGTGATTGCCTTCTGCGACACGGACTCGCCGCTGGAGTTCGTCGACATTGCGATCCCGTGCAACAACCGTGGCCGACATTCTATCAGCATGATGTACTGGCTGCTGGCCCGCGAGGTGCTGCGGCTGCGAGGCACCATCCCGCGCAGTGTGCCGTGGGACGTCAAGGTTGACCTCTTCTTCTACCGTGATCCTGAAGAGGCACTCAAGCAAGAGGAGACCAACCAGCCAGTCGCACCAACCGGCGAGAACGAGGAGGGCTTTGGCTGGGTCGAGCGTGAGAACAACTGGGAGGCATAAGAGGCACGTGCCTGCCGGAGCGCCACCATAGCCATGCCTTGCAGTGGGGGACAATGATAATAGTCTTTTTTTGTTTGTTTTTTCCGTTCCATACGCTTCATTTTTACCTTGATGAGGGGGCTGCCGCGCATTCGACGGTGTTATTTGTCGCCCAACAATGTCTGCCCATTCCTGTCAAGAAACTCTGTGGTGGCCTTGCCATCTTCGCCCTTGTCATTAACGTGGTGTTCGCGGTGTCGGGTGTGCCCGTGAGACTTTCTCCACTCCTTTTTGTTGTTGTTGTTTTTTCCTCTGTTTTTTTTTTTCTCTCTTCTTTCTGTACTGCTTTGACATATTACAATCACAACGACGATGGCGATAGTGCCCTCACGAGAAGTAAGAAAGGGAGGTGGCTGTGTGTTGTGTAATAGATGTTTGCTTCATCGCACATGTTTGTGTGCGTAGCATTTGCCTTGTTGGCTGTGGTGGTTCTTCATGCTGATTTGACGGAGCTGCCCACATCAGAGAATGTGGTGGAAGATATTTCTAAACTACTTCGAAAAAGTGGAGTGTGTGGATTGTGTGGTGATTTTTTACGCAACTTGGATTCATTTCATTTATCGCACAGCACTGCTCTTTTGAGGGCAACGCAAAGATATGAAAAGTCTCAGAGTGCTTTTCTCCGTGCGTGCGAGCAGGATTCAAGCGCTGCTGGTTGTGACACTGCTCTGGATAGAAGCCGGCTGGAAAAGGCAAAACGTTGTGCGGTGACTATCTCACGGGTGGAAGATTTATATGCTGTAGAGGACGTGAGAGTATATAGTTTTGTTCATAGTCGATATGATGATCTACTTGAATATCTTTTGGGTGAGAAGGATCAGGAGGAGTGTATGTCCTGTGTCGTAGAGGACGGCCGTTCTCCCGGTTTGGTAACTAATCCCGCCACGGAAGTAATTATTAGCCACGTATGGTACCTTCTCTACCCTGTTAATGAGCGACACCAGGCGTTTTGCTGGCAGTACTGTGAGGGTGTACTTACTTTTTCCGAGAGGCTAAAGTTGTGGATGCTTCGTTTTTATTTGACACGTGCTGTGCGTTTTCGATTGATAGCGTTGCAGCATGAATCTGGGACGGTTTACTGTCTTCTTTTCCAGCTACTATTGCTTCTAACCGTGTTGCAGAGGTATGTCTTTGATTCGAAAAGAAATGGGCATGCAGTTGGCGGTGGTGGCGGTGGCGGTGGCACTTTGGTAATGGCGTCTAATTGGCATGCTGATGCCAATGTGGTGGCTGTGGCAAAGTCTGGATCACGTCGTTCCGTGATGGCACGCGGAAAGGGTGCTGGTGGTAAAAGGTAATAGGGGGTGGGGAGGGAAGGTTGGATGTGCGGGAAAGTGAAGGGGCGGAGAAGACAAGTGTTGCCATTCTCGCTTCCCTGTTATAGCCTTGATGTTTCTGTTTTTCTTCGCGTGTCTTGCAGAGCCGGTGTCTGTTAGCTTATCTCTCCCTGTCTGACCCACACCACCATCCTTCCTATCGCTCTCTCATCCACACACACACAGAGACGGGACAGCAACAACAAAAAAATAGACTCATTGCCATTGCTTCTGTTGCTTGCGCGCCACATACTACATTATAGAAGAGGCAGAAGTGCAGGATGCGAGAAAAATGCCTTGAGACAGGCAGCTGAAGAATGGATTGCCAAGCAGTGAGGAATGAGTGTGTATGCAATCTGAGAGGCGATGAAGAGTAAAGACAGGCGCCAGAAAAAGCAATGTCATTTGAGGGAAACGAATGTAAGGAAGAAGTGAATGAATGTTTGACGTTGGGACGGATCATGACTTTTTTTCTTTCTTTCTTTTGTGGAGGTTGTGATCTCGTGCCTTAAAAAATTTTCCCTCTCACCTCTTTTCTTTAAAATTTTTTTTTTTCAGTGGCAGGCATGACTGTACACTTTACTATGAAAGGGCGTTCCATATTCATTCCCTCGTATGCGCCGTTTATTGTTGCTGCTGTGGTGGTGGTGTGTTGAGCATTCCTACTCCTCTGACACACACACACACACACACACACACACACACACGTTTGTTCTGCATATTTCTGCTGCTGCTGCAATGGGGAGGCGCTGAGTATGTTCATTACTCATGCGGCTCACTGAAAAGCGGTGTAGCTCTGCGTAAAGGGGGGGGGGTGACGAGCGATGCATTAACCGAGTGGAGAGGGTTCTGCTGGAAAAGGTGAGCCGCATGTGTACGTCAGTGAATGGAGAAGAGAGAATGTATCAAATTTACCCCATTCCTATTTTATGTTTCACAGGATAATTGTATACAAATGCATATCTGGAAGGCGGTGTGTGTGAGTGCGTGGAGAGAGATGCGCATTCAGATGGAAGCTCCCTATCGCACCTAAACGTGGATCTCATCACGAGTGCTGCAAATAGTAAACATTGAGGTCAGTGTGTTTCGGCGTGTATGTACGCCATTTTTTTTTTTCGTGTGCAAAATAAAGATAGAAAATAAAACGAAAGTCGACTGAAAAGGATATCTGATTTATTCAACAGATGTGACTTGTCACGCATCGACAGAAGAAAAGAAATACATGTGGAACTACTCTCATGATTTCTCTTTTTTTTTCATTTATCAATTGTGTATTTCTCGTGTGTCTGTGTATGCTATATGAGTATGGTTTGGCCCTTTCTAGTCCCCTAAGAGGTCCGGACTCCGTCAGCAGTAGTAGCGGTGGTAGCGGAAGGAGAGACAAACGCTCGAGTGGTTAGTGTTAGCGAGTGAATGGCGACTGTGCACGTCCTTGTTGGGCAATGCGGCAACCAGCTTGGGTCAATGTTCCTGAATAATCTTGTATGCGAGGCACGGGCAAGCAGCGACGATCATTTCTCCTCACGGGTGTCATCTCTTCATTTTCGTCCTTTCCAAACACTTCATGAGGAGAAAGGTTGTGCAGCACCTCCCCTACCTCGATGTGTTATGATTGATATGGAGCCGAAGGTTCTTCAATCTGTTATTGCTGACGCTAACGGTGCGGATGCGTACCGGTTGCACCCGCAGCAGTGCATCACCCGCAATGAGGGCAGCGCAAACAACTGGGCTTTTGGGTATCACGTTCAGGGTGATAGCAGGAGAACGGAGATACTGGAGGCTTTGCGCCATGAAAGTGAATCGTGCGGTACTGTTGATGCCTTTCATGTCATCCATAGTCTTGCTGGTGGAACCGGATCTGGTGTTGGCTGTTTGGTGGCGGACGTGGTGCGGGAGGAGTTCCCACATGTGGTCCTGCAACACTCTGTGGTGTGGCCTTTTTCCACGGGGGAAGTGGTAACACAATGGTACAACTGTGTTCTAGCTATGAGTTCTTTGCGTGATAGCGCTGACGCCGTATTTATCGCGCATAATGATGACTTTGGTGGTACTTCCGCAGCAAAGAAAAGTGTTGTGGAGGGCCATACTGAGGTCTCGTTCACCAGCATCAACAACGACATCACCCGTCTGCTTTTGGATTTACATCTACCCCGGATGTTGTGCCGTGTGCCACACCCGAGTGACCAACGAATAAACACGCGATTATTTCTTAGCTCGGAAAAGCTGCATCCTAATGTTTTTGCAGGGGCTCCACTACGATCGTGTGGTCTTTCTGATGTTGTGGAGTCTGTTGCCCTTGACCCAGCTATGAAATTCTTCACCGGGTTCGCACTGCCATGTAGCAAGGTTGCGACTACAACTCCCGGAATAACGAATAACGGCAAGGGAAGCGTGAGTTGGAATCCATGCTCCTCATCGTGGCACAGCGTGTTGCGTGATGCAGCGCGCAGATCAGCAGAGTTATTTCATCCCTTTAATGCCTCCTCGTGTAACGTGCAGCGGCCGTCCTTGTGGAGCCTGCGTGGCCCTGGCGTGTGTAGCGAGGGGTTAGGCGAGCTACAGGATGTTCTCAGCACTGGCTCTCTGCGCGTACCTCCGACGGGTCTTATGGTGCAGGAGCAGCCTCTTCGCGGTCATGCAGCACACCTGTCTTTATTCGGCCCCTCGCGTAACATTGGCGTGCAGCTATCTTCTGCTCTAGAGAAGACGGAACAGTTTTTATCTGTCGGAGCGTTTACGCACCACTTTAGTCGCTACAATGTGGCTGAGGACGACTTGCGCAACGCGGTTTTGCGTCTCTGGGACACAGCGGCGTCCTATGCGCCAGAATAAAGATTATTCTGAGTTTTGTGTGTGTGTGTGTGGGGGGGGGGGGGGGCAAACGACGAAAGCGAGTGTATTTTTCTGTCCGTCCTTTGAGGGAACCTCAATGCAGACCCGATGTTTGCAACGTTTTCGTGAAAATAGTTTTTTTTTTTTGTAAAAAAAAAAAAACCCACCCATGCATGCATGTACAGAGTCACTTACAACTGAAAAAAAAGGTCGCCGTCATTCTGATGATGCTCTCAATGGTGTGTTCTGCTGGTTCTCTGCGGAAAGCCTCAACTTGCAGATAACGATGCTCTGGTTTCTTCTTACTTTCTTGCGTTTTTCCGCATGCATGCGAGGGGACATATATATATATATATATATATATATAGAAAGATAGATTGAAGGATAGCTGTGATGTGACGCTTTCTTTATTTTATTTTTTTCTCTTCTGCTGGTTGCTGGAAGAGTGATTTGTCTTGTGTACCTCTCAGCTGAGGCGGCAGCGAAGGGAAGGACTTAATAGACATTCGAGTAGAAGCAAGTCGACTGAACTTTTATTGTCAAACAATGCAGCGTGTCGAGTCGAGTGAAGGCAATTTTATAAACGAAAAATAAAATTAAAAAAAATATGTTTTTTTTTTTTTCCTCTCTCTGTGTTTGTGAGTGTGTGAAGGAAGCGAATGCACCTCCTCTTGTTTCCCACTTGGTTTTTCTTTCAACTAGAGGGATTTTGCTCGAAGCGAGAACATCTAGAGAGTGAATCTTTTTTTTTAGTATCATTCGGGTGGGGGCCTGGGCGGGACAAAAGGAAAATAGAAGAAACATAAGACAACGAGAAAAACAAGACGAATAGAGGGGTATACATCAGAAAAGGGAAAAAAAAATGTCGACTGTCATTACTGAAGTGCAGCAGCGGAGCTTTCAGCATGATCCGTACAACACTCGTGTGCTTGACACCCGCAACGACATCAGTAACAATGGTAGCAGTGGCGCCCTCGACTTTTTTAGCGCCATCTCTTACATGGATGAAAATACCCCCGAAATGTCGTTAAAGATGTTCGATTCACAGGACCCATTTGATTACATGACAAGTACAGAGTGCGAGGGAGGGGTTTCGGAAAACGGCACGGACGAGGCGAGTCACACACTGTCGATGCTTTCAGTGCACCCGCGAACCTCCATTACTCTTGGCTCCGTCTCTGCTCTCTCGACACTCCGCTACGCGTCTGTAAACTTTCGTTTTGGAAGTGCATGGTTTCTCGCACCGTTTCGCACCTGCGTGGGGGAAATGGTAGTTGTAGAGTATCCTCACAACAACAGCCTGCACCTGGGCCTCGTCAGCTGTATCTCCACAAAAGTGCCACCTACCTTCGCGAGAATTTGCGCGAGAGATGGCACGATTAAGCAGGAAGACCTTCAACAATGCCCGCGGCTTCTGCGGCACGCGCGTGACTTCGATAAACAGACAAAAGTCGAGCTGAGGGGGCATGATCTTTCTTCCTTAAGTAGCGCGCAAGAGCTTGCAGCTGAGATGCAGGCGCCTGTCACATTTCTAGACGCTGAGTGGTTGCTTGACCTGACAGCCGTCACTTTCCTCGTTAACGTATGGGGTGACATGTCGCTTGTCGATCGTCTGGCCGACGAACTGGCAGCGCTTGAGGGAGCTGAGGTTGTTTTCACCTACCCCGCTGCCTGCTGAGCGCTTCAACCACCACAAACTCACACGCATTTTCACACCACACACATAAGTATATATACATATATATGAAGAGTGAATGAGGAGGAAGGAGGAGGTCAATTTTTCACGAACCACAGGAGCAACCACAAAATGTGTAAAAAGTGTGAAATGACTAAATAGAGCGAGAAGACTGGCAGCGATGATGAAGGTGATGAGGGGGATGGGATAAGCGATGTGTGAAAGAAACAAACAAACAAAAAAAGATCTGGAGGAGGCAATGCGCGTGCACACGCAGGGAGGAATATAACAACGACAAAAAAAAATGCAATGGGGAAGGAGGGGCAGATGATTTTCGTCTTGCCTCGTTGGCACCTGGAACTCTGAGGCTGATGTCATGTTTTTTTGATCAAATGTTCCTGGCCTGCCACCTTTTAGGTTTTTTTTTTTCTTTTAAGAAAAATACAAATAAAATCCTCTCGTCCTCACGTTTTTTGTTCACCCCACGCGTTCATCTCGTTGCCTCTCGTCATCCCTCTTTCCTTCCCTCAGAAAAAAAAAATTTATAAGCGATTTCAGGTACACCAACATCGCGAGCAGAACCGAAGGACAAAACGCAGTGGGAAAAAAAAAAAGAGTGTAAAGAGAAACAATTTTCGGTTGTTGTTTTTGAATGAAATTCCACCTCGTACCTCAGAGAGATGCTTGTCACAACTGGCGTATGTATTACATGTTCTTCCTGGTATCTTTCTGCTTGTGTGTGGTGCTCCTCGCCGCAGCAGGCATTATCTTTGATTAACTGATCCCTTTTTCGCACGGTAGCCGCCACCTTTTTTTTCCCGTCAATCCCACTTTGGGCAAGCACACGCACACTCCGTGTGTGTGTGTGTGCTTGTATGTCACTTTATACGGGAAAGAATGGCGTGAGAACGATGATGTATCGGCTGTTTGCAGTAGCCCGAAGAAGAAAAAAAAACAAACGGAATATTTCTTCTGTTTTAAGTTGGGGTTTAGAGAAGAAAAAAAAAAAATGAGATACAAACAACGCGCGAAAAAAAAAAAAGAAAAGGACAATAGAAAATATTTTCCCTCCATGTCTCAGTGGTGAATTTCATCTCGCACCAAATGGCAGGAGTAGGCGGAGGTGACAGCGTGGCAGCAGTGAGGACGTGGGGGAAGGGGGTGCTGCGGCATGGATGGACTGTTGAATCTCTTTATTCTTCCATCGGGTCGTCTCACCACTGGCCCCCTCCCTCTGATTCCTCTGCCTGCCATTGCCTCTTAGATTCTTCTTCTTTTTGTGTGTGTCTCTTTTCCTCTTTTTTTTTTTGATATCATTGATTGTTTATTCTCATATACCCCTCTTCCCCTTCCGTTCTTTGCGTTTGAGAGCTCTGCTAACGAGCCCCCTTCATTTTTTTTTTTTCCTTTTCCTTAAAAAGGAAATTTTTGTTTCGCACTATTGCGTGCGGGTTCTACCGTTCTTATTTGTCCATGTGCGATTTCTGCCGCCCTTTTGTGCTTGTTTTTTTTTTTTTCGCTGCGAGGATATGGGTGCGGTTCTGAATGGCGAAAAAAAAAACCCAGAATGTAACGAACAAAGAGACCAGAAGAGCGAGAGACTAATAATGCCACAGCATCGAGCAGCTTCTGAAGAGACAAAAAAAAGGGGGGGGGGTTGGCAACACACGTACATGCACACACAAGTGAGGGAAACAAAAACGAACAAATAACGAATTATATGCTCCTTGTGTTTAGGGGGGGGGCATATATTTCGATTTATTTTATTTACCTCGGGGAGAAGAGGGCGGGAAACACCGATACGTCCGCACAGACACACACAAGGAGAGAGAAAGTCATTGTGTGGATGTGTGGGGGACGTTTTTTTTTTCCTTTTTTTTGTTGAGGGGGGGGTTACATCTGGAAAGAACTCGGTATGCTGCGGGGGACGGATGTGGTTGTGTAGTGCCTGCAGTTGTCTCTTGCATTCTGTGGCCTCCTTTGCATCTCTGTTGCTGTATTTGGTAAAGCGAACACTGCACGAAGGAGCATAGATTTTGCCGACACATTATTGAATGTCGTTTGCTCGCTTCTCCACACGGTAATTGGGTGCCACGTGCCTGTTTGTTTCACCCCTGTCTTGGTGACAGTGGACAAAGCGAGGCGTGTGTGTGTTTGGTAGTGGAGATTGTGCCTTAAGCCTTTTCGTGGCTCTTTCATTACTTTTCTTTCGCACCGTTGTTTTTGTTCCTTTTTTCTTTTCCCTTCCTCTCCCTCGTTCTTTTGTGCTCGCACTTCTTCTTTTCCTCCTCCACCACTTCCTCTTGCTACTGCTGCGGCTGCCACTGCCCCCTTCCGTGCATCTCTACATGCATGATGTACACGTTTGCAGTGATAATTAACTGGGCTGTAGGGATTTCTTAAAGAAAAACAGGCAGAGCAAACAACAGCGCAAGGTGGAAAAAAAAATGGGAGGTAGAAAAGCGATGTATCATCGCCGGTATTATTATTATCATTTTTATTATTATCTGCAGAAGCAGAAGGAGAGGGGGGGTTGTGAAGAAAAAGATAGCGAAGGAGGGAGAGAGGGGAATGAAATAAGAACCAACCAAGTACAGGGTATACAGTATATATATATATATATATATATATACATACTGTATAGCTATCAATCAATGCGTGCATGCGCACCCATCTGCATCTATATTTGTATACCATCATCATCCTGCGTGATCCAGCTCTTCTGATTCTTTTTCGCACGTTGTGTCTGTGGGCTTCTTGTTGTTACTTTTTTTTTTTAAACGTTGCTTATTTAGGTGTTTTGTTTCTTGTTTGTGTTCTTCTGTGCGTCGGGGTGTGTGGCTTCGACACTGCGGTGGTAGCATTTCGTTTTTCTCCAGCACCACCGCTACCACTACGGACCTCTTTTCACAGGCGGGAACTGATGTACGTGGACTTCCTCGCAGTGGTTCCGGAATGCCCAGTTAATGTCAACACTTTTCGCCGGTAACATGCGAGAGGTGTTCGCATCTTCTCTGTCTTTTCACTCTTTATTTATTTTTTTTCTCTTGTTTTTTTTTTTTTTTGGAGGGGAGGGGGGTGGTGGGCTGTTTTACTTCGCAGCTTCTTTGCGGATGGTGGTAAAAATAGTGGCTATTTGTCATCCCGCTGCCTGAACAAATGTGCTTGGCGCCCTCATGGGGAATGGCAGTTGAAGCAGCAGACGAGTGGTGGTGACGAGGGGGCGCACGGGGTACAACCCGAAGTCTTGGAAGACTCTGAGGGAAAAAAAGGGCGGGAGACGAAAGAAAACACTCTTGCTCGTGCGTGTTCGTGTGTGTGTGTGTGCATATATGCTCTTCTTCCCACTGTGATCGTCACTCATTTCCTCACTTCTTTTTGTTTCTTTTTAAATTGTGTGCGCCCTCCCTCCATACCCCTCTTTTTTTTTTTTAACTGTTGTTCTCCAGCTTTTTTGCTTTTCGGTGTTGATGTGTTACGATTCTTTTCGTACTGCCATCCCCCGTTTCCGTCACTTTTTTTTTTCCTTATGCCTCTGTCTGGCCCATTCGCTTGGGGAAAGATACGCATGACGATGTAAAGTAGAAGCCATTTGCGGCTGCGGCTGCTGCCGAATCCAGAATTGTGCATAACCAACGATTACCAAAATGAACTTTACTGTGTTTCTGTGTGTGGGCGTTTGGTTTACTCATTTTATGCTGTGTGATGTAATATACGCATGATGATGGAGGTGGTGGGTGATTTTTTTTTTTTCTCTTCTTCTTCTTGCTGTTGTTGTTTCTTTCAAAAAAAAAATTTTTTTTGGGGGGGGTGGTTGACCAAATAAGGAGGAGTTTTGCGCTTTTCTTCCGATTGTTTGTTTTCCATCAACACACTGAGGCATGCAGGCGCAGCCGAAGAGAAGCGGAGTTTACTCCGTTGCAACTTCGACCAGCGTCTGGGGCTGCAGCGTCAAGAGCCGGAGTGTTGTGTGGGGGTCGGAGGAGCGTAGGAAGTTGGCGCAGGTGCCGCCTATTCCTTCCGCCCTTCTCGCACCATTTCTCTCTTCTGCTGCTGATGGTTTTTTGTGCCATCTTTTCTACTGTGCGTGCATTTGACTTCAATTAAATGAAAAAGAAAAGGAAAAAAAAAAAAATTGCGTCTGGTTATCTGACAACGCTACCACATCTCACATTGCTGGTTGGGGAGGTCATCACTCGTACTCCCCTCCCCGAGTTTTATTGCGCCTTTTCTCTTGCACACACACGTAATCCCCCACAGTAGTTCAACCGTCTCACTACAACAAAAAAAGGAACTTTCTGCTATTAGGCAAACGAGCCGGTTTAAACTGGAAAAGTGGCGAATGTTAGATGTAGGAGCAAGAAAAAGACAGAGTGAGTGATGATCTACAGTATTGAGTAAGATAACCTCGTTTTTGTTTGTTTGTTGTTGCTTTTCTATTTATCTTCCTTTGTTTGGTTTTTACGTATGTTTTGCTTTATAGCCTCTCTGCGATCCGAAACACGAGCACGAGAAGTGCTGGCAGGCAAATGACCGAGGTGAAGGCTTGGTGGTGTGTGACGTGTGATTGTTATGCCCGGTGAATCATGAAGCAGAATAAATGAAGATGTGAAAGAAAGAAGGAAGGGGGTGGCAGAAATGGCATTCACGGCACTGTGTGTTTGTGTGTGTGTGTGCACTGCATCTATGGGTGCATGGGGGCAACACGTGTGCTCTGTGGTACGAAATAAATGGAGAAACACCCCCTTTCCCCCCCTTTTTTTTTCTTTGTTTGTTTCACTCCCGCCTCTTCTGCTTTTGAAGACACACACATATACATGCATTAAAAGGGGTCACATTTTTTTTTGTGCGTATTCTCGAGAGTATTTGTGCAAGACGTCACTCTTCATGTCTTCTTCTTTTACGTTGTTTAATGCCGTTTACTCCTCTCCACTACTTTTTCCTTTTCTCTTGATGTCTTTTTGCTGCTGCTGCTGCAAAGACTGCAGCCCTTTATTTTGCTGGTAGAAACGGTTGAAGGGACACACTTATGTTTCGCTTCTCTCGCTGGTTGTGTGCGGTACTTCCCACATCGGATGACATATCGGCTGCGTTTCGCGTCTTGGGGCTTGACGCGAGTTGCCCTCAACATGTGAATGGAGAGCGCGTGCGTGCGCAGTACTTGCGCCTTGCTCGCCTTCACCACCCGGATCTGAGCAGCGGGGATGATCACAAGATGAAAGTTATCAACACGGCCTACGAGATGTTGCAGAGTAGCGGTGTTCTTAACACACACTCAACGGACTTACGGCCAAAAGATGGAAGTAGTGGAATTGATAATAACACGAATAATAGCAGCAGTGTAAAGTCGCGTTTCAAGCCCAAGGTGGGGCTACGACGTCGTCGTGTGCTCGACGACTTTGCCGATGGTGATACTTGGAGCATGAAATCTACGATGGAGTGGAAAACTATGATGAACTCCGCCATAGGGCTGAACAGCGTGAGTGAGGAGGAGCTGAAAAATCCCGCAAACCACCCCTTTAGTCACAGCAAATTCTTCTCCTTTGAGGACGACATATCGATCTACCGCATGATCCGAGGCGGGGCAACGGTGAGGCAAGTGGCTCGAACATTAGGGATGGCCGCTACCTTTGTGGAGAAGCGTCTTCATAACGCCCAGTTTAAGCAACGAGTGCAATATGTGTTGCGACACGAGAAACGCTCTGATGGAAAAGGTTCTACAGCGGTGAGGAAAAATGTTGATGCAGGCAGCGTCAATGGAACGGAGCACGTTGTTGGTGAAGTGGGTGGGTCTCATACCACAATGTACCAGAAGCCTCCACCACCGCGGTCAAGTTCCACTGCCGGAGGTCGACGCAGGAAGGAGTGGGAGCCAACTATTCCGGACTGGGAGCCTCCTGCCTTCTTTGCTGATATGAGTCTGGAGGAAAAGGGGCGTCACGAACACCTGCTGCGGGAAGTGCAACCAAAACAGCAAACAGCATTCGCGTCGACGGGGGCCGTGTCTAAAGTGAGTCGATCATATGCGAACTACGCACGTTTTGGTGCTGGAAGATCAAAGATGCCGTGATGCATGAAGATATTCACTTTATCCCTCCTTTTGCATTTGGCTTATTGTGGTGGGATGACGTGGATGAGTGTCTCCTTCTCTCCACGCACCTCTTTTGTATCCCCATTCTTTCTCATGTGTCTGTTCACAGGTTCAGAGGAACACGCTGGCACTGTGTCTTTCCTCATGGTTTTTTTTTTTCCCTTTATTTTATTTTCTTTCTGGATTTTTTTAGAAGGAATTGTAAATCATAACACTGCTGTCATTAGTAGTACGCACTGTAGCTGGAAACATTTACTTAACTCTATTGCGTCATAATTTTTAGTTCCGCTTCAGGGAGAGTAGAGGGAAATTGCAGTCATTTGCCCTTGTTTCTCAGAGGTCATAGTGAGGTCTCTTAATACGCTCAAGAACTTGTCTTCTTTAATCAAAGAACACACGCAAGGAGAGAAAGAGAGAGAGAGACGGTTGTAGATGCGATGGGTGACACCGACAGCCAGTGGGCTGTGAAGGAGGCCCTCCTGTTGTGCGCAGATGATAGCGAGAGGTGGATACCCAGTGCGTGTCCTGACGCTGGGCAGTGCGAAGTTTTCACGACAATGCACACATTTAATCCGCTTTTAGGCGCTGTGGGGCCCAATAACATCCCTCACACAACCAAAAAGTCGATGGAAGGCAGTGTAGCCCGGTGTACTGTGACCAAGGTGGTAACAAAAATGCGCTGTAGTCTTCGGGCGTTCACCACATTTATCACTAAGCCACAAAACATTGAATATCATGAAGATGAGCCTATATTCTGTGAAATTATTCGTAAAGAAAAAAAAACGGTGCTTGTGCACACAGCGTACCAACGTTCCCAGCCGTTCGACTTGGTAACGCTTCATCAATCCATCATGCTTCGTGTACCAGATGCGGATGAGAAAAGCATACTTTTGAAGAGCTTTCTTTCTACGATCTCAAAGCAACAGAAAGGTAAAGTAAGATCGAATTCTACCTTGTCGACGGACGGTGGGGCTAAAGGTGACTCCGAGTTTATACCGTCAAAGGTATATGTATATACAATTCGCAGTGTCTCCCTCGATTCTCTGCCCCCATCCCCTGAGTACATACGAGGGTGGGTTTATTTTTCAGCTTTTGTTGCATATGAGACTCCAGGTCCTTGTGTGGAACTTGTATTTCTGCATGCACCAGATAACGTGGCATCTGCGGCAATTAGGTGGTGCGACAAGAAGGTCCTGCAGATACGGAGGCTGAGCGAGATGCTGCACCGGATGATGCTAAAGGGGGCGTTAACTCTTCGGCAGCAGTGGAAACAAGAGTGCGAGCGAATGCAGATGCCGTATGAGTTAAAGATGGATTCATCCATTCCAAGCGCCCCCAAATCACCCAAACTACAGGATTCCGTGCACACCGTAAAACCCAAGTTATTTCCTCCAGGTTACCTTACAAAGGATCGGCGAAATATACTGCTTCCACTCATGCTACTTCACACTAAAGCGATTTGGCATTTCACATTGGAGCGAGAAGGATGCAAGGTGGAGGAGTGCGAAGCCCGGCAATATCTGCATGTCCCTCCTTTCTTAAAAGCCTACCGCATCTCCGCTACCTTTGCGTGTTCGCTGGAGACATTCTTTCGTCTTGTAGGGGATCCGTTGCAAACGCACCGCTACGACGCGTTTTTAGAGAGTTCGTCTGTTATCAGCACACTAAACGAGGGGGTGGGGGTGTATGCACGATACAGGTCTCTTTTCGCCAATACCCTCAAACGTGACATGTGTGTGATTTTATCAACAGCACTTTTGCAGCCTTCAGAAGTAGAGGAGGATGAGCTGCTTTCCTCTTTGGGTGAATCCAAGACAATGTATTTGCAAAATGCCACCGATTACACCGAATACCCTCAGTGTGACGGATATGAACGGCAGACAGTGTATGTTTTCGGTTATGTCGCTATAGGCAGCACCAATGCCGCAACTTCCACAGCTGCTGCTGCAGATAACGCCTGCATAAAGGTATATCACATTGTGTGCACCGACTCTACTGACGCGTCTAACCAGCGACTTGAAATGGCAATGATGCAGGAACACTGCACCCGCATGTCTTGGGTCCGTCAAGTTTGTAACGACTTTGAAGAGAATGGACCTTCCATACTAAAAACAGCCTCTGTATATCCTTCACAGAAAGATGTGAAAAATGGGGCAAATATGAATGGCACGGCAGTTTTTGCGGATACTTCATCGGTGGATGATAACATGTCTTTTGACAGAAGTGGGAATACCAGTCCGTGTAGGAATGCAGAGTGTGATTCCAAGCTGAGAGAGATACGTTTTGAGAGAAATCACTCGCCTCTGGAAGCAGCGCGTGTTGGAAGAAGGGCGACGTGTTCTCCCTTTCGGCCTAAGTCTCCACACCCACGAGTGTTTGATTCAGATTTCACTTCAGACGACCAGACACTCTACACCAATACCAATGGAGAATCATATCCTTTTGTAGATGATAAGACAGTAGCTGCCCCGTACGATGGATGCAAAGCGTTGCTACCTAAACGCCAGCCTCGCTCACAGAAAACAATATGTATTGACGTGCTGAGGTGGCGGAATTTGGATTCACGGCACACGGGGAACAATGAACTCTTTATCACTCTCCAGACTTCTGACTTGCGTGTGCGCACGGCGCCGGTCGCATTTTCTGGTACCTCTGACTTTTGCAATGAGAAGTTCCGTTTTGAGGTCCAGGATAGCAACGCCATGACAGTTAAGGCGGTGGTGTCTACCCATAGTGGAGAGATGAAGTGCTTCGGCAAGGCGATCATCCCGTTGAAGAACTTTTGCTCTTCAGTGGCGTATACACGTTCTGTGGCGTTGGTGAGGAGGGCTGGCACAAACGGTGCATATGTTTGTGGAGAAGTTTTCCTTAGCCTCTCTGGTGGGAGGGGAAGAAGTGGAAGCAGGAGCAACAGTAGAAGTAACAGTCGAGGTCGCACGCAGAGTGTTCCTCAGCGTGCTCAAGAGCAGGAAGAGGAAAAGAAAGAATCGCTTCGGAGGCGTATTAACCAACTACTGATGGCTTCAGATCGACGCAACCTCCACCGTCTGGAATGGATTGTTGGTTTGTGTTCTGATAAGACACCAGAAGAAGTTGAGGCGTTCCTTGCACGCTACGAGAATACCAGTGGCAAGAGTGCAAGCGTTCTCATTACGGTGATCGATGTGAAGGACCTTATATCAGAGAAGGGCTTACCACTATTCAACAGCTCTTTTTGTCATGTACTGATGGAGATAAACAATATGAAACACCAAACACGTGTTGTTCCTCTGCAGCAGCAGCAAGCGACATTCAATGAATCGTTTCGACTTGAAATCGGCGCCGATGAGTCAATCAGAATCGTCGTGTTTGTTGGGGGGTTAAAAATAGGCGAGGTTTTTATCGCTCTCTCCACGCAGGAGCGCGTCTGCTCACACAATCTCGTCTCTGCGGCCGGTACTGAAGAGGCTGCACCTTGTGGCAAAGTCACCGTCGTGCTTCGCAGCAGTTTCGCCTCCAAGACAAGAAAGGGAAGAGAGGGCACCAATCCGAGTCAAAGTCCCCGTCGTAGTGTCTCCCTCTACAATCGCGGTGGCCTCTCGGAGCCCTTGATGAACCTTGGGTTGCTTCTCTGGAAGACCTCACGCAATTTACTACACAAACTGGATGTAATCGCGTCATCTACACGCCAGATGGATCACTACATGAAAATTTTGGGTCCGAATCCGGAATGGTGTCAACTCCGTGTCTCAGTAAAGCGGTGGGAACCATCACCAGCGGCATGGGATGGTCATTTTTCTCCTGTATTTGAAGAAAGGAAAAATAATGACATTGATTCTAAAATCGTGCCGCACCACCATGGATTTTTGAAACGTTGTAGTGTCTACGCTGTTATTCATTCGGGGATGCACCACTACAAAAGCGCTGTTGTGCGCACCAGCGACAGCGGTGTGGCGTACTTTAACGATCCTGTTACCTTGTGTGGTGTGCTGCCAGAGCGGGATGAAGTCCTTGTGGCCATTGTGTCTAAAAGTGTTACTGGAGTAGATGATATAAACATGGGTGTGATTGCTCTTCCCCTGCGAACGCTTGTGCATCAGCAGCCAACGATGTATACAGTCCCCCTGGTGGTCTATGCTGGTGGGGGTGATGCCCATTTTGGGGGTTTACTTGAAGTGGAGCTTCTTGCCGTCAACTTTGGGAATAGGGAGGTTCCCATTCAGGGTGAAGCGACTCCCCATTGCCGTGCACGTGTGCAGCAACTTCTCTACCTGTATATTCCACAGGAGCTGCACCGTGTAGAGTGTTTTCTTGCGAATTTTGCAGGTCGTGAGAAAGAACTAATTGCAGATCTTTTGAAACACACTGGGCCAGAAGAATTGCCATCACCGATGCAAATACGTCTAATTGGCATACGTAGTTTCATGCCTGCGTGTTCCTGTTATGTGAAAGTATATCTAAACGGTGAGTCGGTGTTTCGCTCACCGAAGCAGACCGGTTCGACCACCATCACTTTTTCACCTGGTGATGCAAGGAATGCTGCTACAGTAAAGCTCTACGATCCGCAACACAGTCGTCTGCGGTTTGAAGTAGTGCACCAACGTTTCCTACAGTCCACCTCAGTGTCGTTTACAGAGATCAGTCTGAGAACTATGCAAGCAGGGGTGGTGAATGAGTGCTGGGTTCCGTTTTTTGATGGAAACAATGACAAAATTGGACGTCTTGGTGTGGCGGTATCGTCCAATGGATTCATTGGTCGTGAGAAGAAATGCATGTTACGTGAAGATGTAGAGAACGATGTTTCCTCTCTTCTCCGCCGATATAGACCGGCGGTGCTACCGTTTCTGCACCCCATTATGACGGAAGTGAGCAACTTGGCGACTGCACACGCCGAACTACGGAGGATGATCGCCACAAGGCCTGTGGCTGCAACAGTGTACATTGTTGTGGAGTCTATCTGCATCACCGACGTCTGCCAATCACCTTCGTGGACGAAGCAGCAGCAACGGCAGCAGCAGCAGCCAGAATGGTGTGAGACCAAATACACTGTCTCTGCCACCTGTGACAGCGATGAGGGAAGCACAATATGGCCTGGTTCTAGGGAAACGTTACAAGAAGCGTCTATCCGCCTGGACATTCCTGAGTTTGACAAGCAAGGGCGCCACAATCTTGCGATATCCATCTTCCCCCTTCGTGGTGAACGGGGATTGTCACAGACAAAAGGAAGTTCAAGACGTCGCACAGATTCTGTGGGCAGCCGCACCAGTTCTTCTCGCCAGAATCTACAAGCGCTTCAAACGGTAGAGCTCGGGAGGGTAGTTGTGTCGCTGAGGGCGCTGCTGACTCCCTCCCTATACAATCCTGCAGAGCGCATTACATTGCCTCTAGTTTCTAGCCAGAGCCATGCTTCAAGAATGCCCTTGCAGAAGAAGTGGATTATTGAACAACAAAACACCCTTAAGGAGGGTTTAAAGTTTAAGGAGTTAGTTGGCTCGATTACATTTTGTGTTCGTTTGCCTGAAAATGAGGTGGCACCATCGTGGTTGCAGTTCAATACTGCCGCCATGGAGAGATGTGAACCCCTGGATCGTGAATATATTCGACACAAGGAAGGTTCTATTCGTGATTTCATGGAGCAGCATAATCCGCAGCGTCTTCTGGATCTGCACTACGAACTGTATGAGCATGATGTGGCAAGCGGGAAGTGGAGTATCTCGTTGCCGAAGCGGGTGAGCCTCTTGCAACAGCGATACCGGCTGAGAGGGAAGAGCGTCAATGGCTTGGATGAAAAAAGAAGGAAAACAGACGCAACCGATGATCCCATCGGCGGGTCACGGGTGAAAAGGCGGGATGGTGACGCATCGGAGCGCAGTGGAACACAACGCATTCTCTTTCGATAGAGCAATTATAATTCTTTAAAAATTTATTTGTAGAGCTTCAGTTTGGAATGCGCAGGTGAAGGAAAATTAAAAAGGGAACAACACGCGATGTATACCAATGCTGTAAATTGTGTTGTTTTTATCCCTTTCCATTTCTCTTTGTTTTTTTTTTTATTATATATTAATTGAACTTGCTTGCATCTCAATGTATACGCACACATGTATGCACGCAGATGTTCGCATTTCACACCCATATCTAATTTTTTTTCTTCATTGTTTTTTTTTTTTCGATGCTTTTCGCTCTATACGACTGCATATTTTTGAAATGAGAGGGAAAAACCATCAGTATGTCTGTCTGTCCGTCGTGGTGTGTATGTCTCTGTGTTGTATTGTTGAAAGTGGTGGTGTGAGTTGCTTCTATTTATTACTATTTTTTTGAATTCTCGCGGTGAACTGCAAGGGCAGGGCAGGGGAGGGGGTTAATACAATCAGGTATAATAAAAAAAAAAGAAAAAGAATGCGTCGCTGTCATTTGCTTCCAGTTGTTGCGGCATCTTGTAGATCGCTTATACGCCTGACCGGTGGTGCACGGCGGTACCATAGCTCCGGCAGCGGTGTGGAAAATGCTGTGAAGACGTCAGGCTTTCGGTTCTCGACACCAAACTTTTCCGTTGACAACGCCAATGGTGTAGATGCAAATGAGCTGGTGGGCGACATGGTGACAAGTCCTGTGACGAAGCTAAATTTTGTAATGGATATGTACGGCCCGTGGCTTGTGCTGACGGAGGATATACAGGGTGAGCTGTTTGTTGACCACGACAGGATGGTGTACCTGCGGCCGGCAAATGGTCTTGGCTTTGGTGTCGGTCGCATAGACGTCGGGGATTCATGTCCGTCCGGCATCGTCTTTGCGCTTCATCTGGAGTCTTACACTTACCCCATGACGTCCACTGCGCCACCATCTGCACCTACTGTATTGGAGGTGACAGGGGTAGTGAAACGCGTGCGGTCTGCTTCAAGCGATTACACAACATTGACTCTTGTGGCGAGTTGGCGTAAGAAGGACGGCACAAGCGGTGGGTTTAACGCTGCCAAGCTGTCTCCGTGGAACCCTGCAACAAACACGCCGCCATGGAAACCCAAAGAGGAGTTGTTGCATATCTTTCAGCAGGTGTTCCCCAAGCCTCTGTCACTCACTTCACACATTAAGCGGATGCAGCAAACGCGTGCGGCGAGTAGCAGTAGTTCCTTGCCGCATCACTTGTCACTGGAAGCATACCGCGTAGGGGAGATTGCCGACGTGTACTACATTCCAGACTATATTTCTGAGGAAGAGGAACAGCAGATACTGCATCTCGTACGTGACACGCCAAAAGAGTTAAAGACGAACCTCACTAAGCGAACAGTACAGGAGTGGGGTTGTACAATGTGTGAGACGTGCAATAAGAGTTTTCTGTCGGATAGGAACATGCCCCCATGGGTAGAGGCGTGTACCGACATGCAGCTCTATGACGGCATCTTTACTCCGAGCACGTTTCCAAATAGTGTTCGGGTGCATGAATATTACCCCAGTGATGGAATCGCTCCTCATTGTGACGGGCCAATCTATGTTCCACTTGTTTCTATTCTCTCGGCTGGCTCACCGTGCGTTATGTTCTTCTATTCGCGCCGGGAGCCTTACGAGCAGCCGATGGAGCATTACAATGACACCTTTCGCTTTGATGGTGAAATCCCATCTCAAAGACCCCTTCAGTCTGTGGTGCTAGAACCTCGATCTCTGCTGCTGTTCCGTGGCGACGCGTATCACTACCATCCACATGGTACCTCAGACCGGAACGTCGACCTCCTCACACCGGAGGCTGCAGGAAAGGTGGTGAACCGCCACCTGCTAAAAGAGAAGGACATTATGGAGGTTGAAAAGGGTTATCGTGTGAGTATCACAACAAGGAACCTGCTTCCACGCTGTAATCATGAGCCAACGCGCGTCGAGTATGGTATGAAACGTGCATGGTTTGTATACAATCAGCTTCCGGTACCAGAACCACTCATGACACCGAGCCCGCATCTGCCGTCTGTAAAAACGATTGAGGAAGCAAAAACGGCAATTCCAGTAGAGAAACCGATGCCTGAAAAAACAACGGTAATGACTGAAGTAGCGACGAAGGTGAATTCTATGGAACTGGAGAAGAAGCTGGACAAGGTGCTGGCTCAACAAAGTGCTATATCACAGCATTTGGGTGAAGTGCGTGAGCTTTTGGTGGCGGAGGCAACGTTTCGAAGGGAAGTTTCGACAGTGCTTGGTCATCTATCCTCCACTGTGCTAGAAATTGAAAGCAAACTGGATAACATAATGGAGGAGAATGATAAAACAGGAAACACAGATTGAAGAGCGACAGTGGTGATTGCGAGTGGCAGCATTACATGAAAAAAGCAGAAGGGGGAAGGGGGAAGGATGAGAACCGAAAATGAAACGCCTAAGAATAAAAAAGGAGTATGCTCCATGTGCGTATTCTCTGCATCATGCATACATATACAGACGTATTTACTTGTCTTGTGATATTTGTATGTATGCATGTGTGTTATTGTCTTGATGACGGTTGGATGTTGCGTTGAGGAGAGCGGTTTCTTTCCGAAGCCAAATGAAGTGGGGGAAGCAACCCCGGCAGAAAAAAAGAAAAAGAAAAACGTTACAAGCAATTTTCTTTTCTTGTTTTTAAAGGGAGGAGCTGCACTTCCATCTGGAACGAGGCGTCTCCATCCTTGTTCGAAGTGCCTCTCGAGTGTTTTTCTGCTCCCTTTTTTTTTTACCCTTCTACATCTTTTCGTTTTACACAATATAATCCCTCCTCTGTCTCTCTTTCTTGCGTGGGTGCGTCTTGTTGTTGTTGTTGTTGTTGCGTCACTCACCTTTAAATCCCAAAGAAGCGCCACGGCAAGAGAGGGGTGTGGCATAGCATGGAGGACGAGATCAGTGAGGAGTTGGAGATGCTTCTCCACATGTTCAATGATGAGGTCACCAGAGACCCTACGTATCCCATGGCTCTCGTGGTATCACTACCGTTTCGCTTCGTGCTACATATTACTTTATCGCCTCATACGTATCCGGAGTCTCATCCATCACTCTTTGTGGCAGCAGGGCCGAATGCAGCGCTTGTCTCAGACTTCTCGGCGCGCCTGCTTCGGGCTGTGCGGGAAGAAGTACAACTCGGTGGACCGATGCTGCTGCAGATTGTCACATTGGCGCAAAATCTTGCGGAAGAGCTCCAGGAGGCGCACCACGCTGAATTGATGGCTGCACAGGAGCAGATGACGGTGTTGCAGGCAGAAGCGGAGTTGCAGCTGCAGGAACAGGAAGAGTCAGCGGTGGTAGTCTGGAGCGGTCCGTGCATCACTGATCGCAAGTCAAGGTTTATGGCACACATTGCACGCGTGGGTTCGGAAGAAGATGTGCGTCAGGTGATCTTACATCTCAGACAACAGAAGCACATTTTGGAGGCGACACACCCAACTATTTACGCCTACCGCTTTACGGATAGCGCCGGGGTGGTGCATCATGACAGCGAAGATGACGGCGAAACAGGAGCATCTTCAAGGATCCTGTTTTTGTTGGATCAGATGAAGGTAAATGGCTACGTTGTGGTTGTTACCCGCTGGTTTGGTGGTATTCTTCTTGGTCCTGATCGCTTCAAGCACATTATGGAGGTGGTGCGGAACGCACTACTGACCATTCCTCAGCGGGAAGCAGGTGATGTGGTAAAGGAAGATGGAGATCGTCGCGTCAAAGCACATTAAGTGGGGGTGGAAGTGTTCATAGTGGTTTATATCAGCGGAATGATATGGCACGAGAGTACTTTTTTTTTTTTTGGGGGGGGGGGGAAGGAGGGATGTGTATTTTGTTTTATTATTATTATTAGTGTTATTATTATTCACATTTTCTTCCTTTGTTTTTGTCACTTGCTGTTGGTTTGTCTCTCTCGCTTGTATTTGTGTAGGTTTACCGCAAATATTTGGCATAAAGGCACGCTGTGATAAGGGCCGAGTATCACAGTGGCAAACGAAACGGAGCAAAGAAGTGCTGAAGGTCATTGATACCGAACGGCATGGGGCTTGCTTCATTCCTCAGTGCACCCCAGAGTGTATTTCACGTCAACTCGGATGGCACCACGCAATTAGGGGGTGAAGAAGATGCCTCAGAAAACATGTGCCCCTCACTCTCCTTTGAGCAACGACTGATAGGCTTCTGTGCATGTCTTGGTCTCGGTTTTTTCTTCTCTATACTTGCGTGGGTATCGATCTTCTCGCTTGACTTTAATACCTTCGCGTTCATTAATACTGCAGCAAATGTAGTGGGGATTCTGGGAACCTTGTTTCTGTGCGGCCCCATGACGCAGTTGAAGCGCATGTTCGACTCCACACGTGTGGTAGCAACAGTTGTGTACCTTTCTGCAGTGGTGCTGACATTTGTCGCAGCTCTTGTGTTTCGCATCCCGTGGTTGACGATCATCACTGTCCTGGTTCAGTATGTAGCCATGATATGGTACTGCCTCAGCTACATCCCATTTGCTCGTACAGCTGTCTTGAAACTTGTTGGTCTTTCTTGATCTTAGAACAGTGGCGGCGCCGGCGATAAAAAAACATGTTTCTCAGGATTTACTAGGAGAAAAGCCGAGGGGATGGGGAGAGAGAGAGTGCGCAAAGGAGTTCCTTTTCTTTTTTTTTTTTGTAGGGCGAAAGTGGCCAAGGGGAAGAAAACAAAACAATTGAAATCATGATCTACGAGATGATGTTATTCTGCTTTGTTTGTGTAGACAACTCACTCTTCACCCGGCTTTTTCTTTTCCCCACTTGCTCGCTCGATCTTCCTTTCGTTTCATCTCTCTCTCTCTCTCTGTCCTGTGTGTGTGTGTGTGTGTGTGTGTGTGTGTGTGTGTGTGTCCTGTGTTTATGTTTTGGGGTGCATCTGCTTCTCTCGGGCTCCTGCTTTTCATTTCGAGCAGTGACATTCTCATGCGACAGGTAACGAACGAGGCACGCGCGTACGAAACGTCGCTTGAGTCCATCCGGTATACCAGGAGGGTGCTGCACCTATTGGATCAGCGCAAGTTGCCTTTTGAGACGGTTTTTGACGAAATACGCAGCGTTGATGACATCTGCACGGCAATCCTAGAGATGCGCGTGCGTGGGGCTCCTGCGATAGCCATCAGTGCGGCCCTCGCCATTGTCATTGCTGCTGGGAATGAAATGGAGAGAGAGGAATGCGCCTGGCAATCGACGGATGATGCTAAGTGTTTTCTATTGGAGAGCTGTGACAGGGTCATGAATACCCGCCCAACAGCTGTGAATCTGTCCACAACACTCATGCGACTTAAGCGCGCTGTCGAAGCTGTCGAGGCAAACACGCCAATGGAGGTGGTGGCGGCGTCCGTTCAAGTGGCTGAGAGCATGTTTGCCGAGGATGTCGCTTGCAATATGGGTATCATGCGTCATGGTGCACTACACCTGGTGAAATTCGCGAAACGTAAAAAATTGAGCATACTCACTATCTGCAATACGGGTGCCCTCGCGACCTCACGCTATGGCACAGCACTCGGAGTGGTGCGGCAGCTATTCTACGATAACAAGTTGGAGCAGCTGTACGTATGCGAGACACGTCCCTGGAATCAGGGTGCACGGCTCACTGTGTATGAGTGCGTGCAGGAGCATATCCCATGCACTCTTATTTGCGACAGCGCCGCTTCTGCTCTCATGCAGTCCCGACCGATCGACGCTGTTATTGTTGGCGCTGATCGCATCTGTCAGAACGGTGATGTCGCGAACAAGATTGGTACGTACAACCTTTCTGTGGCAGCAACACACCACGGTGTTCCTTTCTTCGTGGCTGCGCCGTCTACTACGCTGGATCCACAGACACTGCACGGTAGTGACGTGAAAATAGAGGAACGCGAGACGACTGAGATGACGCACAACATGACAGGGTTGCGGCAGCGCGTTGTGGCAGACGGTCCTCTGCTGCAGATCTGGAACCCTGTATTTGATATTACTCCAGCTGCACTTGTTACTGGCGGCATCATTACAGAGCGCGGTGTCTTTCCACCAGCCACGGTGGCTCCGTTCTTCGATATTTCCCGCATAATGGCTGTATAAATGTGATATGGTGCCAGTGGCCTCATACGCTGCCTCTCTTTTTTACTCCTTTTTCCCCCCTCTGTATGAACACTAGCAGCTATTCCATCACATTCTGCACTGCTACGGTGACGCATACTTCTTTGCACCTTCTCAAAACCCATTGCTGCTTTTTGCTATTGGCACCATTATCATTTTTTTTTTTGAAGTACAAGTTCACGCACACACACACAAAAAGATAAGAGAAGAGCTGAAACAAAAAAAGAAAAACGAGAAGGAACACTAAACAAAGTTCTTTTTTTTTTTCTGCGGTCTTGTAAAAAGAGCGGTGTAACGTTTTTTTTTTTTAGGGACGAGGGGTTTCACGCCGTTTTACTGGAAAAGCCTGAGCGTATTTTTTTTTTTTTTTTGCACCATGAACGATCTTCAGGTAAATGGTGATAATCATGCGGCAGAGCCAACATCTGCGTCTGTCATAGCCCCTGCAGAGTTTTCGAGTGATCCTAATTCTGCGGCTCAAGACGCCAAGACGCAGGACTGTGAGCCTTCTGTTCAATTGTCCTACGATGCCGTGCCAGAAGGAAATAAGGTGGGCACACAAAACGCGTGCCGTACGGACACGACGAGTGGATCCAATAAGTGTGACCGTTTGAAAGCAGGGCAATCTCACACAAATGCCAATCGGGTGGCGATGTCGTCATTTAAGTCTCCTCTTAACTCTTCCGACGAAGCCACCGTCGCTGTGAGGGGGGTTGGGCAGCTCAAGTCTGCTCCAACACGTGAAGTTATTGATGCTATCATGGCAGGTGAGTGTCGCGAGTGGGTTGCGAAAGTCGTGGGTGACACGTATGGACTGAAGGTACTAGAAGAGGAGAATTTTGTAGATTCATTGAGGGATGGTGTAGTGCTCTCCGTTCTGCTTCAAAAACTGCGCAACCCGCCTGTGCCTGACGAAGCCCTTAAGATTCCGAAACGGAAGGTTGGGTTCTACGCACGCGAAAATGTTTTTACGTTTCTCAAGGAGGCAGCAGGCTTATACGATCTCCTCGAGGCGCAGTTGTTCACAGACTCCGACCTTTGCGACGCTAAGAATGACCGGGCAGTCGTGACGTGCCTCTTTTCCATCGCCCGCATTGCGTACACACGTGATAAAGTAAAGTTGGCCCCGAGTATGATAATATGCGAAGAGGAAATTGACGCGAAGCTGAAAAATTTAACACAGGAGCAAATTGATAATATTGTGGTGGATGTGGACGAGGAATTGCCGGAAGAAGATGCACCTCAAGAGATGCAAAAGTGTACGGGCGCCGAATACGTTGATGGGGAGCAAGCACGAATGCCGGTTCCATGCAAGAGTGATGGCGACGCACCCCATTTGAAAAAAGTTGTTTCCACCCCACTTCGCCGCAGGAGCAACCCAGAGTGCGCAACGATGAAGGAGCTGTCGAAGAGAGAGAACGATGAGACATCAACTGCCTTTGTGAAGGAGGATCCTACAGAATCGAATTCGAAGCCGAATGAGGGTGGGAATAGTAGCGTGGTGGCGCCCCCTTCTTTTCAAGACTCTGCTGTCTCCACACCGAAAAGAGTTTTACCCTCTAGAATGGTGAAATCTGCACCACTTGTTGAGGCTCCAATGTACAATTCGCGCAAGTGGGACAAGGTCGATATGCAGATGGGTCTCGTCATCAACGCACACTTCAATATGCATCCCTTCTCCCAGGTTCGCTTCCGCCGCCTCTCGGCAGGTGTGGGAGAGTACGTGGTGTACCACCGCACCGCTGGCTGCAAGAGGGTGCTATATGCCTGTATTCTGCAGGGGCAGCTCATGGTTAGACTCCTGGACAAGAGTGGCAAAGCACCATCTTGGATGGAGTTAAAAAATTGGCTCGAGCAATACGATTTGGAGACTGAGAAATGCTAGCAATTGGGTTTGTTCATTCCTCGGACACTCTTAATTGGTAGAAGTGGTTAGATCGGAAGAAATGGGTGCGTTAACATATGCAATTGGGCCCATCTCAATAGAGGGGTGAGCAGAAAAAAAAAAAAGAGAAAGGGGCAGTGCATTCAGGAACGCATCCTCCATGCGCTGCGCTCTTTCTATATGATTTGCTGTTATACATGCAAGCACATTGGTGCTGTGCTCACTCAATCCCTTCTGCTTTCACCCGCACACTATCTGCTATGTGCGTACCTATGCTTTTTTTTTTTTTTTTGGTGGAGGGGGGAGGGGTTATTTTGCTGTTCCTTCCTTGGTAGTAGACATGTGTATTACTTTCGCCGCATATGCTTCACCGTATCCTCCTAATCACACATTTCCTCATGCATGCTTTCTCTTTCCCTTCTTTTTTTATTATTTTTTTTTTTTTTTTACTTTTTGTTCTTTTCCTGTGCACATGTTTAACTGAGTTTGTTTCTATTTGTTGGGGCTTCATGTGTTCGCTGTTCCTGACGTGATTATTCCGGTGTACTTCCTTCGCGCTGCGTAAATATTATTATTATTTTGTTCTTGTCGTTCGCTTCTTTTGCGTACCGCATTGGCGCCACCAAACGCAAGAAGGACAAGTTGTTATCACATTAGACAAGAAAACCTCAAGAAGGGTCAAATAATAATAATAGAAAAAAAGAAGAGGGTGTGGGGAGGAGTGGTAGAGATCCGCTATTGTTATAATTACAAGTACAAACGAAAAATGTACGCACAGGGGCGCGTTTCTCTCCGAACGCTCGTCATTCTCTTCGCGCGTGGTCCTGATGAGATGAGCGTCTCCGCTATTCTCGAGTACGTTCGTCGCTTCTTCGTGGAATGAAAACCCTCCGCCCACACCACCGGACAACGGCGCTGACAACCAAACAAAAAAGGAAAAAAAAAAAAAAGGCTACCTCACAACCTCATTTTTTTTTTCTTCCTTTTTGGTTTGGTTTCATCATTTGATGAGCGCAGCTGGAGGAGGATGCGAATTTATTCTACATTTTTTTTTTTCGTTTCGTTTCTCCCGTTCGTTTTTTTTTTTTGGGGGGGGGAGGGCGCGTTTGTGTTTGCTGTTGAACTCTTCAGTTGTGGCTGACAACTTTTGTTTCGGGTTGAATTCTTCGATTTTTTTTTTTCCGTTCTCAGCGTGGCTCACGCGCACTGGCGACGTGCAGTCGCTCATGTATATATTCACATATTTATATACACGCTCATATTCATATAAATTCACATATATGTATATACATTTCCTGCTGATGTCGTGCATCACATGCATACTTTGCTCTGCGCCAGAAGATCATCTTTTCTCATTTACACCAGCCATTTATGCAGTGCGTACAGGATTGGGGATGTTTTTTCGGGGGGGTAGTTGGAAGAGGAATGAAGCACTGCGATTTACTACGCGCACGTTTTTTCTTTCTTTTTTGTTTTTTGCTGTCCGATGGTAGAGTTCTTTTATATATATATATATATATATATATATACAGAGAGAACACATGACCTCTAAGGCTGCAGCCTTTTTATTTTCTTTCTTTTTGTTTGATCTGCATTTAAAAATCGGGATGCGTGTGTTGTCCTTTTGTCGTACACGAGCGAAAGGATGTATCTGGATGCGCTGTGGGCGAGAATAAAGGAATGCGATTAAGAGTGTGTGTGTGAAGCGCATATGTTTGTACTCGACGACACATTGCGGGGTGTGAAAGGATTACAACTATTATCTTTCTTTTTTCTGTTGTTGTTTTCTTTCACGTTTGGTTGGAATTGTTGTGTTTGCAGCTGTTCTTTCTTCTTGTGTTGTTATTTCTGCCACGTCACTGTGAGATTCCCTTGATTTCTCGGGTGCATCGCTGGCGATCCGGGTGACCCTCTTCGTTTTTTTTTTCTTTTTTTGTGTCTGTGTGTGTGTGTGTGATCTCACGCTCTTTCCCTCTACTTCGTTGCTCTGCTGCGTGTTGTGTTTCTCGGCGGCTCAGCGCATCCCGCGTGAAGTGGGGATTCGGGGTGCAACCGGGTGATGCCCATCCCGCGCACACGCAGTTTGCACTTCTCTCTCCTCCTCTCTTTTTATTTCTTGCCCTGCAGCAGCAAGGCCTGAAGCCACTGCCAGGAAGCGACACGCACATACACTGTCACAAGTATATCCATTTGATATACACATCAACACAGGCCCGCGGGGAAAAAAACAGTAAAGAAGTCAAGAGTGTAGGAAAGCCTCTACTCGAGATGCCTCTTCCACCGGTTGCCGATGCACCCAATTCCATGGCCCGACATCATTTTCTCGTTGAACGTAATCGGCTTCGCGTGAAAGCGTATGAACCCACCCGCAAGGCTCGTGAGGAAGAAGAAATCCTATTGCACAAGAGGCGCCAGGAAGAGCGCAATAAGAAGTATGACACCTGGCAATCTAACTCCACCTACGGCTCAGGGCTCACGCGCTCGATGCGCATGAATGGGGGCGATTCACTCGAGAAACCAAATTATTACAAAATTGTTAAGGAGGAGGAGGCACAGCTGAAGGCAGAACGCATGGCCTCCTACAAGTCTGACATGCAGCAACAGCTCAAGGAAAGAAGAGACTTTCTGGCCAAGTGGAAAGCGGACGAGAAGGCGTATGTTGATGCGCTTGTAGAGAACCACAAAGCAAAGGCAAGGAAGATGGAGGAGTGCGACCGTGAGGAGGCGCTTGCTACAAAGTTGTACATGGACCGCATGCGGGAGAGTAACCTGAGGGAGCTGGAGGAAAAGCGCGCGAAGCAGCAAGCGAGGGAAAACTACGAACTCTCGATTGTTCGCGCTATGCAAGATGCCGATGAGAAGAAAGCCCAACTAGAAGAGAAACGGGCGAAGGACATGAAGTCTATGTTACAAAGACAAAACGAAGACTATCATCGCAACTTTCAACGGCGGAAAGAAGAAGACACAAATCGGGAGAAACTGGAGCTGAGGAGCATGATGGAGTACAACGCGGCCCTCGCGGAGAAGGAAAGGAAGGAAAGCCAGCGGAAAAGGAATCAATTCAAGGCCGATTTTGAAGAGAGCATTTCTAAGCAGGCTGAGTTTAGCCGTTTGCACAACTACGACGAACCTATGGAATCTATTAAAAAACGTAACGAGAACGCTATGGAGTCAATGAGGTTAACCAAACAAGAAGAACGGCGCCGTGTGGCAGAAGGCCGTCGGCAGTACCGTGAAGAGTTAATGAAACAAATCCGGGAGAAGCAGGAGTGGCAATCGGCACACCTTGATTGTGTGTGAGGTTGATATGCCCTCTTCCCCTTCCTCCCACAGGCGTTTCTACTACTCACTCATGTTATTTTTTCCACCTACCTTTCTTCGATTTCACCTTTTACCAGATGTATACAAGTCGCATGCAGGTGCTTTCATTCAATGTCTCAGTGAAGCGTTTGTGCACTACGTATGATGTGTGGCATATCGCTCTGATGTCTTCCTCCCTCACAAAATGTATGAAGCTTCGCTATTGTGATCATTACTACTACTACTACTACTGTCACGTTTGTCTTATCATCATATTTGCAGATCAAGTGGTACAGCGAGAATGATAAATTTTTTTTTTCTGCATGAAACCCCACACGTTTGAAAACCAAATAAAAAAAAAAGATATGTATGCATGGCAGTTTGTTTCTTCATTGCCGATGTTATTATCATCATCATGATGGTAATAATGATGGTGCCACACACATACACACACTTTATTTGGTACATTAACCGAAGAGAGGGGGGAGGGTGTAATGATCGCTGTGGGTGTTGTGTTTGAAACCCCCCCCCAAAAAAAAAAGAGAAATAAGAAAGGGAATATTATGAAGACGACATTCGCAAGTCAATTGTTTTTTTTTTTGTCTTGAGACGTAATGTTTTACTAGAGATGCTGTGAAGAAGCAAACCGGCGCAGCGCTTATTCCGATGTGTGTTCAGTCATTATTGCCGTGTCCTTCACATTTCTGTCCGATCTTTTTTTTTTTGGGGGGGGGTCTTGTTGTATTTGTGCGTCTCTCTTCTCACGTGCTCTTTTTTTTTTTCCATGCTGCTGCAGTGTGGTAGACGTGGGTGCCGCGTAAGAAACGGGGAGGGTGCAATGGACTCAGATGACGAGCTCGACAAGCTGGTGACCGCGCAGGTGCTGAAGGCTCGCGGTGTGGGAGCGGTGCCGAGGACATCAAAAATAGTGCATACTGCGGTCACGAGTGTCTCGAATGTTGCTGCCGTTGGTACTAGCGCCTTTTCTGTGGGCGACGAGGAACTCGACACTCTTATCCTCGAGGCGTTGGGGGGAAGATCAGCCATGGCACTCACGCCACAGGAGCGTGGGAATCGTGTCACGTCTGGTGTCCAGGCATCTCAAGCAGGAGTTGGTGGTGGCAGAAATTTTGATGATGATGGTAAGGGTCATAATAGTGAGGTGTGTTCGCATAGTACTTTGACACAAGGTGGTGTGCAGCTTCAGAAGAGCCTTCTGGCGCATGATTTACATGGAAATAAAGCGGAACAACCACTGCGGCAATATACAACAACATGCCATGATGAGGGCTTGGAAGATGATCTTCTTATAGAAGCCCTTGCGCACCTTACTAGCCCACCGAAACAATTTTTCTCCAAGTCTCAGGGCACCGGCTTTGCGTCACGGGGGCGGCAAAACCATCAAGAACAACAACAATCACCCATACCATCGCAACGGCTAGCAACAGCACCGGGGGCAGCAATAGGAGCAGAAGGGGCATTCCCAGTAAATGTTGTTCCAGTTGATAGTAATCATGACGGTGAGAAACCGGTTCATGTACGCTCTAATAGCGATGAAATTCTTTGGAAGGCTCTGGAAGGGGAAGTTTCCGCGGTCACCGGACCTCTTAGTGATCCCTTGCAGAGTTTGGGGCTCCCCAACCGTACCGATTTTTCCCAGGAGATGGACGATGAGAAAAAGATTTTGGATGCTATCCTGAATGCCTTGAAAGACCATCAATCTAGTGTTAGCGGTGATTTGCTACACGAAGATGATGGATACGATGTGGAGGCTGTCCTGAGGCACGCCGAAGAAGTTGCAGCTTCGTCGCTACGTGAAATGAAAGGAGGGGAAAACCGTATCATGCATCTGCATGAGCATATTGAAATGCGTGAGGAGCTGCAGCGTGCCCGGGGATCTTTTGGTTGGCCCTCCTGTGTGTGCATGCGTCCCACGCCATTCGCTACAACAACGACGACAACCGCCCCTCTTTCGACTTCTTTCCATTCGTCAGTTTCTCCTTCCCTCTCGTGGTCGCGAAGACCGTTGCTTTGCATTGGCACGACCCTTGGTATCGTCTTGCTGTTTAATGCAAAGCGAAAAATATGCGGCATTTGTGGATCTGTTTCGTCATCTGCGGTGGAAACACGCGGTGCTGTAGTGGCTCTTTCCGTACTCTGTGACACGCCGATGATGCTTTCTGGGCATGAGAGAGGGACGCTTCTGTTGTGGGATACCAACACTCTCACCGTTCTTCGCGAGATTACAGAGGAGTATAATACACCCATTACACGTCTCTGCCACTGTCAGATGGACCCTTTCCGTGCCCTTGTACTGGACAGCACGGGAAGCGTGAAGCTATTGTCTTTTACGCGCATTATGACTAAAATGACTTATCGTTTGAATAAAGTTGCTACCTCTTCCATGGAAGCTCCGTTTAATGATGTTGATATCATTTTCTTAAAGGGGGAGGAACTGTATGTTGTAGGAGCTGTTTCTACCGACACACTGCTTGTTTCTGCTTTGGATTGTGGATTTCAAAATGTGGCTACACCCATTATGCGACGAACGCAGTTGCCGGGGTCAACTCATGCGTGTGAGCTACTGCGGTTTCTCTGTGTTCCTCAGGATGATCAGGTTCTCATGTGCGTCACGTTGGGTACCGTTGTGAATGTATTCAGTATTGCGGCTGGAGGCGTCTTATCAGAGCTTCGGCGGGTGGCAAACGTTCGCCTCGAGAGACCAGTACATGCGATGGGTGTCATATCCGGTTGCTGCATTCTTCTTGATCAAAGCGATACTCTGCATTTACTCAATGTGAGTGTTGCTATTGTTTTGGAGGAGAGACCATTGAATCGCGTAGAGCCTGTTTTCTTTTCAAGCCGTATTTGTGGCACACGGTACGGCGGTGCCCTCGTTGGTAATGGCACAGAGGTGGTAATTCTTGGACGCCATCGTGTCTTTACGTGCACCCTGCTTTCCTGGAAAGACCGCTTAGATGCATTGGTGGAACAAGAGAGATACCTGGAGGCGCTGGAGCTTGCCAAGGCGTTTGCTCTTGAGGTGGCGCTTGGGGTTGTGGGGCTCGACGGTGATGCAGCGACACGGCGTGCGAGCATTTGTTCCTATATCACTGGACTTATCAAAGCCTTTTTGTCTCATGCCATTCAACGCACACCGTCACATGAAGACACGATAGGGAGTATCACGTGTGTGATTGAACTCTGTTCAGAGGTTGACGCGATGGATGTGTTCTTTGGTCCCACTATGGAACTTCTGCGTACCATTACTGGAGGCGACGCGCTCGCGCTATACAGTCTTGAGAGGTGCATCCTTTCTGGAACAGTTACTTCACTACCGGAGGTGTACATTCAACCCTTTTTTGACTTATTGGCTGAAAAGTCGCCATCTAAGCCAATAAGAGCCGAGCGAGCACTAATACGGCTCGATAACTGCAGTGAACTTCTCTTGCATATTGCGGAAAGACACAACTTGGTGAGGCTGGCGGTGGCCATTCTATCGTACCGGCAGTGCCGCTACGATGAAGCCTTTCGATTTGCTCTCAAGAATGATCGCCTCTATGTTGATGATGCTGCTGCTGCTGCTGCTGCTGACAATAATAATGATGATGATGATGATAGTGATCCTAATTGTGGCATGGCTTTGTGTTTTTTTGAGTGTACTATGAAGGGATACACTGTGATTGAAGGAACAGAAATTTCTGAACAGCAGCGCTGCGCCGCCAAGCGACAGCTTTGGCATCACCTTATCTCTGTCACGGAGGATATGGAAGCAATTCTTCATCAGGACCCCGAACGCACTCTGCGTACAATTTTCTCTTCCCTACAGGAAGAGGGGTCATATTCGCTGTGGATCGACCACACGATGAGAATGAAGTGCATTTCACATCTATTTGTACACCTCTTGGGGATGGACCTCTCAACGAACGCCACACTTCGGCCCTGGGACTTGGCTACGCGCGAATGGCCCCCCTACGCTGTGGTTCATCAACTTCTCACAGGTGTCATGCATTTGGTACTGACTGGCGTAGTGGTGCTCGATGATCTTCAGTCGTTCTGCGAGCATGTATGCTCACACCTCATTTATCAGTTTCAAACGTCTGAGAACGAGGTGCAACGCCAAAATATTCAGAGCGATGTAGCATCCCTCTTTACTAGCCTAGTCACAAGAACTGTCTGTTTTGAGTTCGCTGAGGAAGAGCTGCGCCAGCAGCGCATGTTTCGTGCCTTGGCAGCGCTGCATTGTACCCGTCTGGAGTACAAAGAAGTAATTGACTGCTATCTAGAGAAGGAAAGTGCGCAAATGGACCCTGACATGCCCAAAGACGTGTTTCGCGTACTTCGGGACGAAATGAACCGTGCAGTCCGTGCCTGTAACGAGGATGCAGTTCAGCGCATCAGGGACGCTGTGATGCATCGTGTCTCTGTCTTGGTGGATATTAATGCGACATTGCTAGCCCAATTCGTCTTTGATTACCTCCCTGGAAACCATAAGGATGTTATGGACATCCTTCGCAATTCCGCAGAGACATTTCTCCGTTACCTCAATGAGTTGGTCGCGAAGGGTGAGCCAGCTGTGGCGAACGATGCAAAATTGCAGAATACGTATATCGATCTTATGTGTTCCCACGATCCGGAACGTGTGTACCCCTACCTGCATTCCCAAGACAATATCATTACCTACGACCTACATCATGCACTTCAGGCAGTAAAGCGTCACAAGGTGGATGATGCGGCTGTATTTCTTCTTGAGAAAACGCACATGATCAACGAGGCTATGGAAATTCTTGTTGATACCATTGTGAAGAAGCTTCAAAATTTACGAATTGAAGTGATAAATCATGTTATCTCCTATTTTGATGAGGCCCCAGACCGTCCTTCCTTGACAATATCGTCATTATCTTCAGCTTCAAAACGATGGGAGGGTGTTGAAATGGGAAGTATCAATAACAAAAGAGTGAAGGAAATGACGGGGGATAATCCGAAACATGGCGACGACATGCGTGTATGGGCAGGCGAAGGTCTACTGCAGCAGGTATTGGATGTGGGAATTAATCTGTGTTCCCGATACAGTGATGATTGTGTTTCCCAGGCAAGTGAAAAATGGTTTAGCCTATTGGGGATTTTTACTGTTCCCCGTCGACTTCTTTGCAATCGTCAGGGTGAGCACAACGCGGCGCTGCAGTTTGACTCCATCCCCGTAGACGGCTTTGATAACAACGAGATTTATGCGGCTCTCGCATCTGATAAACCCTCAACAGGCAAACGGTTTCCATTGCTATCAAGTTCTTTATCCCCTCGTGGTGTGATGTTTCTGGAGCTGATGATCGCTCTCTACACCAAGTACGCTTCACAGCTACTCATGCACATGGTAAAGGTGTTAGACCCTTCAAAAGTTGTTGAGCGGATAGTGGAGGACTACGAACGTGAGCGGTTTGGGCCCTTAAAGCCTGTAATTATTGATATCATGTCCTCGCTTAGCTTTGAGTTGGAGTTTAACCGTCTGTGCCGATTCTGCATTGACGAAGACACTATGATGCTTGGTTTAAAGTTGCATACGGGTTTAAACACGGGTATAGTTCCCTTATCGGATACTTGCTACATTTGTGGGCGTGGTCTTGGAGATGTCAGTGGCGCCGCGGAGGCGGAGGGATCGGTGCGGATATACGCCTGTGGACACGGCTTTCATGAGTCATGCGCACTAAAAAATGGAAAGGGAGGGGCGGAATGCATCCACTGCCACATGGAACGCAGAGGGAATACTGGGGAACATACTGGGTTGATTCACAGAGGAATCTTTACCCCGGGCAGCAACACGGAGGGCCATACAGATGTGTGCAGAGGTGAGGACAATGTGTTGAGCCAGGACGACCTTCCACTGCTTCTTCGGAGACTCAAACACACGCGGGCGAAGATCGATGGTGCGCGTGGATACCGGAATGTGCTTTGGGGATTCCTTTCCTCAAGCGATGTCTCTACGATTTATTCGGGGTTTCTGAAGGAGTCGACAGGAAAACGGTTGTTAGCGCCTGCGCCGCCTCCTCCCATCCACCTTGATTGTTTTTCATCGGAAGATAGCGTGCTGAACCTCGATAATGCACTCACAGTAGCTCTGACAGACGAGGAGCTTCTTGAGTTGTTTGGCACTGTGGAGGAGGGTGGTACAGGCAGTGATAGAGTGGAGATCGGTGTATTCTCGTCTGTGGATGAAACAGAGTTTGGTCTTTGACATCACATGTATTGTGACCCTGCGAAAAGAGTGGAATGACAGGGGCAAAGCGGCGCTATCGCCTGGGATGACCCACTACCAGGTTTTTCAAATTTTTTTGCGTTGGTGGTCGGGTTCATTTCTTCGCATCACTCCGCATGCCCTTTTCTTTTTAATCTGTCTCTCTGTGTCAGCGTATATATATATATATATATATATATATATATATGATGTCAGAGCATTTTTTCTCAATCTTGTCTTGTGTATCTAACAATGTGATAATGCAGTTAGTCAAGTTCTGGTCATGGTGCGGAGTTACGGGAGGCAATCGCCGGATGAGGTGCGTTATCTGCACATTGCACTCAACGTGCTTGGACAATGCCACAGCAGCGCCTGCGTCGAAGTTGGTAACACGCGTGTCATCTGTGCGGTTCATCACCCACAGCAGCTTGTGGATGAGTATCGTGGGAACCGCGGGCGCGTTGCATGTTCGGTTCGGAGATGTGCGACGATGACTCCGGGGAGTGTTGTGGCACCCGAAAAGGACATGTCGCTCGCACTAGAAGGTGTCGCCGAGCAAGTTGTGATGCTGGAGAAGATACCGCAGCTGCTGGTGGAGGTGGTGGTGGAGATTCTTGCAGAAGATGGAGGTCTGTGGGATGCCGTGACGACGAGCATGAGTGCCGCCCTCGCAAGCGGTGGTTTTGAGATGTACGACACGTTTTCAGCCTGCAGTGCAGCCCTCCTTCCTGATGGTGCTGTCGTTTCGGATCCCGATGCAGGGGAGGAATCCATCGCCCGGGCGACTGCTCTCGCGTGTGTGACACTCAGTTCCGGCGATGTGTGTTATGCGGTGCAACGGGGGTGCTGTGAGACGGGGGTTGTGTTGGAACTTCTCTCGTCTGCAATAAAAGGGGCACAGGCCCGCAAAGCAGCCATCTCTGGGCAATTGGGCGATCAACTTGTGTTATAACTGTTTACATTACAAGCACCCTCTACTGATTTTCCTCCTTTTTTTTAAAAAAAAAAGAATCTGAAAATGTTCGGGTAAAGAAGACCTTATATATAATACCAACGGGGACAAGAGGGAGAGGGGAAGGAAGGAAAAGAAGGGAGGCTGCTGTGCAGTGCGTGACACTCCGCTCTTGTTTTTTTTTCTGTTTGTTTTTCTGTGTTTCGGGGATCTGCAGCTTTACACTAGAGAGGGGTGGGAAAAAAAAGATTCCCGCCACCTACAGTAGTTCATGAGGAGGAGTTCTGACGAAAACACGTATGCAGAGTCTCTTGCTAAAGAGGAGGAACCCTGGGGAAACCCCTGACCGAGTTTTATCTGTAGTTTCCAGTGTCGTAGTGTCCGTCTTTACGCTCTCTACGGTGGCAAATACCGCTCTCTACAGCGTGAAGACAGTGGAAGGAACAAGTCATGTCTTGTCTCTGTGGATTGGAAAGACATGCATTGCGGAAGGGTGTTTTACTAAAAAACTCCCCCCAGACACCTGGTGTGGGGAACGTCGCGCCACATACACGGCTATGCAGGCCATATCGATAGCCTCTCTTTTTGGATCTCTGCTCCTCGTATTATGTTCCTTTCTTAGAGCGGTTAAAGGTGAGACACTCTTGCTCAATATTTGCCATTACGGGTCTGCTGCTGTAACTTGGCTCCTCTTGATCGCGGAATGGGTGCTCATGGCCGCTATATTTCATAGCAAAATCTGCGCGGACCCTTCTTTTGACGATATCAACTTCCAGTATGGACCATCATTTGCCCTTGTACTCATGGCATGGTTGATTCTCACTATCGTACTGATGTATTATGGTATGGTTAGAGTGTGTTTTTAGCGCAGATGTCAGTTTATTTTACTTCCCCCGTCCCCCTCCCGTTACTTTTCGGCACCAAAGGCAACAAGAGCAACGTTGCGTAAAGATCTGGTTGATATTTACCCCACTTTGCATATATGCCTAACTTTATCTGAATATATACTTTGTGGATCAATCGCTTTGTTCTTTTTTAATATTTATCCGTGGGCTCCCTCTGCGCTGTAAGGAAGGAGAAAAGCACATGCCAGTCAAGGAGCCAGAGTGTGCTATGACCGAGGAGGTCGTGATACGGCAATGCAAGAAGCACAATGGGTACTCCACACCGGAATTGAACGAAAAGTTGTATCTTCATTACATGGGCTTTCGCAGGATCTCCTGCCTTGGTGCCTTTCACCAATGTACAGTGTTGTATCTCAACAACAATGCAATCAGTAATCTGGAGGGACTACGCCCGCTCCAGCAGCTGCGTTCCTTGTATCTAAGTCAGAATGCCCTCCAAGATTGCCTTAGCCTCCCAAATCTCCAAGAGCTGCGTCTTCTTGACATTTCTTGTAACAGCATCGAGCTCCTTGAAGGTCTTGGGAACGTACCGGGACTAGAGACGCTTCTCGCATCGCGCAACCGAGTAAGGGACATTAAGCCACTTGAGGCCCTTGGGAATCTCATGACACTTGACGTTTCGTTGAACTTAATAGCCTCTGCGGATGACGCTCTTTCTGCTCTGTCTCACTGGCCGACGCTCCGAACCTGCGTGCTGTACGGAAATCCATTCCTGAAGGCACTGCCCTCCTACAGAAAGTTGCTCATCCCTCGTATTTCTTCCCTTTGTTGGCTGGACCAGCAGCCCGTCACTCCTGAGGAGCGAAGGTGCGCTGAAGCACGCGCCTCCGGCGGACGTGACGCGGAGGAGGCACAGAGACGCGAAAACCACAGGCTTGAGGAGGCGGAGAGGTTGAAACAGTTTCTTTTCTTCACCGAGGCGCGGCGCCAATTACAGGCGGTGCCGGCCCAACGCGCAGGGGATGCAGCAGCGGCAGACGACGATGTTTACATTCCCCGGCGTTGATGCGTTCGAAGAACGGAGTTTGTGCGAGAACAATGCCGCAGTCTTCTCATTTTTTTGTTTTAAATTTCAACCCTGCGCCTTCAGAGGTTCGGCGCCCCCAATCCTATGTGGCCCGCTCTTCTTCCCAACGCCCACAAAAGAGAAAAAAGAAAAAGGTAATTTCGCTCTTTCCGCGGGCGCGGAAACAACGCGGCCTGTCCACCCCTTCGCCTTCCGGGATGTCGGCGCGGCGTTTTTTTTTTTGACGCCGCTGTGGGGTGTGGAAGCCCTTCGGCGTCCGGGCGCGCCGCCTTCGCGGCCTTTCCCATTGTCGGCCATGGCGCGCGGGCAGGCCGCTGCATTTGGGCGCCCAAACGGCCGCCGGCGGCCAAGCCCTCGCAAGCAGCTAAAGGGCGCACCGCCTGCCCTACGCGCCCTGCAGAGGGCGGCCACGGGGCTTCGTCGCCGCGCAACATTTGGAACACGCGGCGAAAGGCCCGGCCCCGCCCTTTTTTTTGATCAAAGCGCCGAGGGTTCGCGACGCGGAGCCTAAATGTAGGGTGGAAGGCCCTGAACCATACGGATTGAACTCCAGCGAAATGTATTGGGCGAGACCCCATTTGACCTACACGAGACGAAGGTGCCAATACGGCGTTCTGTTTTCATAGGACTTCGTTTTGGACAGGCCAACTGTACTCCCAAATGTATGTGCAACCGAGAAGCTGTGCGAGTTACGGCGCACCTTCTTTAGCTACGGTTTGTTGCGTGCAGCACCGATTCCAGAATTGCATTTCTCTTGCCTATATGAACCTCAGTTGTTCGCTGTGGCTACGCGCGGGGAAAAATGTAAAAAAAATAATATACGCATGTATGCATATATATATATATATATATATATATCATACGAACAAATAGTACCCCGACAGTTCAGAGCATTCTATTCATATGAATGTGATTTTTACACAAACACGTAAAGAGCAAAAGCGTTTTTCAGCACATGAAAGCGCACAACATCTATAGCCATAAAACTTCTGTAGCTTTCTGTGTGAAAGCCACGTATCATTCTTCGACGTTCACTCACTGCTATCAGGGCTCTCCTGACGGTGGGTCTTCCAAAATGCTTTTGTTTCTCTGGTGCTGCTGGCGGCGGCGGTGGTAGTTACTTTTTTGCAGCATTTTTTTTTTTTGAGGGGTGGGGAGGAAGAGGAAATAAAAAAAAAAATATAGACTGCAGGGCTGCAATGGCGTCATTTCATTCATTGTACATCCCCTTTCCCTGCCTCAACAAAAAAAACCCCGAGTTGAGTGCACACATGAAGAGGGGGACGTATGCATATATATATATATATATATATATATATATATATTGAACGAAATCTTATGAAGAGAGAAAGGGTAGTCTATTCTTCGAACGCTGTCGTTGTTCTGCTCTGCTGGAGGCCTGGTGTTGCATACATGGGTGTTTGAAGATACTCAGTGAAATAGAGTAAGTGGCGGAGCCAATATGCACATTCATGCGCACAAATACAAATACACACAACAATCAGAGCCGAAATCTGATGAAAGAAAACGAAACCCGGTGCCCCCTGTGACAAAAGAAAGGGATGTAAAGAGGCATTAAAAAAACGACACCAAGGGGAACAAAATAGCAGTTAATAATAAATCTGTGTGTGCATGCGTCTACCATATCTAGAGACGCCCCATCAATCCTTCAGACTCTTCTCTTCCTTCACCCTTCAAAATTTACCCTTGACTTCTCGCGAGACTGGTGGGGGAGGGAGAAGATAAAATACTGCTGCATAACACACCGCCAATCTGCCACTCAACGTGTACCGTCTCTCGTCCTTTTCTGGGAGGGAGGGGGGGGGAAGATGAGGAGTAGAAGGGAAATGAGGTGTCTGCCATCGGCGTTGCATAGTATCTTTCGGGTCTCCCAATGGTGGTAATGGTGCGGACGGAACCAGCAGTCTCGACGTGTGTCTTATTCACCACAAAGGACCAGCCCACGACTGCAAATTACCCAAGGGTAACTCCTCCTACGAAGCATCTGGACGAAGATACGGTGAAGCCGGTGGGTTTGGTTGAAACGGGTGAATCCGGTTTTGGCTGTGGTGCAGGTATTGATATGGTCCTGATCTTGGCTCCGTGATGCCGTTATCAACCCGGGCTGTCTGCCCTCTCCCTACTGCACCGATAATCGACGGGGTATCGTCGCTCGGTGGACGAGGCGGTGGAACGAGCGGAAGTAAAAACGGCCCATGAGACGCGTCTTCTACTGAATTCAGATCATCACACGTCTTCACCAGAACCGCGCCAGCACGATCAAAATTCTGCGATGAATGGTGGGACACTTGAGGTTTTTTCACGCCATTTTGCTCACCATTAACATCCCCAGCATACACCTCGTGGTCATTGATGTTGATACGCACACGATTGCCACTATTCTTCACTAATGGAGGACCGACCAGTGGACACTGTTGTAGATGAGCAAACTCGGGGCGACTGACAAACCTGTCATTTGTCCGAGGTGGAAAGTAGACTGCGCCGCGCTCACTTGTAACCTTTTCCCGACGTTTCTGCATGCACACGCGCCAGATCAAAATAATCAGAAGTGCAAGCAGAATGAGAAGGAATAAAATTCCAAGAATGAGGAGAACAATCCACAGGTCAAATTTCCCGCCGCCACCATTGACGTTCAACGCCTCGTTAGATAGAACTTGCCACTTGTTCTGCGAGTCACTGGGTGCAAAACACAAGAAAAATGCGTTTGGTTGTGTCACCACAACTAAACGCACATGATTTGCTTCGTTGTTGATGGCCATCACTTTCGCCTCGCTCGAAACACCAGCAGCGCAATCAAGCGAAGATCGCACACCATACTTGTGGTCAAGACTTAGTCCGGATCCGCGCAGTTCAAGTGACACAGTACTCGCGTCACTAGCGGGTTCCTGCACTATAGAGGTGGTGTACACAAGCACTGCGGACGTAAAAGCGACGGGCTTCTTTAGGGGGTTAAACGTAACACTCACCTCAAAGACCTGATTAGATGTTGATTCACTTTTGCGTGAGGCTTCCTTTGGAGCTGCAGACCCATTAAAAACGAGAGTTGATCCCCATGTTTCATCGACAATAGGGCCTGCAGTGCCACCAGCCCTCATGGTCACGGAGAAATCCTGCGCCACACCATTCACCAATGTACCCCCCGCCCGGAGAGTTAGTGTACACGTGAACGGTTCAACAGGTGTAAACCACAGCCTAGAAGCGGTTCGTCGAGATACACAAATGACTTCGGTTTCACCCTCCTGGGGTTCCCCAATGACCGAGAACTTCGCTGGACTACCTTCCATAGGTATGTATGTGTTGCTGACGTCACTCGATGGAACCGAAGCCATGACTTCCAAAAGAAGCCAAGAAGCCTCTGCCAGAAGATCGAATATATAGTTCCCATCCAAACTCTCTGGGTAATCACCGATGTTGACCGCCTTCTCAGAATTGGGATCGTTGTTTGACCGTTGAAAAATTCGCATGAAGATCGGAAGCGCAACGATATCTATTTGAACGCCATCTACAATACGTTTTCCCTGCGCGGAGCACCTAATACTAGAGCCCACCCGTACCATCGTGGGGAACGGTAAATCCCTTGAGTTCGACACACACCCCAGAGTACTGTCTGGTCCTGGTCTCGATCCGATACGAACAATCACTGGGGAATTTTCTACTGCCCAGCTTTCCAATGGCGGCGCGGGAGTTACAGTGATAGAAACAAACTGAATTTTGGGTTGGTCGTGTGGGGGATGGACAGTAAAGGTGTACTTTGCACTACCGCCTTGATTTTCAGCAGGCACCACATCAGTGCTCGTCCCCGCGTTGAGCTGCACGATATATGCTTTCGGTGCCAAATCAGAGATTGTGGTAATGACGCATTTAATGTTAACATTCTGGTCACTTTCACCGGAGTCTAGCACGGAGCGCGGAATGATCCCATCAGGTTGGCATCTAACCGCTGCCAGCATCTGCTGATTGCTAGACTCAGACACCTGGAGAGCGGGTGATTTGACGACCAACTCCACCCCACCCGCTAGAAGAAATTTTGCCACCATGAAATATTCCCCTCCTTTGGAGATTATAACAGAAAGGAAACTAAAACTGCTGTAGTCCTCATGTGTGTAAATGGCACTACCAGATAGATAGCTATCCACATAATCGCCATTCAAGAGCATCAGGTGCATTTCGACGACGGCAAGTGGGTCAGAGGTCACAGCCCCCGCAGCGTCCACAAGAGACACAACGGGTTGCGGCATGCAGAACATCATCACAGAGCATACAGGCACTGTACTAAACACACCACCAGTGGCATTCCGAACCCTGACATTCACCCGATTCGCCATCTGTATAGGCTTCGAATCTGGCCTTCGGTAACATACCACATGCTCTCCAACCTGAGTGGGCACAGTGGTGTAAAGGCTAGAGGTACCATCTTCGGCAGAAATCGTCATTTTTGTATAATCCCCATCATTACAGATTTGTTCAGAGTCTACACCGTCAGTGAGATAAACCAACGCCCCCATATCACTCACTTGAAGACCCTTACCACGGAACTCTAACTGAAGTGGTATGTCTTTTAGGGCAACGGAAACAACCCGGACATCCACCAAATTGGGATTCACATCAAATGGCTTGGAAGTGATAAGAACCATTGGGTCAGAGGAGGGTTTTGCTGCGGCCCGAAAGCAGAGCACATAACGCGTTGATGTTTCAAAGTGCAATGTCCACACCATAGAGGTGAGACCGTCACCTCCTTCAGACCTGATGCTACCCGTAACACGTGGAACATAATTTGCATTGGAGCATATATCCTCAGGCAGGGTAGATCCGCTGGGAACGCCAACTGCTACAAGGACATCCTTTTTTGAGAGACCACGACCATACAAAATTATGATGCTATTTGTGCCAACCTCTGGCAGCGTGGCAAAGATGACTTCTGTCACTTGGGTTAGATGTACTACAAGCACCGCATGTGACAAGGGGGGGAAAATGGTAGGCAAGTCTGCGTTTTGAAGTTTGTAGCAAACTGCATACGTCCTCACCTCATCTATCCGGGTTGTCCAGCGAACATCACCTTCAACAACGACCCTTTTCAGTTCGATACAACCTTCGCACGCAATAGGCTTCATACATGCCAGCGCCACCTCCTGCATGTTTGATACCTCTGCACTGACAGGAGACAACCAGAGGTTCTCACTATCACTATCCTTAGTCGTCTTTATTTCCTCCTTCTTTTCTCCACCTGTCTTACGGCATGAGGACTGAAAAAGTGTAACCTCCAACAGTTCGGTTGTATACACATCCGAAGATCTTAATGACCACCCCGATGGGTTTGGTTCAGATGCCACCACTGTGCCAATTGTGCGGGCACATTCCATCTGGCTAGCAGCGCAACGGTCCACACGATGAGAGTAACAAATGTAAAATGTTCCTTTTTTCTCAACTGCTGTCCTAACAATGATACCTTTATCGCTTTTCACAATATCCACGAACACGCTAGCAGGAGAATCCGGTGGGGTTTCACCCACACAGTGATCACGATCGGCTACAAGTACCACATAATCCTTTTCAGAGGGAGTGACACTGAGAGGAAACTGAAACACCTGCATGCCCAATGCAGTAACAGGTGTCTCTAAGGCCGGTGGAACTCCCTCTGTCACCACTATCAGAGACTCACCCAGCATCGTAATGACCCCATCAGCGTAATAGCAAAGTGAGAGAGCGGTTGCCTCTGGTGTTGGAGGACCCGCGCGCAGTAAAGCGACACCATCTCGTACTGTGGCGACACCATTTGGAAACTCGCTTAGCGAAGGGGTAGGGTCCACATAATACGGAAAGTCGTTGCAAAGGGCTGTGCTGTAATAAGCAATTGCCCCATTCGCTGGTGATGAAGAGGTCGTAATGGTCCAACTAGCCATCTCACCATCCCAAATAGAGTTACCTTTATTCGACGTTGCACCGGACGGATCAGCTTCATTCAGTTCCAATGTTTTGCCCAGCATTGGGTGGTACACTCCGCCATTAAGCTTGTAGCACACCCAGTAAGACCCTACCGACTCCGGGGAAAGGCGCACAACCTGTACTGCATAAGTCCCGTTGGCTGTCAGTGAGCTGTACCAAATATCCTTGGGCGATGCCACTGTTTCGCACGCACTGTCCGTCTGTGGATTCTTGGAGGATATTAGTTTCACTTTATCTATCTTTTTCTCCTCTCCTTCATTTGACACAAGACCAAAACCCTCAAACACTGCGCTAATCAGCTGTTTCACCCGTAGTAAGGCTGCAGGGGGTACAGTGATGTAGTTCCATGGATTATTCTTAATCGTCACCGTCGGAAACCCCCAGACAATAACCTTTCCTCTTGTATAGCACAAAGTGTGTTCTCCTCGCGTTCCCGAAGCCATTTGAAAAAAGAGCTCTAAGGGCAAAAGATCAGTGCGGGAAGGGGAAACAATTATAACGTCCGTTTCCGCATTGTTTGAGAGACACGAAACCACACCGGTGTAGAGGGCTACACTATCAGTTTCCGACATACCAAAAGCTGTTTCCGTGCTGGCAGTGAAATGAAGTGTGAAGAGTTCACCTTCGGCGGGAGACGAGGGTATTTGTTCTACAGTCTCAGGGTACTGGGGGTCAATGGTGAGAACACCATATACTAACGTCCAGACAGTGTCTCCTGAAAGGCGGTAGCAAACACTATAACTCCCGCTGACACTCGTACTTACCCTCAAGGCTGTCTGCAGCTCTGTAACGTCTATCACACTCCATCCATCAGCTGAACCAGGAATTACAGAATTTTCAGAATCATATGATACCATTTCCTTTGGTGGTTTCGACGAATCGGTACAGAAGTCAGCCTTAGAAATGATTTTTACGCGGTCTTTCACACCCAGTGAAGTACCGTGGAATTCGATGAAGTTGAGCTGGTTTATCCGAGCTGGTGCATTCACCACAGAGAAACTAACGGGGTTAGCAGGTTGCAGGGTGAATACACCATCCTGTAGCTCAGACCACATGGAGCCCACCAGCTGGTAGCAAACTCGGGATTGAGATACAGAACTTTCACTGGGCTTCTGTGAAGCGAAAAATACATTTTCTAATCTTGTCTCTTCCTTCGTTCCAGTAGTAGGAACTCCACTATCAGTGGGAAGAGTCCAGCAGGATAACAAGTTTGTCTCTGCAGTGGCTAAATCTTTTCCTGGAGAAAGGGGAATGGATTCGGGGTCATCTTTATTGCGCTTAAACGTCAAGAGAAGCAACTGCGCACGACGCGGATTCGATGGAGTGATACTCCAGCTTTTGGGGTTGTAGTCGAGGACATGAAACGGTGACCCAACATCGGCAATGTTACAACCTGCCAGTCTGTAGCACGCGACAAACATACTGCTGGAAACGGGGTCAAAGGAACCAATGGTTTCCATGCTGCTTCCGTAGACACCATATCCGGCGGGATTTCCCACATAACAACGCCCCTCAGAGTAGGGAAAGGAGGCACCCAGGGAAATTGCGGTTGCGGCATCAAATGTACCGTCATACGCCGGCCCAGGTACATATGGATTGGGCGGTAGCGCTGCGTAGGCCCGAAGTCCTCCCTCTTCTGCCTCACCATTTGCTGCACCTGAAAAGGTAAGGTACACACGATGCCCTGCAGTCACAATCTGGGGTTTTTTAACAGACGTTGGGAGCTCCGGATCAATGTTAAACTGAGAGACAGCAATTTGTTTCTCGTCAAGCGGCACAGAGAACTGAATTCCAGCAGCATCCTTGTAGCACAAGCGCATAGTAGTACTTCCAGCACCCAGCAATACTGGCGGAATGGTGAACTTGGTGTCAGTGCCAACAACGGGTGTCCCTTCTACGGTCTGTTTTGCGTCCCCAATACTAATGGTTTCCGCAACCGTTTGTGTGCCATCAGCGTAGATGCAGTGGTGCGTCCCAGGTATAATACGGAATCTATCCTTTTCAGTGAAGTGAAGACTTGCCTGATGTGTCGTTTTGATGTTGAGAGTTTGTCCGAGGCGTAGACACCCTGTGACACTACCTATTGGGGATGGATTTGTGAACTTCAGCTGTGCACAAACAGGGCTCCAGTTAGCGACTTCACTCTCTACCCCACCGAGGCGGTAACACACCCTGAAATCACCAGCCGTCGGCGCGAAGACAACTGTGTGAGTGTTTTTATTTTCAATCACAACGCCCGAAATAAAGACGCCAGCGTCCCCAAAACAAGAAGAAGAGTGTGGAATCACCTTCACTGCGTCTTTAGGTCCGTGGTCAAAGTCCCCATCCTTTACTCCAACAATCATAGCCCGCACATACTGCATAGCCCGCATGTCCGCGTTGGCACCATTTTCAGCACTTGATGTTGGCGGTTGCATCTCGCAGCCGCTCACAATGGATGGCAGCACGTTGATACCTGGCAGCACCGGTGCCCAGGTCCCACTCTTGAGTTTGTAGCAGATGTACCGTTCTCCCAATCCATTCGTAGGGTCAAAGGTAACGATAACATTTGATGCTTGCGTGTTTTCGTCTAAATCCATCAATGGTGCAGGGTTTGTTGAGAAGGATGTATCTCCTAGCATGAAGAGCTGCAGGACAGACTGCTCCGGAACATCATCGATCACAGACTCCACACATTTCGCGGTATCATCGACAAATGTGATACGATCACCCAGGTCGACAACATCGTCCTCTAGCTTTGACGCATGTGTGAAAGTTAGACGAATCGTTTCCATTCCACGGATAAGCTTTGCCTCACTTGGGAAACTTTTCAGGGTCAAGTATGGCCGCAGCGTCAGAGTGTTAGATGAAGCCGAAGGGTTCACCATACCCACGCGTGAGTAGTTGGGGGATAAACTCTCTGAGAGGGCGCACACAATAAGATTTGCGACTCCCAACTTGTGGTCATGTTTGAAGGTATAGTGGAACAGAGTGGGTGACACCACGGTAATGGTGCCATCAGCGACAGGAAACGCCTCTTGTTCACGACATGTTGTGAGTCCATCGACATAATGAACAAATTTTACACTTGTGATGGAATACCTGGTCATGTCATCACTGAGCACAAGTGCCACCTGCAGTCTCTGCCCTACATATGCCGGGCTTGGATCCACACTGAAAGAAAGTGGCGATGCAGGGAGTGTAGACACGTAGCACTCACCAGACTGTGCATCGATCTGTCCGCATGTACACACGGGTCGTGCAACACCGCCATGTGTATAGCAGACTAGATACTTTGGCATAACCATTGAAACAGGCCACTCCAAATCATACACCACTTGGGCGTCATTAGAAGAATCCAACTTCCGTGCGCGACCTTCAACGAAGTCTGGAATGTAGCCGCTGTCGCATTCTTCCATTTTCTCATCTAGGAGGGAAACACGCCAACTGTCTCCACTATCATCTACACCATTACGCTTGCGAAATGTAAGAGATTGCTCCTGACCAACACGCACATATTCTTCAACAAGGCACTCCACCTCACCGGTATCTATCTCCAGTGAATTTGGAAGTAACGCCGCTGTGGCACCCTTGAGCCTGTAACAGAGATTGAGGCTTCCAACGATCCGCGACACAGCCGGTTTTGTGACAACTTTTTTCGCTGTCGAAAGCTCTGGGTCCATCGTAAACCGAATGCACGAAAGACACTCAGTAGGGTCAACACCACACGACTGTTTTAGTGGGGCAGCCCATGCGAAGTCGCCATCGGCGTTCAGATTACCTTCTTCATCCAGAAAATTCAACACAAAGGGCACAGCAAATGCAAGTTGTGTATTTTCCGCAACACTCCATGTCGTTGGTGCAATGGGTTGTACTACAAGTGTACCTTTTTCTGGCGATCCGCCGACAAGACTCCATGCACCATCTTTTGCACTAAAATAGCACACTTTGTATGCTCCGTTGTTGCTGAAACTCCGGTAGTCAAAGGGGTCAGTGTTGTCTTTCAGTATGACAGTGGATGTGCTCTGCGCAACATCTACTTGTGATACTTTAAATTCACTTGGGAATCCTGGAATAGTCTCGGATGTGTCACACGCCTCTTCAAAAAGTGGAGATGCAATGCGCACAGTGTCCTCTATGGTGGGTTCAATGTCTAACTTAAATGTTAGACTCACTTGCTGCCCCACACGTGGCACTTTCGGGAAGGGCTCCATCGACAATGGATTAGGCCCCAGAACGATCAGATCACCAGCAGCGCCAGCAGTGGTTGGCGCGACATCCGACCACAATAAATCATCATAGCGAACGCAGAGACGTGCGGATCCGGCTGTTTTCCATACTGGAACATCGAGCCATATGTTTTCAACCACTTTCAACAGTGGCTCTTGCACATCTTTATCATCGAAACTCTGACACCAAGATGTTGCAGCGTCATCCACAGCAGAAATAATGGCTGCAGCGGAAATCTTCCGCTCTTCGCTCCCAGTGAGATGAATTCGAACATGCTGACCAACACGCGCTACCGAAACAGGAGGAGTTAGCGTCAATGTGGCTGGAATAGGTAAATCAAGTAACAGCGGTGCACCAACTTCGATCCAGACATCTTCATGGAGGTAACAGATGTGTGCCACTACGGCTTGGTCGTCATCGCTGCTGTCTGCCACAAATTGCACAACAAGTCTTACAGAAGTACCTGGTTGTGTGTCAGCTGTCGCGACGAGGCTACTAGCACGTCTTACAATTTCAGAAGAGACAGGAGGTGGCGGTTTAACTTCCATACACGGTTTGTCAGTGAAGATGACAGAGTCAGAATCCGGGTTAAGGTTGCTACCAGTAAATGTAATGGTGATGTATTGTCGTCGCCTTGGATTCCCAGCATCAACATCTGTTGTGTAGCCACCTGGGTTGGGCACCTGCAGGGCCAAGAGTTTTGGCACCTCTGCGACGGTGGCACCAGCGCGAATGTAGCAGACGACTAGCGACTGTACCAGAAGTTGTGGCGGGAGGCTGAAAATATAAGCTGGATGCGCAGGGCCAACAACGGAGACCCCGGTCGATGTTGTGTCATCGCATGCGCGATTTGTCGTTAGGGTTTCACCAGCAAAAAATACAGTAAAAGCAGTGTCTCCATCATTGGATTTTGGGAATGTCATGCTTATGGTCATCATCCCGCTTGCAACGACTTCTGGTACAGTTGCAAAGCTAGATGGATCAGCAACACCCATAGTAACATCAGTAATTGGGAACGGTACCGGGACGTACTCCCCTTGTGTACTTTCGCGGTAACAGAGAATAAATTTTACGGGAAATGAGGATGCGGGAAGAGCGTCTGGTCCCAAAGAAGGAACATGACCATGCCACGTGCTTTCTGTGTTCGTGACACTACTGACTGGTGCATGACTCGTGAGGACACCATCCGGGTTCATCGACTCTGTGTCCCAACAGAGTCGTTCTGTTGTCACAAGCATCACTTCATCGTCTTTATTTGGATTACGGGCTACAGCACCATCTCTCCTGTCTTCGGCTTTAAACTCTCCTACCACAAACTTCAAACGCTGCCCTTGCAAGGCATTCGATGGTGTGAGCACAAGGGAACGCGGTGTGCTGACGACTGGACGAATCGGCTGCTCGCCAACCTGCGCGAAACCACTTCCGAAGACACGGTAGCAGACGGAATACGCTTTGGAATCCTTCATGCCAACTCGAAGTTTTATTTCACCACCATCTTCTGCTGCAGTTACCTCTGGTGTGCCGTATGGAAGCTCTCCCGTTTTTCCATCAAAGCAGCTGCAATCTGCACACGTTACCATTGCGATATCCCCTTTCAGAGTGGTATAAGAAGCGTCGTTTAATGTGATCACTGTGGCTCGACCCTGCATCGGCGTGTTACTTGTTGTATAACTAGCCGGTCCACCAGAATGCACTTCCAGCGGGTCCGTCATCTGGGTGTAAGCTACATTTCCTGAAACCAAGTAGCATACGCTATAGCGGCCTACTGGAACTTCAACAAGGAGGAGATGAAAAGCACTTGTCTTGCCATCTTCCTCTACCTTGTCTACGATTCCAACAGCAATCGCTACACTTTCGTCACAATATACACCGATTTCAACAATCATGAAGCGATCATTTTCGGTCAATGAGGAGCCAACGAAGGTGATGAGAGGCCGTGTGCCTACACGGGGAACAAAATTCGTGCTGTAGCTTTTTGGGTTCACACCACCCACAAGAAACGTCCCCAGTCGCACCAAAAGGCTTTCAACTCGACGGTAGCACACCGCCAGTTGCACCGGTTGACCAAGAGGTTGGGTGAAGTCAAGTTCTACTAGTTTATTTTCCTTAAATATTTTAGTGTACACCGCAGCAGGCAAGATGGTCGGATTGAGGGTCTCACCACACTGCTCTGCGCAGTTTTGCGAAGCGTCTACAACGTAAACAGAATCACCCTCAGAAAGTTTTGTACCATGGATTAAAATCTTAAAATTTTCACTCGGTGTGATGAGCGGCGGTTCCATTGTGAGACGAAACGGATCCTGGGCCACAACATCCAGCGTAGACGGTGGTACAAGACGTGGTAGGTTGTCTAGACTAAGGCGAAAACAGATTTGATATTTTCTCTCTGCACGGCCACCTGGGAGCGTCATAACCCAAATAGCCGTGGTTTTGTCTTCCAACTTCTGCAGCCAAGGGCGTAAAACACCCGGCGCGGTTGTTGAGCCCTTTGCCCCACACTCTTCACCTGGCGGAAGTAACAGAAACTCATCACTTTCAGAGAAGGAGAGCTTTGGGTACGTGTCACCTTTAAAGCTGAAGCTAAAAGTCACCGTCTCGAGATACAACGGCTTCACAGGACAAATCGTTAGAGTATCCGGAAGAGGAGGGTAGATAGACAACGTCTGTGGCTCTGATTTGCCGTCTACCAGAATCGCGTAGTTCGAAGTCCCAGCAGCCTTACGATAGCAGATGTAGTATTCACCTAGAAATTCTTTTGTGTCGCCAACAGGGAGGGTAAAAACCGTGCCTGCAGCGCTAACCCCATCTTTGTCAGGACTCAATGTCAGAGACATAAAAGGACCCGTCGGTGCATCGCAAAGGTTTCCCATCGGTCCTTTACTGGCGGGCACAATACGAATATTGTCTTTGCTTCCAAGAGTATTAGCGTCGCTGCTTGGGAAATTCAGTAAAACATTGTTACCAAGAAAGGTGTACGATGGGGTGAAGCTGCAGGGGTCACAAGGGACTACTGTCACCACATGCTCGTGTGCAATGTGATACTCCTTATCTTCTTCATTAGTGCCAAGATAAAGCTGATAATTTCCAACCCCCGGTAGTGAAACTATAAAAGTATTTGCAGCAGTAGACATTTTCTCTAAATACACTGGTGTGACATACGAGGGTTTCAGCGTACAGACTGGCTGTGGTGCAGCCGCAAAGCTCACAAACTTCACCTCCATTTCCGCGTCGTCGCTCTCAAAGGTCAGAGTAAATGGTTCATACGGTCTCGGCTTCAACGGTGAGAGAGTAGGTCCACTGAATGGGCTGCTGACGAATACAAGAGGGTCATAGAGGTAAGTTGGTGGTGGAAGTTTCAGTGGTACTTCCGACCACGCACCATTTTCGAGAAGGTAACACAGTGTCACACTTGTTGCTGCAGCAGCGCAGACCTGATACAGCGCGACAGCAGCATTACTCCCACTAGCCACGCGGTCAAGCACTTTAATACTACTGCTTGCCTGTGCCGCATCAGAGCAGTCAAATTTTTGATTTCCTGTTGCGCGGTCCACAAGCTTGACCTTGTCCTTGGAGCCAAGTAGTTTGTTGGTGTCACTAATACGCAAAAGGGAAATCCCCATTGCATAAGATGGACTTGGTTCCAGCAAGTACCCCGTGGGGAGCGGAGGATTAACCATAAAGTACTCCAAATCCGATACCCATCCCCACGCATTCGACAATTTGGCACTCTGGTAGCACAGAATGAACCTTCCCGTCATATTTACACGAGGAATGTAATGGGCTTGCGTGGGTCCAAGGGCATTCACAACACTTCCGATTGCTCCATTTGGCTCCTCCGCGTCCGCGTTCTCCGTCTCTGCGGTGCATGAGCCATCATAATTCGCCTTCGCCTTTCTATTTTCAACCTTGACCAGTTTAACATGATCTGCGTCGCTCAGTGCATTTCCAAGAATTGTAATTGCTAGTTGCTGTCCCATGTATGCCTTCGAGGGCGCGACCACGTAACTCTGTGCGCCGGTGAGACCGACCGAAAAGATAAAGCCACCTGCTGCATTCGGAACCGGAAAAAACAAACCCTGATCCTGAAGGTAAAAACACACAAAAAGGTAGGCCTTCGCCATAATGCGTGGCTTTACTGTAGCATATGTTTCATCTGTTGCGGTGAAGGTGTCAAATTTGGTGACGCTGCCAGCACCACCTGGAGGAGGGCCACCTTCCTGACAGTTTGGCAATTTTCCTTCCGACACAACATCAGACGGTGCGTTAAACAACTCTGCCTTCTTACCCTGTACTGAAGGTTTAAAAATGGGATCAAGCGAGCGGAAACCCATCTCAAATTCGGTGTTGACTTCAATGATCTCGGGGACAACGTACTCATTGGGTGACGGATTTAACACATTCAGTAGAGACGCGTGCACTGACGCGGCACGCTCAGTATCCCCTTTCAGATGCAAACAGAGCTGAAAGTTGCGAAAGTCTGGAAAAGGATACAAGGTACGGCCGTTTGACAAAACCACCTCTAGCGTCGTTTTGAGGGTTGTGGTTTCGTTCGAAGCCGCCTCGTCAACCGTTGGGCGGTAGCAGTCATCCACGATTGAAATAACATCACCACTAGCGCTGGAACTGACAACAGGAACGAAGAAAATCTTGAAGAATCTATCAACTGTGTACCCTTTCCCGTAGGTAGGACTTACTTGAATCATCGGGACTCCCGAGCGTGGCGCCGCCGGTACTGTTACGTATGTTGAGATTGGAGCGTCCGTTACTTTCACCACAGCGTAATTATCCACATCACCAATCAGTTCATATGTGAAGAACGCCTCATCCTCCTTTCGCCCAACACGCCGTATGCACACGGCATAATCCCCTGGAGGTGTGCGCATGACGAGATGTAAATACGGCGCGATGATTCCAGATGGATTTACCACTTCCATATCCTTGTACTGAAATTCCGCAGGAATAACGGTAACAAAATCAGCGGTCAGCGGTGTTATACAGTCTGGAGTTGATGAAAAGAGTACCGCGTCTTTCGTCTCCGAGTCACTGGCAAAGGAAAGCCCCAGGTTCAGCGGCTCAAGGGTGTCAAACATCAGGTGAAATCGCTCTCCACTGAAAACAACAACAGGATCGCCGTTATTCTTAAAAATTCCAAAAGGCGATTGCGTTGGAAATATCCTCAGCAGTGGAGGATTTTCTACGCGTACTGGCACGTTATTGGCTGTAGATTTGTAGCATACAATGTACGTTCCATCCACCACCTTATCAGCAGCAATTGTCCAGACCGTATTTTGGCCATCCATCACCATCGCATCACTCGTGATGGCTGGTGTTGATGAAACACACGACGGTGACTCAATGTTATCACCATCTGGCAGTAATACCAGAAACGCACGATCAGTGATCTGAAGGAATTCTGGATGCGAATCGTCCCCCATAAAAGTGATCTTCAGCATCCGTTTTTCTTGTGGCTGCACTGGGACCTTTTTCCATGTACTTGGAATATTTTTCATGATATATAAGTTTTGATCTATGCTGGATTCACGGGGCACCGTTGCAAATGTTCCACCAGTGCGTTGGTAGCACATTGTTAGTCGCACACCAACTAAACTCTCTGGAAGACTTAATCCAGCCACCACCACTTTCGAATCAGCTGATATAGGTTCAGTAACAAGATACTCACCAACAATGGTGCTGTTTCGGCTACCGCAATCGTACAGGTTGCCAGTTATAATTTGCACCTGATCCTGTGCTCCAAGAATTTTTCCCATCAGGGTGAAAGTCGCGCTAAACAGTTGATTGGGAAAAGGTACAGCAGGGGATGTTTCGTAGCTTCCTGGATTGGCCTCAGTGATGGTAAGCTTGGCACCACCAATGCGAGTAGTGACACGAAAAACGCCCATATTTACTTCCATGCACAATGCGTAGTCCCCAGCAGGAACATTAAGACGGCCGGCGAAAAGTGTCTTTGACGTTCTGACCAGCTTGAGTTGCACAGCGAATTCTGGCTCCATCTCAACAGCGTTGTAGTAAGGCATATAATTACACTCTAAATTAGCATCAATGAGTTCAACGTACTGCAGGTCCTCTGGCTTATTTTCCGAGAATACAGCACCCACATCAAGCAGCTCGTATTGCGATACATCATGATCTGCTAGAAAGTTCACATTGTTGTACATGTAGTAGAGCTGAGAATGCAGAATAATAGGAAACTGACCCCCCATATCCACATCGCCAATCTCAGTGATGAAAGATCCACGCGTGTAACAGACAACGAAGGTTTCCGCAGTTTTTCTGACAAAACGTACCACACCAGTCCACTTTGTTCCATCATTGGTGACCGTTGCAGTGCCAACACGAATTGAGACTTCAGCACCGTTGCAGGTATTGACCCTTACCGTAGGGAAATCAGTGGGGTGCAAATTTCGTCCAATAACAGTAACTGTGCTGTACATGCCAACGGCCGATGGGTACTTTTCGAAAGATACCTTTGACGGATCTGATGGTGTCAGAGAAAGAGTCAACTCTCCTTGAATTGGCACAGGAGCCCATGCTTCACCACCAATTGCGTAACATAACTGCATTGTGCACGATACACCAGGATTGTCACACAAGAAGGGTTCTGAGAGAATACCAGCACCAAAACGATTTCCATGTGAAGAGGAGACCCAAGTTACGAGCGTCCCCTCGGCGTTGACTTGTAGGGGTGCGGGCTTGATACTTGGCGCAAACCACTCCTTCAATGTGTCGTTATTTTGCAGTAAATTGGAGTGGAGATCATGGCAGGAGAAACCAATGCTGGTGAGCAAAAATATCTTGTCTTTTACCGAAAGTCCCGTCCCTACAAGAGCCAAAGTGACTTGGGATTCTTGATTCACAGAAATACTGGGGGATGACGGCGTAAAATGAAGGGGATTTAAAGCATTTACGCTAAGTGTCCCTGGTACACGGCGGCTGGACGCAAGGTTTCCACCGTAGCACAGCGTGAATTTTCCCTCTGGCAAGTACTTGTTTAGAAAATCTATCACCGTTGTCGTCCTGCAAGTGTCACTTGAAAATGTGCCGCTCACCTCTTCCCAACATGACGTCCCTACACCGGGCACCAGACGCAGCATATCACAACTTGGACATAAAACACTGGAACAAACCAGTTCTATGATGAGAAATTGCCCAGCGGATGGCAAAAGAGGTACAGATACGAAGCCTGCAGGCGCGGCTTCATCCACTTTCAATAAATTTGGCAAGTAGTCTGAAGAGAAGGGCAACTCTTGGTATGCCTCCCCTAATCTGTAGCACACACGGTAATCACCTACGGTATTTACCACAAAGGTCTGTTTGTATGTAGTTTTCGTGCTTTCTGGTTTACCAACCACATCAACCGTATTATCTGAATCAGAGTCTTCATTTTTTACTTGATAGCACTCCTTTGTGCGAGGGATTAGTCGCATGGAGTTTTCGCTGCTCAGCTCCTGACATGTGTCACCAATACAAGACTGAATGGCCTCCAAAGTAATAAGGCGCCCAACAAGAATGTCCCCGCCGAATGTCAACACCGTGTAGTATGAAGGTTGAGAACTCCCAACTTTTACACGGCCCATGTAGGTGGAACTGTCACTGTTCAAAACATTGTAGCACACTATGTAAAAAGCATTGTAGTCATAGTTGTCGAATCCGCGTGGATGCACCCATTGCACTGAATTATCAGATGCTTCAGATGTCAACGACACATCGTATTGTACAAGTGCATTCTGTGGACAGGAATCACCACAGTAGCACTCCAAGTATTGGTCTGAAGAAGTGGGGAACCGAAAAAAATGCACCGTGTCTGTTGCAGGCTGTAGCGCACTCGTATTCGTCTTGAATACTAATGTGAAGGCCATACCGGCACGAAACCCTCCGGCTGGCTCGGTAGGAGTCTCCATCTCCGAGGGCAAGCGAGATGCGAAGGTGATAGAACCGGCGTACGTCACACGACTCTTCGCGCTCCACACGTAGCAGAAATGTACCACTAATCCAGCGTACACTTGATCAGACCTTGTGTGTGTGGCAACCGTCGTTGTTTTCTCACTTCCCGGCAAAATAGTTGTCACTAATGCCACCGCAGGTACGACACTCGCCGGTGGACACACACCTTGTGTGGCATGAAGCAGCGCGTTTTCATTAACAACATATACCACATCCTCCTTGCTGTCCAAACCAGTGCCACTAAATGTTGTGGAAAGTGACGCGTATGCCACGCGCCACTCTTCTGGTTTATGACTACTAATTGTTGGATTAACAGCGATGCTCTTAAAGGAAAACTCAGTGGATGCAACGTCGCTTCCGTCGGGTAGCACGGGAATATATGTATTGCCACCAATCATGGCACATATAATGTAATCTTCGTCAGGCCCATGGACAAAAATAGTCGCCACCCTGTCATTCAATGAAACAAAATCGGCAATGCTCTGGTCGAATTGACACGCCGTTGCTTGCCTGTTACCGATGGTACAAAACGATACGGAACAACCATTCGTTGAACGCACGAGCTTCAAGAAAAAAGGCGCTGCTCCAGGCCCAAATGTGACCGAAACCGTTTCTCTAGCACCAACACCACCAGCTGGCAACGTATAGCGGAGATTGTAGGGTTTTACATACAAAAACGGTGATGCACAGCCATCCGAAGTGGGTAGCACGTTTTGTGAGTGCACAATAGTCCATGTTGAAGATCCGGAAAACCGGTAGCATACCCGAAGGCACTGCTCGCTCGCTCCAACAACACTGTATTGATAATTAGTGCCTGCCTGCACCTCCACAGCATTCGCCATGGTAAACGTCTTTACGGCCTCACTTTCGCCGCAATTGTCTCCGCTTAAAATAAATTGTATTTTGTCACTAAGAGAAAGACCTGTGCCAAAAAAATTAAGGCGTGTCTCCTGTCCAATATGGAGTGGGTAAACGCCAATTTGAAAAACGGGGTTTCGTTTCGCCAGGGTGACGGCACCCGCCACCTGTGCGTCATTCACACGTCCCTCCTTGCGGTAACACACTAAGAGACGCAGCCTCACATTGGATTCCGGATTCACCAAGACTTTACATTCTGGCGAAGACCCACCCTCCATTGTACATGGAAATTTATTTCCATCTATCACGGTGTCGCAATCTCTTAGCGTTAGGAACGCAGTATCTACAGCCGCATTGAGCCCAGTGCCTTCAAAGAAGAGAGAAAAGACTTGTCCAACAGATGGTGTCGGCGGGGCGAGCGAGAACCCAGTCGGCTGCAGGACATCAATGACGAAGTCCAGAGAGGGGGACTTAGCATCCTTGTACACACCTGACCAATGTTTCTTGTCGGTGAGGCGGTAGCAGACGCGACCACGCAACGGCGAGGTGATGATCTCTTGCACCACGAAATCAACTTGCACCTCAGTGTCGCTCAAAGCCTTGACGGATTTTATGATCAAATGGGGGAGAATATGTGCATTTCCCGAGCCACACGAGTCGGTGTTAGTGATGACGCTTACCTCATCAGTACTCTTCAGACCAGTTCCTCTCACTAGCATGTACGCATATTCACGAGCCTGAGGTGCGGATGGCGTCACGGTGTAAGCCTTCGGGTTCGTCTCCCCAAAGCGAATAACAAAACCGCTTTGAGGGCTGATGCTTGCAGTCACAACTGTGTAAGATATACTCGCCGTTACACCACATACCCTCTGGGCGAAGCAATAAGGAATACAAACAGCGTAGCCATCTGGGGAAGGTACATATGGAACGGAGAAATTGCCATTCACGGTACTTGACCCATCGTCGTTCAAACCGTTAAGCAAAACCCTCCCGGCTGGCTTACTTGCGCACAACTCCGGCAATGCATCAAGTCCACCACAGTTATCTCCAGCTGGACACGGAACAAGAAATATAGTGTTGCTTCCAGTCAATCCATGATTCCTTGGGCGGCCATCTTGCACCGTTTCTACCACTGAGAGAATTACGTCCTCCATTCCACCATATGCCGACTCCGGGAGCATTGTAAAGCTGTTGTATATGCTCGACCACACACGTAAAGAGCGTAAGTTGTTATCAGAAGCGCGCCACACAACATGTGCAGCACCACCGGTGACATAACAGATAATGTACGACTTGCCGACTTCAAAGACGTTGCTCCGCACATTGATAGACGCAACCCCTGTGTAACCAAGATTGTCTACGCCCGACACGGTGAACCTATTGCCCGCAACGTCGCTTCCTGCAGTGCTACATGTGGCATCCTCTTTATCAGGGGTGAAGTAAAACCAATCATTCAGAACAATTGGTGGGTCCACATGAACGCTACTTTGAAAACGTATCTCCGCTGTCTGGTGAAGTGAAAGTTCTACTACATTGGTCGGTGAAAAGACGATCGCAGACTCACCCACACCTGGCAATAAAGCCACTACCAACAACAACAGTGGCACCAGCGATGATACAAGACTCCTAAGATGCACCAGCACATCCTGTCTCATCTCCCGACGTAATGCTGCTGCATTTGGTGTGGTTTCCACCGCTCTTATTGCCTGATCAACTCTATGAAAGGATTTCGTGGAATGCATCCTGCCTTACTCCCCCTGCTACCTCTGCTTCTAATATTATTACTACCACTACAACGAAAAATATCGTTGATTTTATTTTTTATTTCTGCGTGCAATAGGCGATACAGCGAGAAAGCACTCAACGAACGGATGTCCAACCACAAAAGCAAAAAATAGAGACATACACACACAACATATATATATATATATATATATATATATATATATATATATTACTGCAGTCTAAAAAAAAATGTGACAAATCTTTCGTCCACTTTTCCTAGAATTGTTGCTTTGTTATTCTCCCTCCTTCATCTCCATCTAATGTATTCATTTTTACGGGGTCTTATCAAAAAAGAGGAAGGGGGGCCGAGTCTTTCGCCGCGTACTCCACACGTGACGCGGCGCCCCTCAAGACATTGCGCCACAGCGCGGCGACGGAGAAAGTGCCCCACTGCCTCCCGCTTCCCACTGGCACACGTGCAGGGCAGATGGTGCACCTGCTGCTCTTTGCAAAAGGTGGGGGCGCTCGCGCTCGCTACGATACGTGCCAGCGCCCCCACCCCCGCGCGACCGTTTTGGGCGATGCGGGAACGCCCCGATGCAGCCGGAACGGGAATATTCGACCACGTTGCCTGCTTACATTGCTGTAATTGCAGCATTTCGGATCCCAGACACGATGTGCCTCCCTATTTATGCTTTATACTGCTGTGACCGATGGAGCACGTTATAGGATTATCATCATGCGCAAGAATCTCCGCCAGTTTGCCCTCGCCATGCCAAGAGAATCTTAGAGGATCTCGATATTTGTACCGGAGTGCAATCGTCTCCTACGGGGAGGCACCACATCAGTATTTAGTGTCCAGTACCCATGAAGGGCTGCACCATCCAGTTCTGTACAACGCGGTCTTTGGAAACTGTTAGATACAATGCCAAGCCGTTATATGTTCTTTGGTAAACCCTTCCACGGTCACCTGTGTTGGGAATGCGTTGCTTGTTCTTCATGTACCACTTCACAATGACGTTGTTGCATGAGTTACGCGGTGTATCGCGATCCCAAACCACCGCGTGTGCGTCAGCATTTGCACCCACTAGCTGTGGTCCATCCGTGTAGAACAGTATGTCTAAGGCTTCGTTATTGATGATCGTGGAGACTGGGGAGAAGTCGTACGGATGAGAGCATCAGCTTCGTATCTGCAACTCCTCTGGTGATGAGGATTGATACGCCGCCACGCGTTATTGGCTATCCACCCCGCAGTGCTGTACCCCCCGGAAACCGTAAACTGATGGATTCCGATAGTTGGGTATCTGGGTTCAAATTCAGCAGGAAAAAAATGTATATAATGTTCTCATCGTAGCATTCATCAATTAATGACAGGATTTGGTCTGCTTTAGTCTCACCACCTTCTATCGCAGAAACCTTAAAGAGGGCCGAGATTCTCCTCCGCGTTACCACTGAGCGGCAACGTAGAGCGGACGGCACATTTGATTGCATAGTAACATGTGCCCGTCAACCCGAGGGGAAAAAGAGGTGTCGAAGAACGACGCAGCAGGTCCTGGCGATGTGTAATGCCCTAAACTGCAGGCCGAAACGCTATTCAGAAGACCGTTGCTCTCACTTCTCTTTCACCTCTAGTGCACGGCACTGGAGAGGGGCACAAATGATGGGTTTGCTGGTATTACCAGTGGCGCCAAATAGTAGAAAAAATACATGTACTCCCATGCGATGCATTTATCGTTTGTTCCGCTCTTTCAGTTGCTAACCACTCTTGTTCCTGCAGTAGGTGCAGGCCCTGTGAAACACAGTCAAATGTATTTGATTTTTTTCTCCTCTCTTAATCTCCTTTTCTTGCAAGCAGTTATGGAGTGGGGAAGAGTAAGTGAAGAAAAAGACGGATATGATGGAGTGCAGCGAGGGCAGGGAAAACGGAGTGGGAGGGCAAAGGACAAGAAAAGGATGACTCAGTGTTGTCACAACCCACTCGCTCACTTGCACAAATACAGGCACCCCCTCCCTCTTTCTCTCTCTCTCTCTCTCTATATATATATATATATACATATATTGCCTCTCATTTCCCATTCTCTCCGAGTGGCCGCCTGTCTGCCAGTTCAGCACATGGTGTCTGGTGCACCCCATTGTGCGCTCTGTTCGCTTGGGGAGGGAAGCGATGCAGCATCGCGCCACAATCACACAAAACAACAACACCAAACGAGAGCGAAAGGAAAATTTAGCATGTATGTGCATCGAGAACGACAGCGTTACAAATTCAAAGAAAAAAAAAAGCAGGGTAATATGAAATGGATAAGGGGAACAACAGCAACCCTCAAAACAACAATAAAAATGGCCTCAGAGTTTCAAAAAAAAAAATTGCGTGGTGAAAAAGACATGCAGGTGAAAAAGGACACACATACACGCCCATATGCCTACACACACACATATATATATATATATACTTCAGTTTGCATGAACACCTCCTCCCCTTTCTGTGAGAGCCGCTTCCCCTCTTCACAGAGAAATATCTCGGTTTTCTCTTTCCCTCTCTCGTTGTGTGTGTGTGTGTGTGTACATGTTTACATGGGATACTCTGTACCCATCCTAGACGTACGGGTAAAATAAATAACAGATATTCACCGCCACAAAACGCGCTACTACTACTTCCGCCGCCGTTGTGTTAACAGCGAGTAATCTCACCTCAATCAATCAAGGACTCGAATGAAATTCACAGAGCCATGATACTTTCTGAGAACACGCTCACCAAGTCATTCAAGACAGTGGTTACACAACACCTGCAAGAAAAATCAAATTCCATCTCCCTTTGATTTCCCTCATCTATCGCTGCAAGAGCCTCATGCAACGCCAACTCTCTCTCTTTCTCCCCCCCCCCCCCCACACACACACAGACAGCGGGAGAAAAGAGGTAGAAATTGATCGTGTCCAGTTGGTCATTCATTCAACATTACAGTATGCCCCACGTGATTCCCCAGACGGGATAAGAAACTTCATATAAAAAAGAACAGTAAAAAAAAAAAAAAACGCACCCCAATTTCACCACAAGGATGGCACGGTGGGTGCGCATCCAGGATTTCTATTTATGAATGCGTTCGGTGACTCGCTTTTTTTTTTTTTTTGAGGGGGGAGGGGGGGGGGAGTTTAAAAAGACAGCGCTGCACCGTCAACAAAACTCTTAATACGCCTTCCCACACTGGGGAAGGCATTGGTGAGAACCTCCACACCACTTGTACGAGAGATAGGAGGAAACTTTATCAAGCAAGGAACGAGACCCACACGATAAACACCTGCAATAAAATTCCCTCTCTTGTGCCCTACATGCACTGCTACTTCACAACGCCCTGTATGCATATGTCATAGCAGGGCATCTTATCAGTGCCGTGAGTACGGTGATGCACTATTCCCCCATAGACAGCATCTTCTCTGGAAACATTTGCGAGGCGTGACCTACCTGGCCCCTTCCTTCTCGAGTTCCGACTGCTCGTCAAATCCCATGCAGACGCGACACTAGTTGACGATAAACAAAAAGGAGACAACCGCGGCGCGCCTCTCCACAGCAGTGTATGCTTCGTAACCCCACAACATCGATTTGTGTACAAGCGTTCAACAGATAAAACATACCAAAGAATGGGGAGTAGATCACTACGCACACCCGACGCTGATTCCACCACGAAACAATGAGCCTGGATGCAGCAAGCAAAAAAAAAGAAATGAAGTATTAAATTCCGATCAAATGTAAAATCCCTACACGTCTTTTGCTAAAACTTCACGATAACCTTCTAAATGTATTGGGTTGTTGTTTCCCCTTTTGTTGTTAGATTTTTGAGCATGGGGAATGGCAAAGGACACCTCTTTCCCCAGAGCAACGTTCTAGCAAATCAAAAAATGGGATCGATTGGCCCCACTTCAACACGCCAGGAAAAAACAAAAACAACCATAAGTCACAATAGGAGTATCCGAGAAGTGTAGATGCTTTCAGTACCTCCTTCCCTTCCCCCCTTTGGTGTAAGTGTGCTGCTGCCAAAGATAGAGAGGCCCATGGTAGCGAGTGTTGCGCCCCTCTGTGGTCACCCCCAAAGTAAAGCAAACTGAAAGAGAGCGGAGTAGCAAGACAATCTACTCAAGCAAGCTGCGGTTATCACAGAGTCCCCCCTGCTGCCATACACCAGTGCTCGCGGATTCAGCGGGTTCTTTCCATCCTTTGCCACCCTCAGCACCACCCTTTACCGACCCTGAATAGCTCCTCAACGGTGGTCAACATTTCCCAGGGTTGTGGAACGAGCAGATCAGGTAAAACCGAACACGCAAACAACAAGACAAGCAGCTCCTTGACCTCTCAGGTGTACCAAAAATTGCAAAACTGTTCAGCAAACTGGTACAAGAGAGTAAAGACAGACAAGTTGTGTTTTACTCGAGGAGCGCACTTATTTCCGGCTTATTCGTCGCGGTGGCAGTGTGTTTGAACTTCAGTGCATAGTAGACCACATGAGTGGTTTAGTACACCGGTAAATCCTTTGTGCTTCTGTATGATGGACAATAGAAACGCATTCTTGTTTGAATGTGCATTCCTTTTTGGCCTGTGCCGCATCCCCAATCAAACCACCTGCACCAAGCACGACCCCAAAACACCAGAGGCGCAGCGCATAACATATCTACAGAAATGCATTCTCCCTCACACATCTGCAGTGCTTCTCCTGCAATATCACGGAGTAATTTTACCATCAACCAATGAGCCGCTGAAAGACAGAAGACTCGTTTGCACACCGTTTATGAACCACACGTTGAGACAACCCCTCTCAAAACAATAATAAAACACGGAGAAGGTAAGCCCCAGTCCTGACACAGACACAGAACGAAGGAACGTACACTGCAGACACGACGACACCAACTTCGATTGCCCGCGTAAGCCGGCACCACTTTTTCCCCTTACCCCCTCCTCTCCTCTCCTCTATGTGAATTGCACTCGTCTAGCTTTTTTTTCGGTTTATTTATTCATTTTTCTACTGTTTTTTTTTTTTTTGAAAGAGGGTTACGTCGATACCATTTCCCCTTTGTGCGTTGACGGCTTAGCAGAGATGCGGGTTGGGTTCACGCGGGACACACCAATAAGGGCCTTCCATCCAAAACAGGAGCCTTTGTGTTTTTTTTTCTTTACCTTTCGTTTCTTTTATCGCTTTTTTCGTTCGTACAGTTTGTCATCAAGCTGCACGTGCTGGGGGTACGGGCGACCTTCTGCCAACAGGCTTCGCAAGAAGACAACCATCGCGCTATTGCCATGCTGCGAGCAACATTAGCACAAACGCACACACACACACACACACATATATATATATATATATATACACACATATACACTCACACAAATCCCTCAAAAACACTAGCATATAAGTACATATGCTTTTTTACTCTTCTCTTCTGTTGCATGGTCCTCATTCAAGATGGATCAGGGGGCAGTTGCTCCAAGAGGTGTGGATTGAAGCTGCAGATCTCCTTCCAGAAGGCTTTTCGTAGTGAATTCGTATCCATTTCCTGCAGTTCATATGGCCATGAGAAGAGCGATTGACACTCTGGCTCGTCTTCTTCATCATGCAGTGGAGCCATGAAGGGGTGCCGAAGGAGTTCCGTCGCAGAAGGACGCTTGTGCGGGTCGAGCTCCCACATCTTCGTCAAAAACTCAATGCCCTCCTCGTTTTTCAGACCAGGGACCAGTTTCTTCATGTCCAGCGAGCCGTCTGGTAGATCCTGTAACTTCTCCAGCGCTTCCGCATTGTCAACCATCTCCTGCGGCGGTTTTCCAATGTGCGTACAGATTAGCCGTAGCTGGTCCATTGTGTTTCGACCAGGGAGGACAGGCTTGCGGTTGTACATTTCCGCCATAATACAACCAACAGACCAGATGTCTACTGCTGTATTGTAGTAATTGTTTTCCAGAAGCAGTTCCGGTGGACGGTACCAGCGCGTAATGACGTAGTCCGTAAGCTCATAGTACGGCACCGCAACACTCCGTGAGAGCCCAAAATCAATAATTTTCAGTTCGCAAGAGATGTCAGTGACAAGGTTGGCCGGCTTGAGATCACGATGGGCAACACCGGCGCTATGCAGGTATTTTAGCCCACGTAGAATCTGATACACAAAGTACCGCACATGCGTCTCTTCAAGAACCTGACGTGAGCGCAACACAACGTTCATGTCTACATCTTTCAGTGGTGTGACAATGTAAACGTCGCGAAATGCGTTGTAGTCTTTCATTGGTGGCAATATGTCCATGACATGCAATAAATTCTCGTGGTGAAAAAAACGCATCATTGCCACCTCACGAAGTACCCGCTTGCCGTCGTCAAGGTCGCGGAAAACGTCACGACACTTTTTGATAGATACCTTTTCTTGTGTTTCCTCGTTGAGGCAACTGCAGGCAATGCCGTACGCGCCCATGCCAAGTATCTTCAGCAGCGTATATTTTCGTGGAACCTCAAACTGTGACCCGCTCACATTGTACACCTTAAAATCGCCCACAATAGTAGGCTCACTGAGCTCCTGGTTGCTCTTGTGCATCGCTCTCTTTAGACACCCGTTCCAGTTGCAATTCCACTGGCCCCCTGCCTTGTACCTTCCGCAACCTGTCGCCTTTTCGTTCCCTCAGTCTGCACCCGTGTGGTTCGCGCCTCGAGGCCTTCACTCTCTAAAAAATAATAACAATAATAATAATAGCAAACAGGCGTTCTTCGTCCACCTGTTTCTAGACGCCCCAAATATAATTTTCCCGCTACTTTCCCTACCGTGACACCCCTTCGGACCGCGATGCAGCGCAAACAATTTTCTAGGGCGAGCAAAAAAAAAAAAAAACTAGTCTCACTGCTCCTTTCTCCCACACACTCTCTCTATCCTCCACGCCCTCCTATATATGTATGTGTGTGAATATTCACGTGATTTCGTGTGCGTGCGAAGCCTTCTTCTTTTGTTTAGCTCAACACCTCCTTTTTTTTTTTCTTCGACTCCTTTCGTATTTGTCTGTATGTAGTTTTTCTTCTTGCTTTTCACCCCTCTTCACTTCCGGTCAGGGTTTCCTCGTTGCCTCCAATTACCGTTCCCCCCACCCCCAGCCCCTCTCGAATCGATGAAGGCACTACCCCAGAAGAAGTAGCCCTCTTTTGAAACCTCACCCACGCCTTTTTGCAGTTGTTGCTTTGGCTGTTATTGCCTTTCACGCCTTATCACTACGTGTTCTGTCCGTATCACACAGAAATACTTCCACTCACTGTGTCGGTATGCAGATAATAAATATAGATATAGATATAGATATAGATATATATATATATATATATATATATATATATATCCTCTATTACCCGATCGTTGCGAGATGCGGCGTTACCCCCGTCTTTCTTCCTTCCCCGCTACAACGTGCTAAAAACAAGAAAAGGGAAATAAAAAAGGTTTTGGCCCATACACAGGAGTCACGTGCCCACAGCAGAAACACAAAGCATATCGGCAAAAGAAGAAGATAAGAAAAAAACAGACACAGAAAACAAAACAAAAAAAAAATACGGGATCCGCTCCTGCTTATCGAGACCATGATAAACAGGTGCAGTGCGAGCACATGTACACATGCACGCATCTCCTCTCCCTCACCTTCTAGCAGTTTGCTCTATTTTCTTCTATCTACCAATATATATGCCGCCCCCAACGCAGCGTCAACACCTCATCCACTCATGTCTATTACAGAGCCTCTAGGAATTCGTGTGCAACAACAAAAAATTAGATGTGATGATCTGTAAAAAAATAAAAATAAAAAACTGTGTTCATGAGCATCGACACGTTTCTCGCAATGAATGGACACATGTGCACATCACACATCTTCTTCTTTTCCCTCTTCACTTTCCTCCAACGCAGCGTGAAAACCCTTTGCAATTGGGCAAGCACGAATGCTTCCGTCACGGAAATTCAATAAGCGGATGTTTTCCAGGCGCGTGCTACGGCTCAGTGCCACATATGCCTGTCCTGGAGAAAAAAAGCGGTGCATCGAAACCTCAACGTAAGAGATTGTCAAGCCTTGTGCCTTATGTACAGTGATAGCCCATGCCTGCCGCAACGGAATCTGGGTGCGCGTCGCCATTATCTGATCACCCATGTACCAATGATGTGAACTAGGTGACACAAAGGCGTACACATGCTGCGGAAGCTTGGCATTGCCAGACTTATTGTTACCCAGAGGGAGGTGCTGCGGCTGAAGGTCCAGCCTAACCACCGGAAGCCTCATAAGGCGCAGCCGCAACGGCGTAATCCCGCCAAGGTACATCTCAAGCGGATGTACCATTGATTCATTCTCTGAGAAACCAACGAGCCTTTCCACATCACGACAATGCTTGTTTCCGTACACACCACCGTAACTGGCCTCTGATGGCTGACGTATCCCACGTTGCCGAAGCGACCAAAAGAGAGATTGGCCAACAGATGTGTCTACACAACGGAAAGCATCACCTAACGTAGGAAAACCACCACGTTGCAGCAACTCATTCCCCCGTGCAGATGTATGGTACCGTTCGCGTGGAACCCTTAACAGGAGCTCAACAAGCTCAAGCGGGTGCAGAAAGCCAACCACCTCCCCAACAGATCCATTTACAAGCCCAAGACGAAGTGAAATGTTTTGAAGTAGCATCACACGGGTCCCAACCTTTAGAGAAAGCTCTGTTGGCAATGTACTGTCCTCAAACTTCACACCTGATGGGAAGCCATCTTCCTCGGTGCATTCGTCATGGGCATAGTAAACCTGCATGGGGCGAATAGGGTCCACATCCATTTCACCATGGCTCATGCCACCAATGTCCTCGCCTTGCAATTTCGATGACGAAAACGATGCCGTTTTAGCAGAAGGATCATTATGCGTCCGCGGCTCCAACGCGGCAAAGTATTTGGCATTGCGAGACTCCACCTCCCGGTTTGTGGCGCACAGCCGCACATGTTGCTCCTGCTCTTCATCAACTGTCACCTGTATTGTTGATTTCGTTTCATCCAAGGAGGAAACAGATGTGCTCCCCTTCCCAGAACTCGTCTGAGACTTTATGGTTCGTGATGCAAGCAACGCCTGTGAGTGCGCAGAGAGGATACCCAGTCGCACATCATCAAGAACATATTGAAAGGAGGCGTCATGGCACTGACGAAACTTGTGATGCAACACAACAGTCTTCAACTGAAGAGCCTCCCATGCTTCACTCTGAAAGCAGTACGTCATTTTATGCTTCATTGGCATTGAGGGAGTGTTTTTGTCATTTGATGTTTTCCTTATTGCTTTGACTGTCGTTATCTCATCTGGTCCATCATCATTTGGAGGCTGCGTCCATCGGTGACTACGTTGCGGAATGGGCGGTAACTGCAAGAAGTCACCGCAAAGAATAACTTGAATCCCACCAAAGGGCTCGTTTCCACATCGCCGGACCGCACGCGCAATGTAGTCAAGCTTGTCTAGAAGCTCCGGATCCATCATAGAAATTTCATCAATAATAAGTGTCTGGCAGTGTTTCCACCGGCCTGAAGCACGGCGGTTCCGGCGCACCCATTTGAGCAGCTCACGCGCCTCTCCATCACCGAACTTCACACCTGCAAAGCTGTTGATAGTCGATCCGCGTACGTTCAACGCTGCCACACCAGTCGTTGCCGTGACAAAGACAGCACGTTGCTCTTCGTGGCGCAGCTGCCGCACAATCTCACGTATGACAAGTGACTTACCGGTTCCAGCACCGCCTGTGATAAACAAATTGTGCCCCTCTCGAGCGAGCACTACAGCACGTCGTTGCTCCCTGTTGAGTGCATCGATCTCATCGGTCAGATATTCATTGTTTTCATCAGTTGTAGTGCTCTTCTTTGGCCCTTCTCTAACCAACATATGGCTTGACTTCACTTTTACTGGTAGACTCTTATCTGCGCCGGTGTGGTGTCCCGTACCTTCTAGTTGTGCGAGGTATGCATCGTCTTCTTCCTTCGCGTCGTCTTCATGCGACATCAATTTAGACTGCTCCCGAAGCTGCTGACGCTCACGCCTAACAACCTCCTCCTGCATTAGCTGCATAAAGTTTTTGCTTTCCTCATCCATAACCCTGTCAACTTCACCGTCTGTACCGTCGTCATTATGATAATCCTCACTATCAGCAAGTTTAGTATTATCGTTCACCTGACACTCTGAAGAGGACACAGGAGCTAAAGCAGCAATAGTAGTGCTGGAAGAAGAGCGCATTCCACCAGTCGTTCCCCCATCGCTGGCGGGGGTGCGACGCGATACTGCCTGCCGCCTCCGGGTCACCTTCCCACCTCCATCCTTCACATTTGGTGTAATGGGCTGCAATGAGGCCTTGTTCACAACCTCGCTCTTTGTTTCTTGTTCCTTCTTCTCTTGCTTTACTAAAGCAACCCTGGCCTCCACCTTCTTCCCTCGGTTCACTTCTTCAGATTTCTTCGTTCGCGTGACCTTTTTCACTGACGGTGGTGACATCGACAACAGAGGCGGTGATAGTGAGGTTGGTGAAATTTTCATCATCGTAGACGCTGATGGCACAGCAGCAGAAGCATCCACACATGGAGACGGCACTTTAGGCGCACAACGCCGTCGGTGTTGATACTTCTGCTGCTTGCCTTCCTCGCAGTTGACATGCCGCCAACATGTAAAGAGAGCAGAACGCCACGCAATGGCTGTGGAAGTGCATGCACCATGGGCCGGGCTCACAGTTGCTGATAGACGAGAAAACATGAAATCTGCACACACGGGGAAATATATATATATATAAGAAAATAAACTGCGCGGTTTTTTCTTCTGCTTTTCGTTTTCTCCACACCTTTAACTATATATCCGACCTTCACCCAATCCCTGTGCTCAAGATTTGTGGTGCTCTACAAGACTAAAAGAGCTGAGCGCAAGGCGACTAATGAACGCAAAGGCAAAGAAGACGCCTCCGGCAGCTCTGCAGTTGAAGAAGATAAATGAATTCCCAACCACTCCCCAGAGGAAAGGAAAAGAAAAAAAAGTGTGTGAACCAAGGCCGATGTGCTACGATTGGGTATAAGGGTGGCGGTGATACATAAATCGGAGGGAAGTGCCGCCCGCAGAGTAGTATTTGCAGTGAGTGTATGTATCCGCTTGCATGTAACGATAGATGAAAGAAGAGGAATGAAAAAAAAGAAGCGTGCACACGCCACCGCTTTCCATATCATTTCAGCGGTGGTTTGCTTTTTCCGAGAGCAATCAATGCCTTTGCTTTTGGATCCGCCGTGTCCTTCAGCAGCTGCAATATGACAGACTCTGAGGTGGAGACGTAGCAGCCGTCAGGCCACCATGACTGCAGAAGATTCACGGCAACGTCATGGTCGACGCTCCACTGGCTGCCAGATCCGTCAGCAAGGACGACCACCTTCTTCTTTAGGTCCAAGAGTCCAGCAGCGGTTTGAAGCAAGCATACATGCGTCTCATTGCCCCAGAGCACAACTTGCTCCACCTCTGGCACATCCACGAGCTTCAACACTTCTGGGATAAGCATAGAGTTCTGCGTCTTTGCAAAAACATGTGCGTTTACTGGAATCTGAATGCCCCTAGCCGTCGGTCCAACACCCTCTGGGTACTGCTCCGTCACGACAAAGATGCTATGCGTTTCACCAAGTATATTGTGAACCGCGGTAAGACGATTTGAGACCCAGACACAGTTGTCAAAATTTGATATGCGCGACGACAGCTTCTCCTGAATATCGCAGCAAAAGAAGGCAGTCCTACATGAAGCGTAATGCTTTAACAGACGCGACATTTTTTTCTTGGATGTTTTTTTTTTTAACACGAGCCTTTCCACTCGTTTTACCAACAGCGAGAGAATCAACGCCCTTCAATGTACCCCTGCACACCCGTATGGAGATGAGAATGGGAGAATAAAATACTGCGAAGTGTGTGCGTGCATAATCCATGGCCTGCTGCAGGCATAGTGCCAGCAATATTGCAAACGGGGAAAAAGGGGGGATTGGGGAGTAGGTGAGGGAGACATCAGATCCAGTTCATGATGATGATCCAAAAGCTGCATTGTGCACATCATCTGGTAATCAGTTCGAACCTCTTGTGATTGCATTTCGTTTTCATACAGCACCAGCTATCTGGACTCTTGCCCTATCGTTTCCCTGCTTCACCTCAGAGGATCTAGAATGTCATCTCATGGCCACGCGGTGTAGCACAGAAGATGAAGATGACTAGATACCCACCACCTTCATTGGTGTGAGTGCATCTATCGCGTCTCGCACAATCGCCAATAAATAAACGCGCTTCGCAATGACGACCATCGAAGCAGCCATCAACGACGCCAGGATTCAATGCGGTCACTTGTCGGTCATCGACTCCTGTCAACGATGCTCACCATCATCATCATTGTCACTACTAACGGAAGTTACTAAGAAATGAGAAGAGGTAGGAGAAGAAAAAAACACCACCCAGAAGAAAAATAAACTAAAACACAATCATTACCTTAAAACATAGATTTGGGATAAAGGAAAAAAAGAATAATCAGCAACAAACGGGAAACTTACAATATATATATATATATATATATATATATTCATGTCCCTTTGCGGACTATCTGTCCGCCTCCCACCACCTCCGAGATCTTCTTGCCTTGCAATTTTTTTTCTCGTCCCACTCCGTCGTCGAAACGAGACAGCAAGCAGTGGGAAAGAGGCGGCTATTTTACTTCTCGAAGGTTATTCACTGAAGGCAGGAAAGATCTCCCCCAGTGACATGTCTATCTTGGGATGGCGCGCCTCCATATGCTGTTGAAGCTCTGGGCGACGAACAGTGCGCGGAAAGCCCTGTAAACACAAAACGCACTGCACAGCGTTTTTGGATTCCTCGTGCTTCTTCCTGTCGTCCGCTGTGTGTGCAGCGCCCTGCTTCCGTAATTTCGCCTGCTCCCTTTCGCGACGCTGATTGGCACGACACCCGTTCCCAGATGGCATGATGCACGTGTGTGAATATATCGTTTTGGGGGATGTTTTTTTTTTTGTTGTTGTTGGGGTGTACGTTTAAAGATACCAATTTTTTTCTTACAGCTTATACTTACGTCTGCTGGTTACCCTTTGCTTTTTGCCCCCCTCTCTCTTGCTTTGATTGTACGCTATCGCAGATACAGCGGGGTAATGAGGAAAGCGTGAAGAAGAAAGAGCGGAGCAGGTTGTCATGCACACACACACACACACACACACACAAAGAGAAATATACGGTGTCAACAAAGAGACAGGTCCGTACCAACTGACGTAGCCCACTAAATGCGTACGTAGAAGAGCAAGACAGTGGTTTCAGCCTCAGTAAACACTCCTCGCAGAAACACCAGCAAGGGTGCCAGCTGCTTTTAAATACATGCACAATATGGACCATTCGATGCAGTGAGTGCTTTGTTCGCGACCAAGCGCTAGAAGCTGCAGCAATGCATGCGCCTTTCTGACGGTCGTGGCACCGTTCAAGTTATTCCTGCAGGGATGCCAATAAAATATCCTCACTCCAAGAGAAGGGAGGCTAAAACGCCGTGAGATCCTTCAGTTACATGCAGGCGACACCAATGCGAGGGTGCAAAACCCCAGGGGGTATCGACATCCTTTTTTCTTTTCCCTAAAGGACACCAATGATGGTGAAAGCGACAGCAGAGAGGGGAAAACCGGAAGAAGAAACGGAAACTAATTCTCCTCAGTTTTCCTCAAAAAAGTAACCCATGGAAATGCAAGGTGCGACATCCAGAAGAAAGAGCAGGAGCAGAGTGCAGGGTGTATGTAAAAGAGGAAGGACATTAATAGGAACAAGATCAATAGGAACGCCATTATTCTCCTTCACAGTCTCAGCGTTTTCACTCCTGCAAGGGTGTTTTCCGTGTTTTCTTTTTGTTTGCCATAAAGTGCCGGAGAGTGAGCAATGAGCATCACATCCTCACTGAGTTCCTACTTGAGTATCCGCTTCATCTATTCCCTCCATTTTATCCAGCTTTAACTGTGTGTGTACACGTGTTTCCTCCATCACATATAGCAAGAAAACCTCACATGTCATGCAGCATGGGCATTCGCTTCATACGTGCCGCACTCTCCCTTTTCTCCCGCGCCTGTTTTATCTGTGAGTCAAATGACTTCATCGTCTCCACAAATTTTGGCAGCGCTTCGACCGCGCTCATGGCGTTGTCGCGATGCAAAAAAAGGTGTGATTGGATTTGAGCAACACTCAACACACTGGGCGGTATCTCATCGGCAAACTTTTCCTGCAGTGCAGCATCACTGCGAGGGAAAAACTTGCGGTATAGCTGCCGGGCCTGGTTGCGTGAGAGGAGGCCAATCTCCAACTTGACATCACAACGACCAGGGCGAATGAGTGCATCATCTAGTCGATCCACATGATTTGTTGTCATGAATACAAGTCGTCCTTCCTGAGCTGCCACCCCGTCGAGCGCGTTGAGAAGTCCGCTCATTGTGAGATGGCTCTCCGTGCTGAAGGCGCGATCAATGTCCTCCAGAAGCACAATGGAGCGCAGGGGGGCAGTGTTAAGCAAATTCACCATTGTTTCATCGCTAAGACCGCGGCTTGATAGACTCAGCGGACAAATTGACAGACGCAGTTCCCCAGCAAGCGCCATAACGAAGCTGCTCTTCCCACAACCAGGCGGGCCATGCAGCAGGTATCCACGACGGTACGGAACCCCAAGGTCCTCGTAATACTGGCTCGACCTCAAAAAGAGCTGCACATCCTTGAGGATTTCAACACTCATATCGCCATCGAGCACAACGGAGTGCAATGGACGTCGCCGCCGCGGTTCCTGTCGCACCCAGCGACCACCTGCATTCTGATATATGACAGTATGGTCGCTATTTCGCATGGAGGTGAGCTGACGCGCTTCCTCCAAGATCTCCTGCATAATGGTCGCTGACAGTCCAAGTGTTGACAACTCCATCGTCTCTAGTACGTCTGTCCCCATCGCCTGCGTCTCCACACGCCGCCGCTGCAGCATCATAGGCCTGCCCCTATACCAAAACCAGTGACGAATGTTTGTGCATGGCGCATAGAGACACTCATGCGATGATTCATCGTTAGAGAAAATAGTTGAGTTTCGTGTAGTGACGTTCACCTGCTGCACGTGAAAAGCAGGGTTGTGCGAAAGCCAGCGCACCATCCAAGCATAGCTCTCATCCTGACTGGTTACTTCCATCGACACCACAAACCGACGCCTTACTACCGTCTTCATAAAGACGGAAAAAGATCGTGCAGCACCGCCGGCAAAAGTCAGTAGATAAAGTCCTGCGCCTGCACTGAAGAATGGGTTCTGCAACAAATTGCCAAGGGTGTGGGTTGTGATGCCCCCGCGCTCCATCCACCCTTGTGGCAGCAGCGTGGCAAACTCGGCAAGGGGCACATCGACATTAGCGGCAGTTTGTGAGGGCACTGCTTCTGCTGTGGAGGATGATGATGTCAACACACCTGCAGCAGAAGCACCAGCACCACTGGCAGTGAAGAACATGACACACTCTGGGTTGCTGACATATATGTTTTAGCCAGCCCCCCACAGAAAGAGAAAGAGAAAGAGATAATGAAAAAAAAAAAACACTCACTCTCTCACAGGCACTCTTAGACCAAGACTAATAACTTCACACCTGCGTCTTGCAAGCTATTTAAAGAATGCAATGGTCACCGTGGGGGAGCAGAATCACATACGATACATTTTTAAACATTTATAATTTTACTAATTGCACTGGGACTAAAGCAAAACATGGAATAGGGCGGAAAGACAGACAGTTGTTTCATTTCCCCTTCGCCATAAATACGGGTAAAAAGGAAATTAACAGCTATGGAAAAAGAAAAAAAAAGGATCCTTTGTACTCGCGTTCACACGGTGAAAATTATATACATGAAGAGCGGGAAACTATTCCAAAACGTACAACTACCAGCAAGAGAGAAAAAAGAGCCTCACTCGCACAGCGTTCCATTCCCTCTGTTTCTATTTCCTTTTCCGTGCGTGTGCTTTGTGATTGTGTATACACGTCTCTCCTCTTTGCAAACACCACCGGATGCACAGCCAGAAATACGGGAGAAGTGGAGTATGAATGACGGAAAAGAGACGCGAATATAAAACAGCAAACACAAGATTCGCTTCCAAATGAGATGGAATGAAGCGATTGAGCGCTCTACAGTATATCTGAATCAAACACCGGAACTAGTTTCATATACTCAAGTCGGTCCCTCACGAGATGCTGTCCCACATTGCGGCGCTGCACAGGGTCGGAAAGCACTGCGGCTAACGGCGCCACTACAACTTTTTCCCACTCCAGTGCTTTGCTCCGGAACTTGGAACCTTCGGTGGTGCAAACGATGCTGCTTCCCTTGTCCTCCTCTTCGGAAGTCAGTGTGTCGTTCATAGAGAACCTGTGACCCGGTGATCTCTGTCCCGGCGGCCATGACGTAGCGAAGAAGGCTGGCAACCAGATATGAGCAAAGGCTGCAACAAAAAAGGGCATTTCATCAAAAAAACGGCAAAACTCTTTTGCACTGATGTGCGAGCGGCGCATCATATGTAGTGGTACGAGCGTCTTTTGATTTGAAAGAAGAGTAGGCAATTTGTTGCCCTTCTTTTGGCGTTTGAGCTTCATTTGTGCGCGTATGTACGCTTGCTCCTCCTCTTGCAGCATCAACTCCAGGGCATCACCAAGTGCCTTAACAATTGAGGGCGTTACAATTGCGTCCTTCGTCTCGCAGCTCTCACGGCAGCTGACGCGCAGCCTGCGCAATGCCTCCTTGTGAATGAAACCATCGGTTTCAAGAACCCGAAAACAAATTGAACGCACGACATCGCGCAATGCCGGGCCATTAATCAATGCATCCACAGCCGCCACCACCTCCCTCACGCGGACATGCGAATAGGAAGCTGAATCAGCTAAGCTGATGCTCATTCGGGGGGTGATGCCAGAGCGCGAGGGGCGGGGTGTGGGACCTAAGGGGCGAAGAATCGACTGATTCCCACCACCTCCACCTGCTGCAGACATAACGCGCCTTCCTGTCACCGCGACACTTGACACATTCATCGTGGGTGAAGTCGGAACCACGGTCATGTGAGAGCCTGTGTGATGTGCACTAGAAACACGCCGTGGTGCAGACCGCTGCAATCCACTACGTGTGACGGATCCGTAGTTGCTGCAGGAGATCTCGAGACGCCGTTCTGTCTCGCCATCTACACCTTCCTTCACCGTAGATAACGAGCGGACAAGTAAGAAGAAGGAATCGAGCGCCACCTTGTCTCGCACTTCGAACGGGGCTTTGCTGAGCGTCTCCATGAAGGCTTCGCGCGTGATGAGCCCTTTTCTGTCTGCTGCAACCGCCAATGAAGCCGAGAGGAGGGCAAGGTTGGCGACTGGCGCACCCTCCTGTGGCACGCTAGGCACCCGCCTCTTACGCACGCGTGTACTTTTCCCCTGTTGCAAAGTGGCAGTTTTTAGATCTGCCCCACCCTCATCCAGCACTGGAATCGGAGCCGATGAATGCGCCGATTGCCGCCAGTTCTCCTCCAGTGCTTTAGCATCTTCAATTCGCTTCAAAGCCTCGGGATTCATTTTGTAGTAACACGTAATGAATGATTTCTCTACATCCTCCAACACACTGCGGACACGTAGTTGGGGCACCCGCGGCAACGAAGTGCTAGAACAATTCTTTGCAGCACTTGGTGGAACAGGCCCCAACTGGAAAGACGGCCAAAAAAGAGTTGCATAGTAATCATCCATGGTAACACTCTCAGAGAAGGCTTCGCGCTGCCGTTGCAATTCCTCAACCTGTTTTGCCTCCGGCCGGCGCTGTGAACGGTTCCCAAAGCGATCATTCCACGCCGACGGGCGCAAGCGCTCAAATTTTGGACATGGTGTAATGTTCCAAATCGAGGTGTGGTCTCCTACATCTCTCGTATCAGCTGCCGCAGGTTCGCTCTTCTGCAATGAGGGTAATTCGGTCCTCGCTGCAGCTCCGGTTGTAGTTGAATCCTCGGCCAATAACAAACTTCTCTTTTCGCTTTGTTGGTCACGAAGGACGTCATACTTCCTCTCCATCACCTCGGGATTCATCCCGAGGCGCTACTTCCTCTAACAAGACACAATCTCTTCCTTTTCTGTATTCATTTACAATACGCGTGTGTGTGGTCGGGACCAGACGGGGGTGTACATGCGCAAAAAGAAGGGAGAAATAGAGTAGAATGCTACAACAACAAATCGTCGACCGTCTTACACTCCACCACCACCACCACCCTCCTTCAGAAGATGAAAAAAACTGCATGTTAGAGCCCAGTGCTACATCTGTGGTGTCAAAATGTGATCGAAAAAAGAAAAATCATAAGAGTTCGAAAGGGCTCCCGTTGTCCTTAATAATTTTACAACTGACGAAAAAAAGGGAGGTGCTGGAAGCGCAATCAGTCCGCTTTACACTCCCACCCCCCCCCCTCTCATACGAGGCAGTGAGAGTTGGGTGGGTACTTTCAGAACGTGCGCTTTGCGACAAGCGGGGTAGTGTAAAGAATGAGAATATTGTTATGTTCCGTCGATCCATCAGCACGAGATGACGTGAAAAGTTGGGGAAAATATTCCTATTGCAGGCTCTCAGGACAACAGAAAAAGCAATGAGAAAAACGTTCCCGGAAGAGAAGTAGCAAAAAAAAAAATTTTTGTCTACATCTTTCCACAGAGTCCAAGGTAGCAAAGTGCCGGAAAAAGGCATAAAGGCCTGATCCCCTAATGTGCCACTGGCGAGAGAAGACTGCACGAGAAAAGAAAGGGAGAAATGCGTCAGAGAATCATGAGCACACTAAGCTTCCACACACACACGCACAAATAAATACAGATATGAATTTTTATATCTCTGCCCATCGTTTCCTTCAAGGTTTACTTTTCCACATCCCCTCTCCCTTTTGCGTTCTTCTTCATCTGTTGAGCACTTGCGCATTCGCTCAGCAGCTGCCGCTAACTTTGTTACCTCGGCATTCCTTCTTGTACCGCGTCGTCGAGAACATATTATCCAGCCTCAGACGAAACCTTCTCTCTCCCTGCCTGAAAGCAAACAGCATACACAGGAGAATGAGAAACAGTGCCCATAATGGCTTATAAGTGTTTATGGTATCAATCAGCGCCTCTTCAGCAGTATCGCTGAATAAATCATCCCGTCTCCAGTCTATGCTCTGTAGATATTTTAGAAGACTCTTTTCCCAGCACTTTGCCATAACCGCCCCACCAGCTTGTGTCGGATGCAAGAGGTCCATCGTCAGATTTACACTCATCGAATCAAATGCCACCAGGCGCAGATCCACCCTCCTTTTCGCCAGTGTATCAGGAGAATCATTAACCTCAAGTTGTAGTTTTAACTTCTGTGCCTCCCATTCTTCAGCCACCTTCCGAATACGCTGATGCAGGAGAGAGCCGTGCGTTGGGGATACAAAGGGAGAGTTGAGACCAAACAACACTAGCAGAGGAAGCTTCAGGTGAATGGCGTACTCCGCGTATAACAGCTTAAGAATGGAACGAATGTTTGCCTCGTAGACATCCATGCGACGTCTCATGCAGTCCTTACCTGTCGCATTCTTTGAACTGTTAGATTCCACGAATCTGCATGATCTTGCGGATTGAAACACATCATTATGTCCTATCATCAGCATGATTACGACAAGCACAGAGGACGGCCTATCATGGGTCACACCCCGTTTAGACGCTTGCCTCATACAATTATCAAGGCTTGCTTGGTAGTGAACCTCTGAAGTACCTTTTTTTTTCGGTGGCACGCTAAACAGGGCTTTGAGACTATTCAGTAACTGGTTAGAGGTCCACCCACACACACCATGATGTGGCGCGACAAAGTTAGCGTGAAATCTAGTGGCACTTGAATTATCCAAACTCGCTTTGTATGCGTTATAGTAAGAGTAAGTTAACGGGTTTCTAATATCACAGTGATATCTCCTGGTCCCAATGAAGCTGTGCCCGGTTACAAGAGCGTTTGTCTCCATGGCATATGTGGTGAGGTAATTATGCAGATGGCTTCGGTATGAGCCAATTTCCAAAAGGCCATTCGTCAAAGAGTCACCCACCGGAAACAGGCAAAGATAAGGCGGTTGTGCGAGAGCCATCTGAGCGGAAGGCAAAATAGAGATGTGGAAGGTGGGAAAGCTGAAAACCAGAAACACCACAACACGGTAATAAATCCAAAGGTTATCAGACATTTTAACTGAATGAAATGCTGCGGTACACCCTCCTCCACCTTTTTAATTCTTCAGAATGCATCACTATCAGAGAAAATGCAGATATATATATATATATATATATATATATATATATATATATATATATAAAAAGAGAGATGGAGAGAAAAAAAATACAATCTAACAGATCATAGCGCGCGCAGTAGCACAAACAGTCGTGGTGTTGTGTCCACAAACATGTCCTGTATATACACAGGCTCAGCATCCTATGGTTGCACTCTCGTCGCTTGCTCTGCGAGGCGGTGTCCCCATCCCAACACACACACACACACACACACACACAGACTAACCTTCTGCGTCATTGCCTCCATCTCCTTGAGAAATAAGAGAAGATTCCGCAGCAATACCCGTGTCGTGCGGATCACCAGAGAAACCGCAAAACGGCCATTCTTTTTTGTTGAGTCGGCACTTGTCGCAGAAAAGCCCACCTTTTTTTGTTCCCCCATTTGTAGTTCGTTTCCTTGTCGCTTCACATTTTTTGATCTTCGGATCTTCAGTGCTCATACGTCTCCAGAGCGGTGGTGATTGAGCTGGGAGGTTTGAACGGCGAGAAACCGCCCGCACCATTGAGCCGGAAGTCGTCTCCCCTTGAAGGTGGCGAAGAAGTGCCAGCGACAGCGTGTCCATACGAGCTGCAATGCGCCGTTGGTGCACCACCATGTGCGAAGCTTTTCTTCGCGCTCCCCCCCCCCCCCTCCACCCTGGAAGCGCAAAGCGGAAACAAACAGAAGAAAAGAAAAAAAACAGCATCAGCAACATAAAAAAGAGAGGGTCGCTGTCGAAGTATCCGTGCTCCACCCCAACCACACATTGAGGTGACACGCAAATACAATGCACACAGACACGTAAAGGACAAGTAAAGAAGGGTGTAGGCACATGAGAACGAGAATGCTCGTTGTACTCTTGCGCATCTCTGACCGCTATCTGCCTTCACACTGCCACTAGTTAACACGGCAGGAAAGACACGAAACGATCATGAAGCATCACACTGCAGGCGGCAAATACGTGACGATGGGAATTTCACATCGCATAGAAAAGAACTGTGAGGGACGGAAAGCAGTGGTGTGTGTGTAAGCTCTGTAAATATGCGTACGTGTGTACATGCGGAGATAGTGGTGGTGGAGAAACAGAAACATCGGAACTGTGCTGATTCACTTCGTGGAAGAAGAAGGGGAAAAGGGTGAGCAAAGGGGAAGGGAAGAAAAGAGAAGACGGCATGAGGCAGCAGTACATCAGCACGCATGGAAGCAGATACTCAACCACACGCACACGAACAGAGAAGGGAAAGGAGAGGTGAGGCAAACAAAGAGAAGTCGACTACAAGGCAACAATGGATTCACAGGGGTAACATTCACGAATAGAATCGTAGCAGAGGCTGCATAGCTCCAAAGACTCCAACGCAATGCTTCCGTCAGGCTCCCCACCACTCAGTGATGCGTGAGCGAAGTGCTCTAGCAGACACGACGCGTCAAAAGACATGCGTAATTGTCGTTTCACCCGCGTTTTGCAGCCATCACTCACGGTATCACCCAACCGCCACTTGGAGTTTATGAGAGTCATGTGCAGAAGCTTGCTTTCCTCTGCTACAGAGGGATCATTCATAATGAATTCCGAAAAACAATCATGAACAAGACGTTGCAGCTCTGTGACCACCGCCGTGGATGGGGCATCAGCAAGTCCCATGTACAACACATCAGCCATTTTTTCTCGTTTTCCACCTCCATCCTTTCGTTTTTCCCGTCTGTTCATCGCATGGATGCCGCCAAGGCGAACACGCGGACGCATCCTTTTCGTATCACTTTCATCATCTGCATGTTGCCACGCAAACACCTTCTCTTGCAAAATTCGCATGCGCTCTACTGCCAACACAATTGTCTCGGGCGTCGGGAGCGAAAGCATCAGTAGTGTGAAATGCATGCGTGGAGCAGTGGTGAAGATCTCCTCCGTGACACCAGTCGATGTTCCCACGCAGCAGCGCTTCATTTCCTCAAGGAGTGCTGTTGCACTTAACCGCACGGACTGTATTTTACCAATTGGAAGAGTGACGAAATGAGTGTACCGTTCTCTGCGGTTTTTGGCGCATCCCGTGTGCAAAAACTCTGTTTCCACCCCTTCCTTCTCATCCAACAGAGAATCGGATGCTAATATGACCCCCGAATCTATTTTTTTCTCGCTAGTTGAGAGCGGCGGCTCATTGGCCGAAATGCGGTAGCAGCGACCCTGCGGAAAAGAGAAAATACGCACCTCTGGGTCTTGTGAGACGCCAGGATCGACACGTGTATGAACCACAACACCATTGCCACTCGCAGTTGGAATCCCGTTGACCGGAATGTTCTGCAAGACCCCCGGCTCTACAGAGAGACAGAACCCACAGACGCGACGGGCGTCGTATGTGATTCTCTGACACACAGGACACTTCCAACCCTTTGCCCGCATAAGCCGGCATTCTGAGCCACAGTTTCCTTCACCGATGCGCGCTGTAGAAGCGGCTCCGTAGGAGGCCTCCAGTCGCTCACGCGTTCTGCTGTCCAACATTTTCTCTTGTCGAACAGCCCGAATGTCATCCTGCGTCATGACAGCGCATCTTTCCGTCGATGGAGGGGGGACGTCTGCCATCTAATTTGTATTTACACACGCTGGGGAATGTGCCAGCAAATACAATTCCTGATCTATCATATGCAGAAAGGCGAACAATAGTTATGTCACAATCGTTACCATCACCACCAGTAGCAGCAACAAGAGGGAGAACAAGCAAAAGGGTAAAAAAAACAATTCGTAAGGGAAAATTGAGAAACAAGAGAGAAGGGAATTCAGAAGAAAAAAAAAAAGGATGGAAGGGAGAAAGGGTGAGTCATGGCGAACGTGCAGCGGGGAATCGGAGGACGCCAAGCCATCACTAACACCAAACTCCCCCTTCCCCAATCGATCTTTCCTTCGGCAAGCATCCAAAAAGAATTGATGCACACGAACACACACACACACACACACACACACACAAAGAGAGAGAAATATGAAAGTGCGTACATAAAAAAAAAAAAATTGGCAGCCGGACAGACGCTTTGTGAGAGAATGACATGCATGAAGGGGAATACTCTCCTCTTTGCGGCCCAACGATAGCGGCAGCGCCACTACCCTTTTTTTTGCTGTCGGTCCATGGAAGAGCATTCCACACCCCCACACACCACTGCAACCATCACTACATATCGTGTCCATTTGCGATAAAGAACAAAAGAAAGTGAATTATACCTTTGAAGTCATTTCAACACACACACATTTTTCTTTTTTCTTTTAGAAGAATGTAAAAAAACGCCTCTTTCTGCCCATTACTCTCCCCCTCTTCTTCCATTCGCGGCCTCTCCCTTGGCGCAATCCCAGTATTAAAACTGCACGTGCATCATTCACTCCAAATGTTCTTCCTGACACTAGTCATGCATACGAGCAGAGACGCACGCACAGACTGATGCAAGCGCGTGGACTGCAGAAAACAGCAAGAGCAATTATGACCGAGAGAGAGAGAGAGAGAGAAACGAAGCCAGCGACCGCGTTACGAAGGGTGAACAAAACCGCTACAAACAATCACAGAAAAAATCGAATAGACGTGCATATCCGTCTCTGCGATGCAAAAGTTTTAGTTTTGTTCTCTGCTTCGACCCCCGTTAAAACGTTTGTTGTGAGGAGTAGCACACGCACACAAAACCCCTGCGTTTGCGGGCCGAAAGGAGCACAGTCGCAACCATGTTCCCTTTTTCCATTTGCCGTCGACCCAATGAGGAATTATGTGTGCACCCAAAAACAACCCACAAGCGCCCTGAGAAAGTGCGTAAAAGAAAGCACACACAAATAATATATATATATATATATATATATATATATATATTATTAAAAAAAAATGGACACAACCTCCACACGTTGCTCACACATTTAGTTTCATTCCGTTACATTAATCTACTTCCGTATCATCATTCTTCATTCAATCATTCTCAGCTCAAGGAAAAAAGAAAAAGAAAAAAAAAAGTGCACTACAAGACAAAAAAAAAAAAAAACAGCACATTCTTACGTCTAAAACAAAATTCTTTTTTATTGAACCCTAAGGTATACAAAAATGTATACGAGAGGGAGAAGAAGTGAAATGATTGTGCTAATAAAAAACCGTTTTTAGAATCCATATCCTGCGTTTTGTCCCTGTGACAGAGAATCTCTTGGCAATTCCTTTTAAGAGCTTCCACTAACCTCCGTTTGTTCACGATCAATAACTTTACCGTCCACATCAATATTGTCACAGACACGAGTGGAAGGAATCAGCACATAAGCAAGGGGGACACACAGTGTACGGCATAGGAAGTGCCCAACCAGCAGCAGCCACTTGACGTTGCTGAAGTCGCACGGCCCGACATTGGGGTCTGATTGAACAGGCCAGAGGAACTCCATCATCAGTGAGCCAATTGACCCCGCCACGGACGTTGCGAACATCGAAAAACCAGCAAGCAGTGCATACACCATGCTCTCGGAGCCACGTGGACAAAGCTGTGACAGCAAAATAATATTCGGAATGTAGCTTAATACATTACACATCTGGTAAACCAGAGAACTACCAAACAAAAAAACAACCTTGTCACTGATATACGGTCGGTTCCATCGCTCCACAATCATAAGATCAAAAACATTTGCACAAATTTGCACAATGGCAGTAGACATGAAAGCAAAACGGTAGCTCCGCTTATAAAAAATCCACGTAAAAAGCGCCACCCCAACAATACCACCGAGATTACTAACAACATTACCCACTGTAAAGTAAAACACGTAAGAAAATTGCGGTCCATCAGGTAGGCAGTCGGGCCCAGCAAGGAAAAAGCTGTCGAGGGCACCTGGTAGTTGAATGTAAGTAACAAGTCGAATAAAAGTATACAGGTTTGCCTTGGCGATCACCGGCCTGAGAGCAAAGAAGCCAAACCCGCACAGAAAAACAGAGATGCTGCCGCACGCGTACAGCAACTGCCACTTGTCACCCAAAAGAGTGGCAATCACCATGGCAACTGAGCCCATCGTCATGAGAATGCAGTACAGAACAACCCTCCAGTTGCGTCGCGCCACCTCCGCGTTCACCTCGAATGCACCAAAACAGCAGGAGGGCAGCGACAGGGTCTTTGCATCCGTGCCCTCATCTCCCATTCGTCCGTTGCCCGCCGTAGAAAAGGGTGCAGTGCTCGGGAGCCCCAAAAGTTCGTTGCCCTCCCCAGCCACGACAAGCGCGCCAGGGGTGCCCATTCCATCGCCCTGCAACTTCGTTCGGCCAGCCTCTTCATCCTCCAAGAGCTTTTCCAAAGCGATCTTGCGGTCCTCAGCGCGATCCTCCATGTTCCTTCGCTCCCCGTACCAGTTGAACACAAAGAATATTGTGGTCACAAACTGCAAGGCAGCCGAGATGAACACACCAGTCTGTTCAAGGTGAGCATCTGCGAGCGGTCCAACGATAACAGACGCGATAAGGAATCCCATCAAAGTCCAGCACCACAACCAGCTCACAAGCGAAGGGCCTGCAGCAGGAACACGGCGAACCAAACGACTGTAGTGACCCTCAGTAAGAATGTCCACATTTGCCTTGGTGAAGCACGTGAGAAACACAAATGCACCAGCGATCGGCGCACTCGAAGGTACGGGTGGAAGAATTCCGTAGCCGAGAGCGAAAATTGCGCCAACCACACATGAGGTGGCAAGGTACCAGCGCTTCGTGTATCCGAAGAGACTGAAGATATCGCTGAACATCGCAGTGAGTGGTTTGATTGCTGCACCGATTAAAGGCATGTTTGACATCCTTTGATACTCCATGGCGTTAAGTCCAAAGCGGTTAGTAAACATTGGGTACATGGAAAAACGTATTAAATGTTCAGAGATACCCACACATACAAACACTGCAAGCGATATAGCCATAACTGTTTTCGGACCAAAGGCCTCCGCGGAAGCACCGAAATTTGGAACGTAACGCAGGAATGGCAGCACGCTGAAGAGTGCCCTTGCATCGGGGTGAATTGCGCGTGCCTCCACATACTCCTCTGCCGTGAGGGGAGGTACCGGCTGGCAGGTATCATCAATTCTTTCAGGCGTGGACATGGCGTCGTGATCAAGTGACTTCCTGGCTATACGGCGTGCAGTTAGAGCAATGGGGGAAGTACAAAGTGTGTGCGCTCTGCAGTGCGAGGGGGCAGTTGAATAGAGCCGGAGACAAAGCACAACATGCGCCGGGGTGTAGGCGCAGCGCAGAGCGACACTCAAAAGAGTAACAAAGAGGGGGGCAACTCAACAAAAATTTCCTTTTTTTTTTAATTTTTAGAGAAAAAAAAACCTCACAAAATACGTAAAGATAATCGAATATACTCTTCTTCTGTCTGTCCGGACCTTTTGACCAACCCAATACGAAAAGGTCAAAGAAGATGTAAAAACAATACTGTTTCGATAAAAGATAATCAAAGTGCCGTTCACAAACACTTAGTACGTGGGGAAGGCGGAATCCCGAAAAACAGATCGAAAAGCCATACTTTACTTACGAAGTGGCAGATTCTCGGGTCACATCCTTTCTAGCCCCCTCCGCGTAGAGGGACTTTGGGGGTGGGTGGGACGGCGCAAAAGAAAAAACGTCTTGTAGTAAACTTGCAGTTCTTTCCACTGATACACACAAAAAGTGGAAAAGGCACGAGTCATTTAGACAGAATGGGATTAAGTATATTCTTTCTGCAAGTTTCTAACAAAAAAAACAACAACCTTTTTTTTATTTTCTTTAAGACATTTCATACATACGCACGAAGAGCGTAAGAGCAGGAGAGAAATACAACACGGCACAGCAGAAGATGCAGCGATCAGAAAATACAGTGAAATCATGTAGAAAAAAAGTATAGTTTTTATACGTACGCACGAAGAGCGTAAGAGCAGGAGAGAAACACAAAGAAAGGACTATGCTTAGGCTATATTCGCAGAGGCGAAGATCGAAAAAGAATAGGGTGATGAGCAAAAAAAGATATTTATCCACAAATCTAGTAGTATCTTCAATATTTTTGCGTAAAAGGCTGCACACACAAAAAAGAGAGAAATACTACGAAACCGAAAGAAACATGCAAGTTGCGCATGCGCGGTGACCCCATTGTGGACCCCCCTCACCTGAAGAGCCCGTCGCGTGGCGGAAACGAGTGGGCGAGCGGGATGGTGAAAGGAGAAGAAACCCCCAGCATCGGGACGCGGTTCGGCAGGAGCAGAAAAGAAAGCGACACACATTTGTGCCGAGGTGGCGCAGTAAAAAACACATAGAAACGCACTAGACGCATCGTGCTCACATGTTATCTCCTCACGAGGTCATCCAAATGAAAAACGCAGATAGCGCAAGGGAATAAAAGCCATCCGCCCACCCACAGCAACAGCATCCACAGCCATTTTTGCACACTGATGGGCGATCGGGTGATTGCCCCCGGGGTTCATTTCCTCGCAGGTTCCCGCGAGCGCGGGGAATTCTCTCCGCAGTCCCTTCCCCCGACAACAACACCATGCTGCGGAGCGTGACTATTGCCGTCACTCGTGTCCGTGCTCTCCGACGGCTGGATGACTTTGCCGTCCAGATCAATATCGTCGCAAATACGGGCAGCAGGAATCAAGAAAAACACCAGTGGAATGCTCAGCAGCGGACATAGGAAGTGCCCAACCAGCAGCAGCCACTTGACGTTGCTGAAGTCGCACGGCCCGACATTGGGGTCTGATTGAACAGGCCAGAGGAACTCCATCATCAGTGAGCCGACATTGTTCGAGACAGACTGCCCAAAGTTTGAAAAGCCGGCGAGCAGTGCATACACCATGCTCTCGGAGCCACGTGGACATAGGCGGGAAATCAGGATGACAGCGGGCATAAAGTTTAGCATATAGCACACCTCATACACAATCTGATCACCAAGCACATACATCACGTGATCGTTGATGTACGGTCGATGCCATCGCTCCACCATGATGAGGTCAAAAATGCTCGCGACAACCTGCACCGTAGTGGTCACAATAAACGTCAAGCGGTAGCTCCGCTTAGAAAAAACATACTTGAAGAGCGTAACACCCACAATGCCACAAATACTCCCTATAATATTCGCGATTGTGTTGTAGAAGAAAAACGTAAATTGCGGTCCATCAGGTAGGCAGTCGGGCCCAGCAAGGAAAAAGCTGTCGAGGGCACCTGGTAGTTGAATGTATAGCATCATCGAAAGAAACGTGTACAGGTTTGCCTTGGCGATCACCGGCCTGAGAGCAAAGAAGCCAAACCCGCACAGAAAAACAGAGATGCTGCCGCACGCGTACAGCAACTGCCACTTGTCACCCAAAAGAGTGGCAATCACCATGGCAACTGAGCCCATCGTCATGAGAATGCAGTACAGAACAACCCTCCAGTTGCGTCGCGCCACCTCCGCGTTCACCTCGAATGCACCAAAACAGCAGGAGGGCAGCGACAGGGTCTTTGCATCCGTGCCCTCATCTCCCATTCGTCCGTTGCCCGCCGTAGAAAAGGGTGCAGTGCTCGGGAGCCCCAAAAGTTCGTTGCCCTCCCCAGCCACGACAAGCGCGCCAGGGGTGCCCATTCCATCGCCCTGCAACTTCGTTCGGCCAGCCTCTTCATCCTCCAAGAGCTTTTCCAGAGCGATCTTGCGGTCCTCAGCGCGATCCTCCCTGTTCCTTCGCTCCCCGTACCAGTTGAACACAAAGAATATTGTGGTCACAAACTGCAAGGAAGCCGAGATGAACACACCAGTCTGTTCAAGGTGAGCATCTGCGAGCGGTCCAACGATAACAGACGCGATGAGAGACCCCATCAACACCCATCCCCACACCCAGCTCACAAGCGAAGGGCCTGCAGCAGGAACACGGCGTAGAAGACGACTGTAGTGACCCTGCGTCAGAATGTCCACATTTGCCTTGGTGAAGGACGTGAAAAACACAAATGCACCAGCGATCGGCGCACTCGACGGAACGGGTGGAAGAATTCCGTAGCCGAGAGCGAAAGTTGCGCCAACCACACATGAGGTGGCAAGGTACCAGCGCT
>JASANU010000916.1:0-51462 GCA_030849675.1 Trypanosoma platydactyli
AAAATGCCCCAGTGGTATGTCAACCTCGTGACCCTTTTGATTGCTCTTCGCCAGCGGCCATGACGACTTTTTGTTGACCACCGCAAAGGGAAGCACGCATTCCTTTCGGGGCGTGATCGATTCATTGAGCACCGGGCCACCATCTCTTTCACTTATCAGCTAAAAGCAGTTGCACGGGCGCGTGCATCAGCTCGAGCAGTGAAAGTAGAATAGGAGTGCATTGCACCGCGCTGCATTTTGCCCACTGCAGGCTCGTTGCGAAGAAGGGGGAAATTAGCCCCCTCCCCGAGCCTCCGAGTTGTCCCGAGCTGCAAATCCAGAAAACCCTCACATTAGAGATCCCTTTAACTCCAACGTCGAATGCGCCCACATTTGCTTTGCAATGCGGTTGGCCTTCGATGCTAGCGCCAAAATGTACGGGTCAGCAATAACTGTGGTCTCGTTTACCGATACCGCCAGGGAAGGCGATTCTCCCGTTCGAAAACTCAACCATCGGTCCTTCACACTCACATTCGCCCCTCAAAAAAAAAACGCCTGAGTTTTGCTCGGGTGCAGCCGCTTTGAAAAACGGGGATGGGTGAGCACCTCATCCCAGAGTGGCCAGAGAGAGAGAGAGAGAGAGCCGTGCCCCTTCTTCTACAGCGTATGGATTCCACAATCTACCAGGCCCCAGTAGTTAGCATTTCTGGGAATAGATATTCGATTTTCTTTTCTTACGATTCTCCCAGCAAGGCAGCACCGCGCCTTGCTCCAGACCGGCGTGGAGGTCTTCTTCTTGGCATCATGAGCTGTCTCTACGAAAGGATTATCCTTCGCTTGAGAATCCTTTATCGCCTCTCGAATGTCTTGCAGCGGCACTCCCGGATAGCCCTTGACGCTCTGGAGGGTCCCGCAGCTGCATGCAAAACCGTCTTGCGAGTTGTGCGTGCTCCACGAAAAACACCATCCCCTCGCCGCGGAGAGAATAAACCCATGGAGCGAAATTTTCAATGCAACCGTGTAGACCGGTTCTAGGGCGGTCAGCGTTGCAAAGATGTCGCAGCACACGGCCAAAGTTTGTCCCAGAAACGCACTCAACCGGTACTTCATGGCACCGTCAAGCATACGGGCATTCTCCCTTTGCCGAGGGCCGGATCCCAGAAGCTTCCTTCTCAGTTCTTGAATGCCTCCAAGTCCCACGCCAGAGCAATTCACCAAGCCCCCTTTCCACGCCAAACGGCCAATGAGCTTAACCGAAAGTGGCATATTTGTTCCCTTCCCCGTCTTTGGTGATGGCCTGTTGAGATTTTCCGGGGTGGTGTTTTGTTCTGCCACCGGACATGGTGATAATCTTTGCCTCGCCAGCGTCTTACTCGGCTGTACAATCTCAGCAACCCCCTCTGGTTGGGCATCCTTTGCATCTGTGCCAGCTGATTTTGCACCTCCTAGAATTGAGCTTGGGCGTTCGGCTGCACCCGGAAGCTCTCACCCGACAACTGCACCTGGGGGCACTCGCAGTATCAATGCGAGAATTATTATCTCCCCTTAAGGGCCTTCCAATCATTACGAAGGGCGGCTCTCGCCTCATCGAAGGCCCTGAGGGACACTAGTCAATGCCAGGAGGTAAGGACAAAGTACATTCCCTTCGCCTGGTCAATACAAGACACGAGGTCGCTATCCTCAAAGACTAGCACCTCATCCACATGAAAACTGAGGTACAAGGAGGGCTCAGAAGAAAACCTAAAGTAGCGGCTGTAAAACCGTTATCCCGCAGAAGAGCGTACAAATCCCCTACGCACAGCGACTACCCCACCTCCAATATAGTATGGGCACATTGTTGCCAACATTCGGTGCGATACAAGAGAAACTAAAAATCTGCAGCTTACTCATTTTGAAACGCACACTTTCACGCCGAACTGAACGAATAAAAAAGGAGCACATAGTTCAGATAATTCGCACAAGTGGACAAAACGAAAACTAGGCTCTACGACTCCTGCCACAAGCTCTTGTATTTCGCTATAATCAATAGATATAGGAACCAGGACTGCATAAACGAAAAATCACTTAACCCAAGACTACAAACTACAACCCACATATGCACCTACATAAATACATACATACGTAGATATACATACACAATTGCACACATGTACATACAGTGTCTGGCGATATCAAACGGGACCATGTGGTGAAAATTCCATACCTACACACGTTTGTTTTCATTTTCCCGACTTTCGCGCATTTATGTTGATCCATTTCGGTTATCCTCCAGTTTCGATACACCGAAGGCGGATATCAGAGGACTCGTGGTAAGAGATATGTTCGAATCGTTCTTCAAACCTGCGATAAACTTCTGCAATCCTTGTAACTCATCCTTCTTTGTGTGGAGCTCTTTCCTCAAACTATCGATGCCTTGCTTTGGTGTTAAGCGCTGCGCATACAGCTTATCCATCTCGTAAAAGTTGCACTCATTCAATCGGCAAATGATCTCTTCAGCAGAAATGGAGGGGTCATGGAGAAGATCAAACGAGACATGCATTTCTGTGCCTTGATCACGATAGGCAAGGTTCATTACATACTCATCGGGCAGGTGACACGCGAAGGCGATGTCATGCACGAGCGCTATGTGGAGTGCTTCGGGCGTCTCAGCAATAACGCGCCCCCAGTCATTCCCTGGAAATGTCTTCCAGTGCCACGTTGTGTGGTCAGATTTCGTGGTACGGGGTCGCCACCGCTCGTCGTGCAAAAGAGCATTTTCCAAAGCATCAGCAGCAGTTTTTAAACATGATTCCAGCATCTTCGCGTCGGATGATTGCGCATCACGCTCCGCCTGCATCGCCACGCAAGAATCCTTTAGGTGTGACATACATCTCCGAAGTGATGCGAATGAGACATTCGCTCCTTCTACACCCTCTTCGGCCAACAAGTCAGCCAATTCCCTTTCGTACGTGTCAATAACAGACTGCAACCTTGCAATGGTTTTCTGATCTTCCTCTTCTTGATTTCGCCTCTGCTGGCGACGATGTTCCTTAAGGTCTTCATCAGTGGGGACCTTTTCCAACTTTCTACACGTTGACGAGCACATCGATGTCGACATTGCATCAATGTTTCCCTGAAGCTTCAAAATCATTTTATCAAGGACTATGCGCTTTTCAATTTCTCGCTCCAACTCGACGTGCTTCGCATTAAGCTGTCTTTCCAAGAGAAAACTTCTTTCCTGCTCACCAGAAAGCGTTTTCTCAAGCAAAGCACGATCCTGCATCACATGAAAGAGATGATCTCTGAGAGCAGTGATATTTTCCTCCATTTCCTCCTCCGGCTTAGTATCCATGTCAGCCTTCACTATGTTTTTCTTTCCCACCCGCCCAGATGCACTCGCAAGAAAGGGAGGATCATACGCTCCATTTTCATCGCGATTCACATGCTCTGTCTTTAGATGGCTTTTCGACAAGGCCACCGGATTGGTGTATGTATTCAACCCATTTAGCACCGTGATTGCTTGCTCCACTCCCGCTCGGCATTTTAAGGATGTATCTGTCAGCTGCTGACCCCACATACCTTCCATCTCTCCGAAACATTTCTTCAGAATCGATATCGCTCTTGCATGGCAGTTCTTAAAAAGAGAAAGTTCCTGTCGCGCAGAGTTAATATCTTGCAGATATTCCTGATTCTGACGTAAAAGGGCAAGATTCTTGGATTCACAAGCCTCATGCATCAGTAACGTAGACCACTGCTTCATCTCATCCGCAGCAAGTTGCATACGAGCTATCTCTTCAGAGTGCTCGAGATTAGAGAGATTAAATTTTAGAAGGGGCACATAGGACGAGCGAAGGTGGTGGTTTTCAGCGGCATTTCTTCTAACTTGCTGCTGAAGACGGTTTATTTCCTCTGTGTAACCCTCCTGAAGCCTATGAAACTCCTCGTTTTGTCGGAGGGCCTCTTCCAACTCATTCACACGATTGGGAGATGGTGAGAGTTTTGTGATGGAATCCTGTGGGCTGCAAGATGTAAATTTCATGGGGGCGCTGTTGACACCTGACAGAATTCGCATCAGTTTGGTAGTGTAGAGAACGTGCATTTCATAGAGAGAGACAACCTCCTGCAACATAAGACACACCCTTTCATATGACTGCTCACACAGCATCTCAACTTGATGTGTAGAGTGGAGAAATTTAAAGGCGTCAGCATTCACCTCCTTGGACGGTGTATCAAATGTTACGTGTCGTATTTTCCTCGTCGCAGCATCGCACATGCGAATAAGAGTCCTCCGTTGAATAGTTATGATATTTGGCTTTGAAGCAAGAGGAAGGGAATCTTTGAAAATAATTTTGCAAAAGATAGATGACCGGACCACAAGAGTCGTCTCCAGAGTGCGCACAAACGCAACGTGCCCAATATCTGTGAAAGACTTTAGGATGTATTGCATATTCTCCCCATGATCACTCCTGCCATCCCCCGTCACGTTGTCAATGAAATTTTCAAACCAGCGAAGCTCTACGTTTTTCTGCACCAACTCCTTATCCAGCTCTTGTAATCTTGCCTCTATCTTATGAGCTTCTGCAGATGATTTGCAGAGCTGGACCTCACTTACCACCCACTTCTGCATAAGTCCTACGAGCCTAGAGATGGCCTCCGCTTTCGTGAAGGCGAACAGAGGATTATTCAAGTATTTCTGAGTGATCGCTTCGGCCAGCGACACATCCAGTTTAGAAGCACTGGAATCGGAGAGAATTTCAGTGAAGGCATCCGATCGTATGAAGCGCAGCATACGCTCCCATTCCTCCTCCTGGGATTGAAACAGGAGCTCAATTCGAAGAATAGCAAACACCGCCTGCATTACCAAACGTAGCGTTGGTGGGGGCATCTGAATCTGCAGAATTTCGGCCCATTGCTTCTTGTCCGCATTCCGCAGATCCTCCCGAAGGGCATCGACTATGCTCTCATCGCGCACGACGTGTTCCACATATTTGCTGCGTAAAAGTTCGGCCCTTTCCATTTCGATTTCCCTCTTCTTTTCGCGGACATTGCCAATAGCATTGTTTTCTTTTGCTAGAAAATTGCTTCCCGGAACGTTAGTGACCGAGTCTCTATCTATGTCAGCAGTAAGTTCCCAACACGTCAGGGTAATGAGACTACATTCAGTGCTGTTTGCTCCTTTGTTTTTTTCACTGGAATTTCCGACACCCAGCACTGTTCCAATCGACCATTTCCATTTTTTTTCATTGGAAACGAATTCGAATGCCACGATATCTCCCGATGAAAGACGTGACGTGGCACACACAAGCTCTACATGAATTCTTGCGCTTGTATTCACCACCTCAACTTTTTGTATTGACGGTGATGTGAAGGCGCCACACACGTCATTTCCCATGGGTTGTCTGTACGGTTGTACATCCTTAAAACCCAAACGGTCTGTTGTTTTACGTGTATCCTGGCTTCTAAGATCGATCTGTGAGGAATCGGAGATCTTTGGAGAAGCTGGCAGGCGGCCGGTTTCGTTATTCACTCTGTTGAGAGGTGAATTCCTGTACATCAAACACTAATGCGGCGTGCCCACCTTTTTTCTCGTTCGCCGCCCGCGCCCCCAGTTCCCTGTGTTTTCTATATGCGCGCCTGTGTGTCGTTTTACCAGTCTCTTTTTCCTCTTTTCAGTAGCCCGCGAGGGCACACAGACACACGCACACCTAATGCTTCGCGCGTACACGGAGAGTAGCAGAAGGAGAAATTAGCCTAACTCATGAGATTGGATTCAAGCATAGGCTTTTAGTACAGAACACATGGTCCAACATGACAAACAATAAGCCAAATCAACATGTGGTTCTCTATGGCATCTATATGTCGTTTGTGCGATAACGATGGCGATGATGACAGCACATTCCCCCGTGATGGCGTCGAAACTGAACACACACACACAAGCCAAAAAAAAAAGAAAAACAAGAGGAGGGGAGAATATAGCGAGGGACAATAAATGAGTTGGCATGCCCCCCTCTCTCTCTCCTCTTTCTATGGAACACACCAGCAACACCCGTTTGGCACTTTGTTACATCCAGTCAAACAAACAAAACAGTTCGGCAAGTGAAAAATAAAAAGAGTGAAAACTTGTATGCATGTATGTACTTAGGTTCGTACGTATGCGTGTGTGTTTTTAGGTGTCTTCTTGGTTCCTCGCTGTTTTCATTTTTCCTCCTTTTCCTTCAACACTACCACTATTGCTACTAAAAACAGCACCAACTGTGTAAATGCCGTTGGCTTTACCAGGATTTCTAAAAGTACGCGCTTGGCGCTGCCGCCGTGGCCGCAGGAGCTTTTCCAACGAATGAGGCAGTGTTCGTTAAGAGATCCACTCTGTTTGTCTCATTATTAAGAAAACTTTTGGTGGCAAACGCTCGGCCCGTCTGGTTGAATGCTACGTTTATTGCAGCTGGATCTAAAGGCTGACGAGCACACCTACCATTCATAGGGTGGCTTTCGTCTGCAATTGGCCCAGCTGGCGCTCCATTAACACCATGATTAGTTGCTGATGTTGTTGCAATAGCCGCTTTCCCAGTGTTGTTGGTATCGGCTTTGTTCGGTGGGTGAGGAGGATCAGCTTGGGACGCATTACCATCTCTCTTCTGATAGGCATCATCAGCACCAGCGTTAAAAGAAGACTGCAATGGGGCCGATGACATGACATTAACGTCGTTTTTCAGACAGTTGGGCTTCCAGGCGGCGTTTTGTAAAGTCGTACTGGCGTTCTTGTTAAATTCCTTGTACACATCGTACGAAACTGACCCAAAGCTGCTACTTAATCCCGCACCATAGCCGTTGCTGTTTGCGGCAGTGGTAGAAGCGGCTGTTGTGCTAGGCATCATTGACCAATACCTTCCATTCACACTGGTGCTTCGTTGCAGGTGAATGAGAGCGTCTTGACTCTGTTTGAGTTCCTGGACTAGTTTTTCACGCGCAGCATCTGTCTTCTCTAGTTGATCACGCAGTTCAGAACTCCTGTTTTGAAGAACCTGAAACCGCTCTGTCGAAGTTGTCAATTCCTCTCGCAGTCGGGTAATGTTACTCTCCTTTTCGCGCAGAAGTGCGTTTTGGTTCTGTATCTGAGTTCGCATCATACGTTCTCTCTCTTTCATTTCCTTCATGTGTTTCAACTGAGATGAGATGATATGATGCGCCTTGGATACAGACGACTCACCCTTTTTCTTCTGCTCTGCCAACTGCTCATTTTGTGAGGTTATAATGCGTATATAGTCGTCTTGCTTGTGGTACTGCTCTCGTAAGGACTTGAGCTCATCATCTCGTGATCTTAGCGTGTGCACCAAACCACGCAAGCGTTCCTGTAGTTTTACGGAGTTAAGCTCATTGTCCGATAGCGAACGCGTCGCCTGCGAGCGAAAGCTCTGGAGCTCCTCGTTAGCGGATCGCAGTCCATCCAGCTCTATCGTCTGGGCGCTGCATCGGTCCCCCAAAACACGCAGTTGGGACTGCAATGCTATAGTGGACGACTCGAGTGAGGTGATGCGCTGCCTCGCTTCATGCAACTCCTTGTCCTTCTCACGCACATCACCTAGCAGCTGGTTTTGAACCTCCTCTGCTTTTCGTGTAACACGTTGGAGTTCCGACTCAAGCGAGTTGCGCAGCTGCGACAGTTGACTGGAGTGCTCTTCTCGGAGCTGGTTGACGCTGGCCAACTGGCTTCTCTCGGACTTTGCCACCTCAAGATTTAGCTGCTCGCGTAACGCAGCACGGCTCTCTTCCAGAGTGGCAACTTCGCTCTTTAAGGCATCTATATTAGCTGCCGCCACCGCGGCCTCAGTCCGATGCTCCTCCATAGCTTGGACAAACGCCCGTTCAAAATGATGAAACCGTTCGGCAAGGTATCGCTTCTGTCCCGCGTCTCCTTGACGCAGGAGTACCAGAGAGATGTGCTCCACAGTTCGAAACTCAGTCCTTTCTAAAACACGTAGCGTTCCCCGCATCGTGTCACGGCTGTCCACAACAAAACACACATTGTATGGTGCTACCCCACTCACAACGCCGCTCAACATGGACACAAGATATTTTGGAAAGCCACTGAAGTCTACCAAAAGCTCCTGTCGCTGCTTGAACGAGCCGTAATCATCCTCAAGAAGCTCAAGCTCAAACAGGAAGAAGGGATCGCTCGGGTCAGTCAGTCGCACACAAACCTTCCGTGAGAGGCCATTTACACCGCCACGGCCAGTATGCACAAAAACACCCAGGTTGGTGCGCACCTCTTCGCGGTCTTCCAGTTTTGCGTTAACAGGAAGAAGAATTTCTAGCAGTACCGTCTCCTCCGTTGACGCCGCCGTTGCCTTACAGGAATCGCTCATTGTCGATTGTTCGGGCTGGTGGCTACGATTGAAGTCCCGCCATGACATTACATCACGCACCCCGATCACCTCGGTGCTTCGGTTCATGCACTCGAAGAGAACTTTGCAATACACCAAATAATACAATCAGCCCCCGCACTTTTCTTTTTCTCCCTCGAGTATGTTTTCGGTTGTGCGGGCGTTGCTCCTTTTCCCAAAGGCACTATGAATAGAGCGGGACACAACGAAGCGAACAAAGGGGAAAAAAAAGAAAGGCAGTGATTTCATCCCCTCCTCGAGATATAAACAAACAAACACACGCAAAGACAGTAAAAAAGAGAAACGACAACAACAAAATGAAAAAAAAACAACAGGGAAAAAGTTGTTCTTCTCCTCTTTTCCATTTAAGGACTTTAAATGGAGATCATCGCTTCGCTACCCTCAATCAGCGCCAGTCCAAAAAAAAGTCAGTCGAGCACTGAATCGGCAGAGAGTTCGTCCAACAGAACACAAGAAGTTGAAGAGAGACAAAGACACCCAACTGAAGAGAAACTTTCACTCCACAACCACACCTCTCACCATGTGTCTTTTCGAAATATGTTGTTGTTGTTATTGTTGTTGGTGGGGTACTGCTTCCTTTCTGCATACACACGCAACAGAGACGCCTGTTCTGTCCCTCCCCCCCTCCTCCGCGATACACCCGATCTTCCATGGCAAGATGACTTTACACAAAAATGGGGTGAGATTCGACCTCTCTACAACCCTCTCCCCATTTGTATCCTCGCCATTCATCATGAAACGTCGGCCTCTGTCATCGTCCTTTTTTAAATATATAATCTGTGAAGACAAAGGCACAAAAACAAATGGAATGGGTTATTGCTTTCATGATGAAAACTCGTGCCCGGTTTCCAGCTTCAATTCACTTCCTTTGCTTCTCGCTCACATAAAAGCACCTACCCACTCATTCACTCCTATTTTGAACGACATACTCCTTTCTCACTTCCAGTCCGTGACACAAACACATGCGCGGGTTTTTTTTTTTTAGTTTACAGCACGGGTGTCCTGCACAAATCTGCGACGCAGTGCGGTGTCACGTTGCTGTTGGGCATTCGCCTCGTTGAGTCCTTCTTCACCAACCAACTCAGTAGCAGCAGAGAAAGCGTTCTGACGAGACTTTTGAATACGCTCATTAAACGCCTTGCGAGCAGGGGCACTCGACACACGATCCGCAACGTAGTCCATTGGGGTCTGGTACTGCGCACCCTCGCTTAGCGCCATGGCTACAAACAAGAATATAATAGCATTTCTCACGAGAGTTAGGTGTACCATCTTCGTCTCAGGATTCTGTCGCCACTTGCGACGAAACCACGAGATCACAGGGATTCGCCATGTTGTTGGCAACCAATAACCCGCAGTATCGTGCAGTAACACAGCAACAGGGACTCCAATGGCGACGGCGAGCAACACAGATTTGCTACGCACAAGTGGAATATTCAAGGCCTCTGCTCGGTGTACAAGCGAACTAACGCTCAAAGCCACAGGATCCATCTTTTCTTCCTTATTTATATTCCCCTGTTTTTAAACTTTTTCTCGTGTCCACCTCGCTTCTCTTTCTCGTACACACTTTTTGTTTCTCTTATCGTCTTTCCCCACCCCTTCTCTTTTCTCTTTCAGGTCTTTTTACTGTTTTTATTCTATTATGCGGTCCCTCTGCGACTCTTCTGCCTTCTTGTGAGTGAAAAACGAACTCATGAACGGCCACGTGAAGGGTTTGCAGACAGAAACATAGAGAGCAGAGAAAAAAAAAGTTCCATGCAATATGCTACCATTGAAATACATGATGTCCCTGACCCTGAGGGTTTTGATATCTCTCTGCTCACTGTATCACACAGTCGATAAGCGGGGAAACTAAAAAGCGATAAGACACGGTCGCCAACATATTTCTTCCCCCTCCCTCCTTCTTAAAAACGACAACAACAACAATTGAAGTTACACCAACGACCATCTTGTTGTTATTTCCCTCTTTTTTTTTTTGTTTGCATACATAGGTTTCAGTAGCATACCAAGAAGCAGAAAGAATGGAAATTAAAATATTATATGACAATTGTCAACGACAGCTTGGTGTTTGATATACAATTGCCATGTTGGGCGGAAAAAAAGGGGGAGACAATGCAAGAATAGGCTAGTGACTTCCGGCCAAAGCTGTTCATCTTGTCTCACCTGTAGTGATCAGTGGTCGGGAACACTGATACGCACAGGCATCACAGATCTTTACCGCCGCATTAAACCCCAGCGAAGGGATGACACCTCTCGTTACGCAACATTTGTTGCACACAAGACGACCACAACTGCGGCAGTGGTGGCGGGAGAAGCGTCCAATCACTGCCCGACACATCATGCAGGTGTCAGAAGAGTCATCCGGTTGCCACACCTTGAAGTGCCGACGCAAGCGCTTCAGACAAATGGGACAATCCCACTCCGGTGGGGGCGTTGCAAACTTTGTTGCGCAGTTTGGACATTTGGGGGTGTGGGTGCGGTTGAGCAGATCATTGGTGACCTTTGGGGGGGCTTTCAGTGTGTGTTCAACACGCTTCTGCTCAATACTCTGAATCGCCTCGCTGTTGAACTCCAGAGGATGACTAGCAACATACTCTTCCCAGGCCTTTTTTTGTGTGGCGGGATTTTGCCCTTTATGCTTTGCATGTTCGGCCGCAAGGGCATCCTGCTCCTCCTGCAGCTCCCGTGCCCGTGCCTCGCGACGCCGACGTCGCCTTTCCGCTTTCTTCTGTCGCTCTTCCTCCTCCGCTTGGGCGGCAGCCTCTTCCGCCGCCTCCTGTTCCGCTAGTAGTGCAGCCTCAGCCTCAGCAGCGGCGGCAGCAGCATCCTCTTCACGCCGTTTACGACGTGCCTCTCGCCGCTGCCGGCGCGCTTCCTCGGCTAGGCGCCTTTCTTCTTCTTCCAACGCCTCCTGTTCCCACCGCGTCTTTTCCTCTGCCGCACACTCGAGCTGCAATTGCCGCTGCTTGTTCAGAAAATTCGACTCTTGAAGTGTTGCTTTTTCCTTCCGCTCCTTTAAGGCGGCACGAAGATCGTTCCAAATCTCCTCGGCATGGCGCTCAGTAGACATTTCACCGTATATCTTCGCCATGTCCTTCACCGAGACATATTCAAGTAGCGCCAGATCCTCCTCTGAAAGACCCCCCTTAAGTGACTTCAGCAGTCGCTGCACGGGCTCGCCAAGATCATCAAATCGAATGGATCCCCTGGCAGACATTACACGCTTTTTGCTACTCCTCGGTTGTGGAACGGTGAAAAGAAGGCCTACACTAAATTGGTACGCAAGGAAAATAAAACAAAGGTGAAAAAAAAAAGATAAATAAAAAAAAAAAAACATAAATGCAATATCATACACGTCTACCCCCCCCCCCCCAAAAAAAAAAAAAAGAAAACGAAGTCTGTGAAACGGCAAAACCAAAAAAACCACCTGCATACAATATTCAATACCCTCGTTTGAAAACAACAACGTCAATCGCCAGCAGCACTTCGAAGGCGTGCAACATGTTAGGACATACTATTAGCAGCCGTTTCATGTGTCAGCGCCTTCATACCAGCCCAAAAATAGTGACCAGTGTTAAAACATTTCGAGAGCGAGAATTTCAACTGCAACTGGCGCGTGGCAAGGGATCCCAAAACGTCCGGAGATGTCACAATGTACTGAAGATCAATCTGACGCACATGATATTGCAGCGCGCATCTCGCAAGATCCTGCGGGGGAACAAATTTCGACCAGTCATGTGTTCCAGGTTCCACTAGCCCCGTAAGATACTCGGCGACAGCAATATGACTGATGGCCGTGCGCAGAGTTTTGTCCATTGTAGAGATGATGAGAATGCCACCAGGTTTTGTTGCCTCACAGAGACACTGCAGGAAATCAGGAGCATCTTCCACATGTTCAAGAACCTCAGAGGCGATTACCAGGTCGAACTGCTGTCTCTCCTCCGTAGTAACGGTATGCAATGGGGCACAGCGGTAAGTGAGCGACTCCACGCTTTTTTTGTTGTTCGTAGAGGGGAGATCACAGAAAATCCGCTCGCAACGTCTCTGCGCAACAGCAATGCTTTCCGCGCACATGTCAATTCCTACCACGTTTCCACCCAGGCGTGCGATACTCTCCGCGAGAATCCCACCCCCACAGCCCACATCAAGAACATTTATCCCACATAGAGTATTTGCCATACGTGGGGTTCGCGACATGCGCGAGAAGTTTTTGCAGGTGCTGACAATGAACTGGACGCGCAGAGGGTTAAACATATGCAGTGTACGAAGGGGGCCGTCTGGATTCCACCAGTGTTCCTGGAGTCGGCGGAACTTCGCAATTTCAGCCACGGAGACCCCGCGAGCAACAGCAGCAGCTGACATTTTTTGCTGCACTGATGGGGACGGAAAAACAAAGTGCAAAGGCGGAGGAAAACGAGGAAGAGTAAGAGAGCGGAAAGGAGACAAGGAGAGAAATGTGTGCGGGAGAATCTCATGCCGTGCTTCCCACTGTCAGACACGCGGAAAAAAGCACAATAGTAATAACTAACAGAAACAAAAACAAATCAGCACACTCCGCGCAATGCAACAACGCCCTCCGTATGACCAGAACGGATGGCGACGCGAGAGACTACGGTCGGGGTGATCCTCCTCTGCATCCACGCCACATGAAAACAACAACCGAAAAACAAAAAAAAAGATAATAAAAAAAAAAATAATAATAATCACCGAAGTCGCAGTGAATTGAAAACGAAATGCGACGAGAACAACAACAACCCCACAAACAAACACACGCAAAAAAAGAGAAATTTTTAAAAAAAGACACGGAAAATAGAAATGCTGTGAACCAAACAACAACCATCGATACTACCAAAATAACAGCTGAAGAAAAAAAAAAAACTGTGGTGGCAGGAAGGCGGGAAGATCTCTGGAATGCGGAGGTGGGCAACGAAAAAAGAGGGCAAAACAAACAACAACAAAAAAAATTGATTGAAAAACAGCACATTGTCGATGAAGTAAACCCAAACAAACACGTGCAAGCCGACACACACGCACAGAGAGAGAGAGAGAAATGGGGAGTGGGGAAAAGAACCGAATTGAGATGGTGAGTAATGGAGTCGTACAGGTGCAAATAAAAATCAGGCATGTCGCAAAAAAAAAAAAAAACTGCAAAAACAAAGAGCCCACGCAACACCTCCGCCGAATTGATTCTGGAGGATTACATTTAGTCATGACTCATCCCCCCACTTGCTTCATTTCTCCACAGCTAAACCATTGAAAATACTCCAACCAAAACATCACCCCACTCTTGGATTCTGAACGGTCCATCCATCCTTCATCGTCGGATTTCACTTTTCAGCTTTGCCTTTAGCGCTCAACGTCACACTTCACACGTCCTCTTCTCTTCGCCCTCGCGTTTCTTTTCGTCATCGGGTTCGTTCATTCCCATACTCCTTCCCCACATTTCCAAATACAAAAAAAAAAAAAACATCGTGAAAGGTCCCTATTTTTTCTTTCCCTTTTCATGCGTATTTGACATCCATCTCATTTGATGCCCCTCTCTACTACACACACACACACACACATTTCATCTCTCGGAGCGATGAGGGTAAAACAAATCCCCTTCGACAGCGCCATGAAAACACTGAGAATCAAATTACACGAAACCAGTGAGATTTTACGAATGGGGGAAGCACAAGGACACGAGCATACGCGTTGCATGAGCAACAACAGATAATCTCAGTGCGGCGCTCCAATTGATAAATAAGCAGTGAACACACACACACACACACACACACACACAGCAGAGATACAAGAAAACCTAAACTTAAATTGTACACAATTGCTCTCCGCATTACAGTCAATCGGGTAGCGTCAGCGTCCCCTGCCCTACCGAGGCGTTTAGGCCAAACGGGGAAAGAGGGGACCGCCAGGGACGTATTGAAGTTAGATACTGTAACTCAAAAACAATTTTTGTCCTATTTTCTTTATTTTCTCAGATCTGTGAAGAGGGGCAAAGAGATGCATGACAGAAGATGTCTCACGGTAGAATCAACAGTACGCTACGGTAAGAAAGTGTGCCCACAAAAACAGGTATCATACACACAGACAAATACATATGTATGAACGGAACCAGAATAAAGGAAAGTAAAAGGGAAGAATGGTGGATAGAAAAATGTGAATATCACAACTCCTTCGTCTCTGAATTTCATTTGCCTCAGTCTCCCCCATTCTCTCAGTATACAATCGTCAGGCAAATCCAAAGCACACCTTTGGTTTAATCAGGATCTTTCCGACTCCTTCCCTTTCTCTCATTCTTCGCATATATATATATGTATATATATGCTGGCATTTTTTTCGTTAATGCCATTGAGAGATGGGCCAGGTTCATCAAAGAGAACATCACTACAATTTCTATTTTAGAACACAAGAAACCCCATTGATATATAGTTTTTTTTTCACGTCCCGTCCGTGTCCACAGATGCGCATCAAAGCGTACATGCAAAAAATAGTGGTGGTTGGGGGGGGGGGGGGGTAAAACGAGAAATGCATCGTGATTCAGCTCTTTACACCAACCTCCGTTATCTGGACTGCGACTAGAGAATACTCAACGCAGAGCACCACGCCTCCTTCTTCGCGCTGATCGCCGTAAGCGTCTTGTCCGTGATGATGTCTGGACGTACATTTCCACGACGGAGACTCACAAGAGCACGCAATGCGTCAGGATTCTGAAGACACATTCTCACGTTGTTCGGGCAGTTCTTGTTTCCCGTGATGACATCCAGCGCAGGGGAGCGAAGAATCATGTGACACACACAGTGATTAGATCCCTCCAAACGGGCAGAGAAGGGCACGTTCACCAAAGGAGACTGTGGAGAACTATTCACCAACTGCATGCCCAAAACAGACTTTGTACATGCATCACTTCTCTCGAGCATCGAAACCGCCTCCTCGTTACCACCAAACGATAAACCACTCTTGGCGCAACCTGCTGTAGACAAGCTTTGCGATACAGACGGTGGACGCCATCCCAAAAATGGACGCGTGTGTGCCAGCGTGTACGTACCCGTAAAGTTACATGGGTGACCAGAGACGTTAGCTGCGGGCGATTTCCCCATATCTACGCTGACAATGTCAAAACCACACAGAAGGATTATGAAGAAATCCTCAATAAGAGTAGCGTCACCAATGTGCTCATTCACCTGACACGTAAAGTCATTGTCGTGTGTACGAATAGTATCAAAGACCTCCTTGAAACGGTACGCGGCGAGATCTGGTCCGACAATTTGACGACAAAAAGGGCTCCAAAACCGCTCCATGACACGCCGCATGTCCAAAGGGCCATGCATTTCGCCGAGAAGCATGTGTGAAAGACGTGTATACCGATTCATTTACAACTAAGTAAAAATAATTTTGGGTTCTTTTTTTAAATTTTAATTTGAAAAATAAAATAAAAAAAAAACTTCTTTCTTTGTGTGCGTGTGTGTGATTATTATGACTGCAGCGTCCCAGCACTCACCCACTTTTTTTTTTCCTTATTCGCTTGTGGTAATTGCAACTAAGCCTCCTATCGGTAGCATCACCAGCATCAGAACCACAAATAAACGAGCAGAGGAAAAGAAAAAAGATCCACCACACCAGAAGAAAAAAAGTCTCCGGAAAAAACACATAAATAATAATGATGCTAATGAAGACAGCAGTGGCGTATGTACTCTGAATAGAGCATATGCCGGGGGGTGGGGACTACTGGTGAGAGGTTCACACAAATACGGTGAAATAGTCCGCCTAGTGGTGCCACCGTCCCATCCCACCCTCCTGTGCGAGGCTGCTCCCTGCTGATGATGATGAAACATGACGCGTCGAAGTTATTGTGTCACACAACTCAAGAGAGTTGTGCTCATGCAAGCACGCATGCGAACAAAAGCTCAGTCTTGAGAGGGAATTAAAGAAGGAGTAACAGGCAGTAAGCCACGCGTGTGCCATGCTTCCTACAGGGGCCTATCAACGAGGATGCGAAGACCGTTCATGTTCTTCGAGGCTCACGGGGGGTAAAGCAAAAAAAAAAAAAGCCCACTTTCTCAGGCAATCCGTCATGTTCTTCAACAAGTGCCTCACACAGACACAAACAAATTTTCCAAAAAAAAAAAAAAAGAGAATTTCCATTCCAAAAAATGACAGCAAACGTGTTAAAAAAGAAGACCATGCGAGAAAAACCTCCACAGGTACAAAACAAATAGTGAAAACTATAAGAAAAAAAACACATTCACTTCACTAGCTCCATTCCAAGAAATGACAGCTGCCGTCAAAAAGAAAATACAAACAAACAGACCGAGATTTAACTCTCCTTGGAAACCCAAATGTAACGGCCCTTCTTGATCTTCTTGCGTATGGTACTGCGATGCATGTCCAACACCCGCATCGCCCATAGCCTCTGAACGCCCATCACGTGGTCCATATTTTGGGGCTTCGCACACATGCGCTTGTAAAGAATCGGCTCATTATCTTTTAGTGATGTTTCTTGAGACTTTTCCGTTAAGTTCGACCACATTTTCTTCTGAGATCGCGTCAAACGCACAGCATAAACACCAGTGTTTTTAATATTTGGTGTATAAAAGGGAACCTCTGGTGACTCCCAAATAAATTCCACTTTTTCCACCAGCTCACCATAATCTTCGCTAGTGAGTGAGCTACAGTGACGAATTATGGGGAACTGTGAAGACTCAAGTGCATCGTCACTCAATGTGGTGTCATTAAAAAAAAAAGGATGATGTCGAGTAGGCCACTGAACTGAGATACCCGTGGACAAGAACATGATTAGCATTCTACCCCCCTTGACAAGAAGACGTAATCCTTCACGAATCAACAGACATCCATCTTTGATGGACAGTATCCCCAGTACACCGTGAACTAAAACGTGAGTTGCGGAAGCATCCGGGAGGGGCGATACAGTTCCAGTTGCCACAGCGATGTGGTTCTGGTACGAATTCACATCTGAAGACAACATGGGCACCAATTCGACACCGTAGCAGCGCAACTGAAGAAAAGGATCAGGAGGGCAGAGGGTATAGAGCAAGTTGGCATTACCTACACCCAGATTCACTAAAACAAACCTTCTAGAATTTTCATTCACGCGAGTTGGGTACGCTTCTCTGCACCCCGCAGCTACATCTTCTGAAGAGGGTATGCGACAGTTGCAAATATCACGTTCAATGCGTTGAACCACGTGCACCAGACCCATGGCCGACAATAACGTGTTGCCCTGCCGCACCAATATCGATGGAGACCTCCCTTCATGAAAAACGTTCATCCACGGGCGAGGCTCATCCACCTGCAACATAGCATGGCGCATTGACCACGTTTTATTCACATCAGGTATGGTTAGCTTCTCTGCACTAATATAGCGCTGCAAGAGCGACCCTTAACGCATTGAAGAATGTTTCCCTTCATGCAGTGTGACCCTTTCATTTTGTTAAGCAGACTTAACTCCCTGTCACATTCATTTCGGTGAAGTGTCGATACCAATGGGTGCATGGACGTGGTAAAATGCAATGGAACCGAAAAGTGGTTATACACATCCACCGCACACTCCGGCCATATAGTTCTCGACGCGCGGGCACCAGTTCTCTCAACAGTTAACACGCCATCAATCCATGACGTCACCATATACGACGTTAAAGAAACCAACATGGCATATGTAGCTATAATAATCATGTAGCGAGGGCCAAAGATGCACTTCGCCCGTCTCCTCCACGAGACCTCTTGCACATTGCCACGCATTCCTCAATACCCCGCCTACAATGTCCACCACCGTTTGTGAGGTTATCCTAAAAAACAATTCACCACAAGAAGAGTAGAAGGTGGTGTGTTCGTTGTTTTATTGCCACTCAAACAACAAACAAGGGATATATAAAACAGGAAAAGCAGAACCACAAACACCAACGAAGGGTGAGGAAAGTAAAAACAGGAAAAAAAGAGTATGCAACATGTACGTATTCACCCCACTATCACCTCAACTTCGAAGCGGCAAAACGAAATAAAAGGGAAAACCCTCTCAATTTATTGTTTATATCCTTTTTCCTTCTGGGGGCCTGTATGTTTCGGCTTTGAACTTGCCTTAACGTTGAAGACAATTGTATTCTTTTTTGTTGTTATTGTTTTCATTTTTTCCCTCTTTCGGCAAGTCGCTTTCTTATTTTCTCTTGCTGCCCCTCAAAGCGAGAAAAAAGGGAAACACACACATACACAGACAAAAGCACGGAGAAGGAATACAGTTAAAACACAGCATTACTTCAACAGCGGGTAGTTTGTGTAGCTGACGCCATCCTTCATGATCTGTGAAATCAGCACCCCAATGTATGCCAACCAGAAAAACTCAAACGCTAAGAACTCCTGGCGCATTCTATAATTAAAAACGAACATCATGATGAAATTCAGCCCAGCAGCGCCAATAGCGACTAATACACCCAGCACCACCATCTTGTTGAGTGCAGATAAGCGGCGAGAAAAGGGGCTTTCAAATTTCGAATGAAATAGAGAGGGGTTGTGTTGCCGTGTGAGCAAAGAAACGGCGTCCTGTTTGTCACCGTCGTAAAAGTTCTGCTGCCACCAGCGCTGCAGAGCAAGCTTCCCCTCTCGACACGTGTCGTACAGCCCAGACTTCCCATTCAAAAGCAATTCAAGAAAATGAGGATCACTTCCGGCATATAGTTGAGAAAGAGCGATGCCCTGCTGGGCCCATAGCTGCCTGCATAACCGCTTACTTGCACTGAATGTAAGCTTACTGTCGTCAGTAGTAAAATCTCCCTTAGCGTCAGGCTTCCCAACAACATCATCTTCTTCCCCACGCACATATCGGATCATGCGCGGGAGGACGCCAAGAGCAATCATAGATTGAACAAGGTTCGTCCGGTCCAGGCAGTCCAAGCAATTAACACGTATGTAGTGCTGCTGTTGATGTAGCTGCTTCCACACAAATGGGCGCGGAACAAAACTACCACAACTGTTTTCGCCCTCACACGACGACTTTTCATCCCCAGCCACCGCGTTATCAGTGCACCAATGCGAGAAGTCTACATAACTTTTACTATCTTCACACTCGACGGAGACAAGTGCATTTACCTCCTCCTGCATCTGATCATATGAGAGAAGTTTCTTCTTCCTCTCCTTAACGTTGTATTTGGTGTAGTAAACTTCAGGAGAATTTTTCGGCTTCACGTCGCCATCACGACGCTTCCCCACAGCCGTCTCAAAAGCCTTGGAAAGAGGAAACTCAAGCTTGCTCGATGATGTCGTGTCAAGGCAATGTAAGGTTGACATGTCGTAAAGAAGCACCTGCAGGGCATTAATATGGGAAGTCAGCTCCTCTGCAGCGACCGTCGAAGGTGAAATCGTGATATCCGGCTTAAATGTCAGCTTGGCTGGTTGGTTCCAGCGCCGAGGGATAGAACCTCGCACCAATACAAACGACGCAATTCGTTTCTGACGCGGCGTTCCACGGCTTGAACAATTCTCTTCCTCTGGTAACACCCATAGCGTTGAAACCGAAAAATTGGCGGGGATTCCAGTGCCAGCTGGATCGAGACCGCGACGATTGTATCGTGTGCCAGACCACCGGTAACTTAGTCGGCTGATGAGCAGCAAACGCACCCCATCAGCAGCAACAGGAGAGAGGGCAACGACTCCTCTAATAAATGCCGGTAGGCAAAAACTAATGCCTTGTGTCTCAGCCGCACGGGATAACTTAAATGCCTCCAGTAGGGGTGTGTTCCACTGAAAAACCATCTGAGAGCGTAGTTCACCGGGTGCTTCATGCGCGGAGCCAAACTCTACTCCATTACGCGAGTATTCACCCTGAAAAGCTGGTGTTCGGCATGACGCCAGACTGCCCCAATCCATCTCGCTTGCGTCCAATGCCAAGTTCAGTGTCGGAGAGTAAAAAAAGTAAGAGCATCCTGAATGTTGCTGTGGGTGCGTGCAAAACTGATCGAGTACTGAACAGTACTCTAAAATAGTGGTTTCCGGCAATTGATGCTGTAAAGTAAGGCGCAGCGTCTCGTCCTCATCGGAATCTACCGCCTTCTCCTCATTACCCACACCAACAGAAGCAGAAGAGGCGACAGATTGAGACGGCAATCGCATCCACCCCAGTTGCCTCACAGCAAACACATCATGCGAAGACGCCAATGGCAAGGTTGCAATGCGTTCTCTCTGAGTGACGTACAGCAGAATGGAAATAGTGCCAATGGGAAGAACTCCGAAAAGAGCACAACATGGAATTGTTTTCGTTACGTGATCCACGTCACCATCATCCTCTTGGGTGTCGGCTGAAATGGTTTGCCGCAATGACAAAAACAGCGACACATCATGTTCATCGCATTGCAAATCAATAAACCGTTGCTGGCCAGCGTCCCACTTCAGGTGCGGCAGTTGACTATTGCAGGGCACAAAGAAGACGCGAGTACCAATGGTAACAATACTACCACAAGCATCATCCTTCGCCGTCATGATGAAAGCCACGCCGCTATTTTATTCCCCGCTCCCTCCTAATTCAATCATCAAGAAAAAAAAAAAAATCAATAAATTAAATGCATTTTTTATTGTTGTTGTTTTTTTGTAGAAGACACAAAAAACAAAAGAAAGTGGCGAGAAAAGAAAAAAAAGCAGCGCGCACGGAGACGACCCTACGAACTCTCTCTCACTCCCCCAAAAAAAAAGAAGAAAAACGGATGAAACTCAAAGAAACAAATGTTTTATGCGCAGAAACTCAACCCGCGACGGTAAAACCCAAAAAAAAAAAGAAAACAAAAAACTTTTTTTTTGCTTTTTTTGTTTGATAATAATAAACAAATGTTTACTGCAAACAAACAATAAAACGCACAACCAACAGATAAAAAAACAAAAGCGTAGAAATATAATTGTATTTAAAAAACATTTACACATGTATATGCATATATGTATTTATAACGGCGCATACTGTCCGTAATAAGGGTGGCAGAATGTAGTCGAAAAAGTCTAAGAAACGGGGACATGAATGAAATATATACATTCCTGATACTAATTAAAAAAAAATGACGGATGGATATAGAAAAACGTGGGTACTAAATGAACAGCAGAAAGGCTTCCCGCAAATATATATATATAACAGCAACCTGACGGCAGCCGAGAAAACAGTAAACGAACGGGGTGGAAAACAGGAAAACAAACAGAAGCGACGAGACATATATATACACGCAGATACTGAGGGGTCTGAGCAAACAATAGAAAACAAATAACTTCCGCTCCTTCACGAGCGTGCAATGCTTCTGCAAATTAGCGTAAAACCGCAGGGCCAGCATAGAAACAAGAAGGGGGAGGGCGCAGAAAGCAGATGCTTCCCTCCAGTTTGCCTTTTGTTACTTCTTATTTCACCTCCGCCACCCCATCCACCGTGCAAACAAAAATAGTCAGCGCCTTGCTCCCGTTCAAACAGAAAAGCGGCAGGAGGTGAAGGTAAGCGGGGTGTTGTGTTTGTACCCGCGATGCCCCTCTATTGCATGGGTAAAAAAACAAATCCTCAGAGAGAGTCCAGAAAGAATTCTCTTCCTCTATGATCACCAAACACCAACGAAAGAAAAAGGTGCTGAAATTGCTTCTCACCCAGCATCCCATACGGTGCAACGAGAAATGGGAAGTGATTCGGGTGGGTTTTCGGCCCTTACGCTTTGCGATAAGCTGCATCACGGTAATAATTTAAGATGACACGATAGTATGTGCATATATTCACAATAGAATGGCAGAGATAGAAGATACCAAGCGGTTCCCTTCGCAAGCTGTTAAAAATGAAGAGACAATAAAACAAAAGCCCCCAAGGCGGTCAAGAAAGAAGCAAACAAAAAACAAGACAATTGCACACCAAAAGCCCGACATGAAATCTCATGTGTCTACCTTTTCACCAGTGTGGCGTCGGCAGAAAAGCGAAGCTCTTCCGCGTTTCCCTACTTTGCGAACCGGCATAAGCGAAGCGAAGTCCTCCTCTCCTGCACTGACTCCTCGCAACTCTTCAGATGATTATCCCTTGGCAATACCACATTAAGTTGATTTTCTGCGCCAGTCTCTTCTGGCAGTTGTTCCAAGGCGCGTCTCTCCAGGAGTTTCTTCTTCAGTAGCAGGGAAATAGCGCCAATAACATCGGCATCATTGTCATTCACAGCTGGAGAAGTCGACGCGCAAGTACTTTTTAACTGTGGATTCTCTACCGGTTTCTTCCTTGATGACATTTCAGTATTCTGACACGCACAGGAATCACCTCTCCTGATAGACAACGTCCTTCTTACAGAGTTACTGCGGCCTATTCCCATGCCTGTTTTGAGTGAACCGGTTCTACCCTCCGTTGATACGACACTTTGCTTCCGAGGCAAGTATCGACTCAGTGATGTGCGTGAGAGGCAGCGAGCAGATTTCCCCACTGCCTGCTCTTTTTTCACTTCTCCAAGAGGTACCCGTATTGAATCCATGCTCGGCATAATCGTATGGGCAACTCCAGCGACATCGGCCTTTCTCCCTCCGCAATTCGCCACAGTGGGTGCACCAGTAGAAAAAGGCGATGCATCCACCGTATCAACCAGTGCATTTCCCGGCGAAGTGAAGCTGGGGATGAGCCTGCTAACAAGCTTCGAGCGCTGAACTAGTTTTTTGTCATACTTTGGAGGGTAGCGAGTAGGAGGAGGTTTGGTGGCGTTCAACTGGCGTTTCAAAGGGCTTTCTGGGAAGAATTCATCCACGTTCTCGTAAATCTCTCCAAATTCTTCAAAGAAAGAAGGCAGAATACACAGCGTGTTGTCGTCGTGCGCCATGACATTATTTGATACGCTAGCAACACCTTCAAGACACAATCCCACATCATCAACCTGCTTTGTCTCGCACTGCTTAGAAGGTGCAGAATAAGCAGAGCTCACGTCTTTACACCCTTCTTCCAGTGGGGGGAACGCTAGCGATGAAACCTTGTCCACAGATGCAACACAAGCCCTTTCGCCATCTCTCGCAACCCTCTCTGTTGACTTTAGAGCGCCATTAGAGCATTCATTAAACATTGCCCGCAGTGGGAAAACACCACCCAAAGACGGTAGACAAACGGACCTTTCGGAAGAGGGCTTCCCGGACATCAAAGACAACAGCTTCTTCTTTTTCACTTCCTCAAACTTCCGGCGCATGCGTGGAGACATAACAAAACCATCATCATCTCCACTGAGCAGAGAAGATTTCCGTTCATCACTCTCCACGCCTTTGCAAACAGTAATACTCAGGTTTCCAAACAATTCATCACGCTTCTCTGACCTCCTCGGTGGCAAACGACCTTTCTTCGTGACAACGTGCCTCCTCGCCAAAGGACTTCCAGGGAGAAACTCACCCATATTCTCAACAATATAGCCCTCACCAAAAACACCATCCATTGCAACCAAAATATACTTCCTCTCTTCAAAATTATTTTAATGCTTTCCGCAAAAACAAAAACCTACAAAACAACAAATACAAAAAAAAAAGAAGATCATTTTACTCGCACGTCAAACAGACAGAGTGCACATGTGTCAGCATTGCCGATCAGCTGAAACACGGATTCGACAATCTCATCATAATTAGCGCGCAGGACAGCGAGACGGCCAAGGCAGAGGGGAGGCACCAGCAAAGAGTGGGGAGGGCAGTTGGGGCTCAGACACAGGGCGCACGCTGCTGGAATGTTGTGCGGCGCCCCAATGTGATATTAACACTTGTGCTCAATCCATGTTCGGGTGTACGTCATAAGACCGTCGTAAGTGGTTTATCGTCATCGGCCCGTGTAGGCACGGTGTAGCGCGCCAGCAGTGCGGATACAAAAGCAATGGGGGAGAAAAAAGGGGAGGAAGAAAAGAGTGTGGGCCACCGCACGGCAGATGCGTGGCCCGTCAGCCGGGGAAAGAAGAGTATTATTCTCCAACACGATTGTTTTCATTCAGCTTCGCTCAGAGACTCCAGTCGGTTGATGTCATCACGTAGACGTCATTGGATCTCGGGGCGCACCAAGATGGTTCACGGCACGTGGTTGCGAACGCCGCACCATGGCTAAAGCCCCATGCAACTCGCGAAGTGCGCGTAACCAAGCGGGTGGGCGAGAAAGAGAGAGAGGGGGAGACGGGGGTGCCACAGCAGCAGCAACGGCGTGCAGCCGTCCTCTCGAACCACGTGAGTGTGCAGCGAAGACACCGAGACAAGTCCAGGACACAACTCCAAGGTGGGCCTTTTCCGGTCAAGCACCACGCCCCCGTGCTGCGGGGGGGAACGAGCAGCGACGCCACGAGCGCGCGCGGTCATACAGAAACATATTATATATATATATATATATATATATATATATATATATATATATTTGTATATATGTACGTAGAATAGAATAGAGGCTATTAAAGAATATAGTACTTTATGATGAGCGAGTTTGCGGTTGCATGTGGCTGGTAGTGTGTGTATTATAGTGGCCAAGACAAAAGGTGTGCTGCGTTCAAATAGATGCTTTGAATACTTATCGAGAGCAGAGAATGGTAGTGGGGTGCGAGGTAGTTGACGTATTTGCCGAAAAATGCCTTGCAGAAGCAGATAGAAAATACGCATATGCTTTTTGTTGAAAAAAAATCCCGGGCTGAGTGGTGTGATGTTTTGTTTACATTGAGGTAAGGAGGTGATCGAAGCAGTCGAAGGATATATTGCGTTCAAACAAGGTTTAGGATAAACTACAAACTAATTTATAATCTTTTGCATGTTAATATTTCATTAGTAAAGCATTTTATTTTTATTTGATATGAGACAATCCGTCTCATATGTTGCTGTCGCCACAGCGCATGGTAACTGGACAGTTTTAGTGCCGGCTACGAAGGTACATGTGATCTTCTTGCATTTCATGGTAATGCTCGCTGTGTGGCGTTGTGCCAAAGACATGGTGAACCGTAACGCGTTTTGGGGTCTCGTTTCCGGGAGAAACAGGCAGAACAGCACAAAATGGCTTGGGCGATGACAGTGTGCCCGTTTTGTTGTCAAGCTCGTCAAGAAACCACGCCTTGATGGTCTTCAAGTAGATGACTTTGTCCCATGCACCTGAAAGACATGTAGCGTGCATCATCACCCACTTCGGCGGTTTGTCCACCGGGTACGCCCGCCATTTAAATGTCTTTTTCCCCTTTATTGATATTTCCGTATCTTTTCGTTTGTAGTCACATTTCATGCTGAAGTCCGACTTCGGAAGACACTTGTGTGACATGTTGTGCAGATGGTTATACTTCGCTAAAAGCCGCATGGCGTCCTGGTCTGGGGTTTCATCCGGACGAAAATACATGAGATCGACAAAGTACCCGAGAGTGCGTGTGTTGGGGCGGGCCATGTATAGCCCCGAGTTGATGCTGAGGTCGTACGGTGAGTCGCACTGGTGTGTGATGTCCAGTTCTCTTTTCATCAGGTGCGCCATGGGAGAGCGGTTCCATGTTATGTCGAGATCCGACATCAGAATGGCGTACCCACGTCGCAGTACTGCAATGACTAGCCGAGGCTTCACCCATGACATCATCTCCGTAACTTTACGCACAAAACCCCTCCTTGTGTCCCGCGGATCTCCATCACTTTCCTCCGCCTCAACAAACATACTTGCGTTGAAGCAAGGCAAACGGAATGAGCGACAGAGCAACAAGGCGGCATCGTCAAGGGTAGCAACGATCAGATTGTGCATGTTTGCATTCCTCGTAAAGCTATAGACGAAATTATGCAGATGATCCCGCCAGTAGATATTGAATATTACTACCGTGACCAAGCCATGGGCGTCAACTTGAGTCCTTAGTAAGCTGTCCAGGTCGTTGTATTTCCCCTCGTAGGGAAATGCAGGAATGAGAGTGGTGTTGAGCAACCACGGGGCCTCAAAAGCATCAATACATGTATCCTCTCGCTCGTTGGAGGGAGAGTCGCCAACAACAGCAGTTGTGGGTGAGAGAGTAAAATGAATAGTTTTGGCAAGACCGATAAGCCTTGGTTCCGAGAACGCAGGAAACCGTTCGTGCATTCTGGCGAGAACCCTCGCATCAGGGGGGTCCTCAGGAACTTTGCATTTACGACATGCACAGACATGAATAGGAATGGGCTGCACATTTGCATCTGGAAGGCAGTAGTATTTGAAGAGATGGATCCGCTCACGCACGCAAACCACCATGGCGTGACGATGAACTAACTGGAAATGAAAACGTAGCCCATCGGTCGCAAACTCAGTGTCCCATACATTCCCGTACTCTTCCAAGTAATAGGACACGTTGTTCCCTTTAGTCTGTGGCACGAGGATTCTACCATTCTTCTGTTTTACAGATTTCTGCAGTGGCATGAAACTATCCGTCACCCAGCCAATGAGAACGTACCATGCATCGTCTTGCAAGAGTGACTGTACTGCTTCGTACACACCGTCTTTCACCAACGACTCGAGCAGAGGTCGTGCCCAGGACGGTCGACGCGTGGCCTCACCATTGAGTGAGTAGCACGCGGGGGCCTCTGGGCCCACAGCAAGTGGCTTCACAGACTTTTGTCTCGCCCGAAGCGGTTGAATGCGAAGCGATGACAATGGGGCGCGGCTGGCCGCCGAGTTGGCACAAAAAAGCGCTGGCCGCGAAACCCCCTCCTGAAAGCCGAGACAGGGAAGAAGAAACCAGTTCTCAGCGGTTGGCGCCCTCGTCACGATGCTGCCCGGATTGGTCGGGTACCTTGGTGCATCCAGCACACCCGCTTCGTAAATTCCAAGCTGTCGCACGACATAGCACATGTTAATTGACAAAACAAGCAACAAAAATAAAGCAACAAAAAACACACTTGATGAATGCAAAAATTGGATCTTGCGACGAGAGACACCGCGGGCTGGTGGAGCACGGGTGCCAAAAACACCTTTCATTGCTCCCCGCAACCATCCACTCATTTCAAAGCATGCAATCGTTCGATTGTACTCCACACCAACGTGAGTTTTGTTGGCTTACGACGCCCTAAGGGGAATGTGCACGACGAACGATGCGACACCTTTAACTTTCGCTATGGCAACACCCATAAAAGCAAGAATAAAGGGCAAGGAGGAGGAAGAGGCAGAGCAAAATAGACACTCCCCCAACGCCCCCCTGCAGCAGTCCGCAAGAGACACAAGACTACGACCTACATGCCTGGTACTTAACTCGTGAGGCGAGAACCGTAATGACTCTCCAACCACAAGGAGCTGCAGCGCGACGGAACGGCGGGTGCATGCAAGTGGTGGCACTCCATTCAAAAGCGAAAAAAAAAAGCTCTCACCCGACGGAACCAATACCGAGTGCCCCAAAGCGCTGAAAAAGCGCAAAGCAGAAACAATCATCACAACACCATAAACAAAAACAGAAGCAAAGAGAAGAGCGAAAAAGAAAAAGAAGAACCCCGTGGTCGCATGCCACCACCATTCTGTCAACGATAGAAACGCCAACGACCCCCGCCAAAAAGGACATCTCCCCAGACCAGGAACAGAATGCCCACACACCCTCCCTCAACACAGAAGGCTACAGTGAAACCTGACACCGCGAAAACAGGGAAAGATGCTGAAAACAAGAGTCACCACATGCTCCCCACGGCATCGTGAATGCCCCACTCTTCCTACGGAAGCAGTAAACCCTACATATTTTCTGTCCCACGGCCACCCGAGATGCAACGATCGGCGATCTTTCCGTACGAGACGGAAACAGCCATCCAAAGAAGAACAAGACCAATGTAGATGGCTGCGGAGATGGCGTACTTAGGCCCCTCACCCATCTCCGATACGGACGTCATCAAGCTGCGGCTCCCCACCTCCTACAGTCAAGTTTCTGGATGCCCCGCTCTAACACACTTTCCTCCTCCCCCAAACAAAAATAAAATAAAAAAGGTAGCAATCCTTGTGTTCAGAGAACAAACAAATATATGGAGGAGGGGCAAGAAGAAAAACACACACAAAAAAAGAATAGAAAACAAAGGTGCTTAGTCACACCTTATGGAACAGCAGCATGCTACTGGCATTCACTTCACACACCGCTCTCACAACAAAGATAAACAGCGACAAGAATTATCGCACCGGTAAGACAGGAGCCAAGATGCCCGAACCTGCGCCAGGCACATATGCAGAGGCAACCGCCAGCGCGGCGGGGAGAAAGAGAGAGATAACAAATCAGTGGTATAGCATCTGTCACACCAGGATTATATAAAAAGCGGATGTAAGGATCCGGTGTCGGAGAAGAGTTTTCGTCAGTGGCATGTCTTCCTTCCATTGTATCTACTGATCCTTCTTGGCCTCACCGAGACGCTCGTTTATTACTCTCTCATCCGGCTCCAGAAAAGCATGCACAACGTATGTTGTCATAATCACGACAGTAGACAATACCGCTAAGAGACCCCCACAAACACCTGCATCTGCCTCAAAAAACGGAGCAACTAAGTGCATACCAACCACCAGCACAAGAATTGGGACCGTAAACATGGCAGCTGTTGCCACTAGGAATGTCCATGCAACCTGCTCATTTTTCGGTTTTTGTAGCATATGCATAAAGACCCCTAAATGCTTTATTTTGTGTTGCATTGGTTGCATTATCACATGTACTTCCTCCCGTGCTTCTGTTGCTGCACGCAAGATGTCGCGCATCACTGATTCCTCCTCAGGACTGGCATTGTTTCCCTCAAGCGTTGAAGGGTAGTTTTTTTTTTGTGCGGATTCCATTTCACGTAGCTTAAATACCGGCAAGTTACGCAACTTAACTAACGCTTCTGTTCTACCCTTCTTCGCAACAACAAATGAGGGTTCACAACTTTTCTTTAGAATATAATGTCATTGTTTCAGGAAAGGGGAAAAGGAGAAAAAAAAAATGAAGGAAACAGACAAGATAAGTGAAAGCTAGTAGAAAAAAACATATCGATGTGAGGCATTTATAATAGATTGAATCGCTGAATACAAGTCTATGGTCAAGTAACATTCCGAGAGGACGTCAGTGGCAAAAAAAAAAAAAGCGCAAAGGAAAGGAATTGAAACAACACGTGTTACTTCTTTGCCGCGAAGCGCGGAGAATTCTTGATTCACTTAGTCGCATCCCTGGTTGATGTCCATGTGTGGCAAGTCAAGAACGGCAACCGCTAATGGGACGCGTGTGGATGGGGTGCTGACACAAAAGCGAATTTCCCCATCCGTCACATCATCACGTAAGCGCTCCACAGGCACCTCGTAAGAAAAAAGAATGGAAGGAGGCAAAAATGGCACCACTATCATAGGTTTCGGTAACACGCAGGACGATGGATGACATCTCGCAGTAATTGTAAGATTGTGCATTGGTTTTTCGTTGGTATTTTGCAGCGTAATTCTGATCTTGAAGATGGGACCAAGACCCTGCACAGCTGTTATCATACGCAAAGTGCTGACTAGAGGGCGGGGAGACCCTCCCATCGAGGTTCCATTTTTTGTTACTTTTAATTCTTCTTTTTCTGAGACCATTGACAGATACAATTTGGCCGTGTTGAGACGCATTCTGCAAAGGTCTCGCTGAAACGACCGGTGAATGTCTAAACTATAACTACGTTCACGCTCAGCTTGCGCAACAAAAACACTTGTCAGGGGAGGTACAGGAATGGGGATGTCTTGCTCCGAAGGAGGACCGACCTCTTGCGCATTTTCGCAGGGAAATGATGCATGACGATGCAACATCTCTACCACAAGAGAACCATTTTGCAAGACGAGCATAAGCGCTGCGTCTTCACGTCCATATCGACCGAAGCGCATAGCCGTTACTGTTCCGTATACTTGACTTTCATGCAAAAGTGTCTTTCCAACATAGACACGAATTGCTCCATTGCTTAGCGCCACTATAATCCCCCGAGCTCTACCCGTCACATTTTCCGTTATGGTGCTAATGGCCATTACAGGAAGTGGAAGAATGATGGACGACTGACGTTTCCCTTTTATGCTGTAGAATGAAAGTGTATTCTGTGATGTCGCTATCGCCACAAGATTATCGTACCGAGCGATTTGCAGAATTGACCCATCAGGGAAAATAACTGAGTTTGAGAGCCTGTCGTTTTTAATCGAGTAGACGCATCCATCACGGCACGCCATGATGATGCGGTAATCTACTCGTAGCGACCCCGCTGTTAAAAGGCAAGTTGGTACAGCTGGAATTCTCACTCTTAGATGTACAGCGGCACCAGAACTCTTCAGGATGTATATGTAGCGAGACTCGGTGCCAAAGACAAGACAGCTGCTTGCCCCCTCATCCATGGAGTTCAGCCAGATGGAACTCATACACGTCACGATCGTCAACTGCCTGAGTTCTTTATCCTTGAAATTTTCCACAAAACGCTCTTGATCCTCTTCAGTGTTACAGGCTAAAAATTCCGTCGATCGTGTTGAGAGCTCTACACCATTTGCGCGCCGATTCCCAAGCGCTTCTGCTGCTGCAGCAACCGACATGGCCCCGTTTCGAAGGGCCTCCCAGACGGATTTATCTACCTCATCCAGCTCCACCAGGTCCACAGTGAATCTGTAGAATGGCTTCATGTTGAGATACATGTATATGTAAGGTCCGCAGGCAACGGCCACAACAGGGCGATGGGGAATGTCGGTGTTGTCGCTGTAGAATGTAGAAACTGCTGACGGGACAAAAAACAATCGTAATTCTGACACCAGAGACGTCCCACCAAAGACCTTCAGTCGTCTGCCCGCATCGGCAATAATCAACTTGTAATCACCTTCACCATAAATATCAGCAACATCTATGGCGTTCGAAAACGCCTGAATTCCCGCAAGGTGATCACGGAAGGCATAGAGCCAGAACTTTTCTTTCTTAACACTCTTTCCCGTGGAGGTCATCTCCTTATCCTTCCCGTCTTCCCAGAAGCGAAGCCCCTGATTCTAGCCTTGTGAGAAACACACGTACAAGAAAATAAAAAAAAACGGGGAAAAAAACAACATTGTAGCACTACACCTCACACACTGAAACACACATTATATGTTTACAGATGCAAGGCCTGAAGAAGAAAAGAATACCAAACCATAAAAATTCACGAGTGCTCGTTATATCACTAATTTGTACACACTTTATTTAGTTACCGTGAGAGTAGGGGTACAAACCATTTTTTTCGCCAAAAGCCCCAGTTGGTAGCACCTTGCCATCTCATCTGGTTGTTGAGAAGATGCAATGGCACTCACAACGTTGCAGGCCCCATCATCGCCGGAAGTATACCCCTCGACTCCAACATCATAGTGAACACCGCAAACCTCCATCACCATGCGCCCGCTCTTGTACACCCTTATCTCCCCGACCTTCCCGGGCGGAAGTTGCGTTAGTGTGAAAGGCTGTTGGTCGCCCTGAAATCGAGGCAGCTGAAACCAGACAAGATCACTCTCATCATTACGTCCAATATTTGTTTCCATACTGATCCTACTAGCAGATGAACGGAGGGTCTCTCGCTCAAATCTTAAATTGGCTTGCCTAGAACGCCGCAACTCCTCGTCATACTCCTTCAGAAATTCGATACCATCGTCCTGGTTATTTTTATCGTGTCGCAGATCATCACCCTCAACAGGACCCTCCCCATCCTGTGATTTTAGACGGGCGGGAAGAGTGCAGTCCAGTGGGATGGGGTGATAAATTGACATATTGTGATTTTCCGGTTCCACCTCTAGAATTTTAGAGATGGTGTTAGCAGGGAAACGCTCAGCTTCAGGTTCCAAGTGCGCAATAGCACAACTAGCTGCGATTTCAGTGGGCTGCATACGAACAGGTCTCCGAACAGTAGACGCATCACTAGAAGAAAGTGCCACAGGATGATCCACTCGTGGTGCAGATACGTTGGTACTCGTGCTAAGCTTTTGTTGTTGAGCCACAGAGTCCTGCTGAAGTCGCAATCGCTCCAGCTGCACAAGACTCAGATCATCCGTGTCGGCAGCACACTCGGATGCATTCGTCTCGTTTTGGGGGCGGACGACACGACGTGGCTTGTACTTTAGATTTGGGACCTTGGCAGGCATTTCTACACACCTACAGTCAACGTGAATCTACCACAGAAAACAACAAAAAAATATGTAGTAAAATGAAATAAAAACATAAACAGTAGAACCCAAAAAAGAAAGGCAGCAAGCAACACCAGTGATGACAACGATATAAGACGTGCAGGGGCCGAAAGGGGGGGGGGGAGGGATTCGACTATCGACACATCTAATGCTTGTCCTTTTTGCTTCAAGGCGCCAGATGCATATAATATCAAGCTGCAAACAAGCAAGCAACAGAGCCCGTATTCCCCGTGTCAGTTTTTGGCTTCAAGACTAGAGGCTAAGATCCCCGTCGAACGAGCTAAACCCAGCCAGAAGGAAAAGAGGGTAAAAGGGCTTCAAGCGAATGTTGTTGCACCAGTTCCATGCACTCGTCAGTCGTCCATCGACGCAGCTTCCGGCGTCGTTCATGTTGTCACCACCGCTACCATCAAACCCGTGGCGAAAGAAATCGCGCAAAATAGCCCGTTTCGCGTTCATCGCGCTACCCCATACCTCCTTCATGTATGCGTTGTGTTCTTGACTTTCCTCCAATGTGTCGATGTGAGAAATTGTGCGAATAATAGGAATAATTATTCTTGACACCTGACCGTACTTATCGATGAAATGAAAAGCGTTTGGTACTTGATCATCCCCGAGATGTATACGATCTGATCCCACCCACTCTCCCAACTCCTCTTTTGTTTGCTGTAGAACCTCATAGATGGCTCGATATAGGTTTGGTGCCCTCTGCACTCGTTGATAGCCCTGCCCAGTGTACCGAAATTCATAAGGCTCGTCAGGGTTCAACATATCCTCCTCGGCGATTGTCCAGAGGGAAAACATGCGATGACATATATTTTTCCAGAGTGAAAGGCTTTGTTGTACGAAAAAGAACTGACGTCTGTGATTGTGGGTAAGACGACTTCCGTCCTCTCCCTCTTCAATACTCAGGTTTGTTAACTCGTTAGAGATATCCGGGGAAAAAAATTCTTTCAGAAGTTGTAGCAACTGATTGGTGCTCTTCACGTTGTCATTAGCAAAGTGATTGGCGTCGTTGAGGCTCCTAACTGCCACCTCCACCTCATCTATGCTGCGACCAGACTCTCTAGAGTAGTCTCTCAAAAGAGCATTTACCGTCACATCCTTACCACGCAAGGCCTTATTCAACTTGTTTCGGTTCTTCATAAGGGGCACAGGAGTGATGCAGAGTGGCATGCGTTTGTCATGCAGCAAATTCTCCAGCCCCATAGACCGGCAATAAGCCCCCACTGTAACAAGACGATCTGCCACCAAGAATCCTAGCATGCTCCGCACATTTTCATTCTGAACAGCGTCTTGAATCATGTATAGAAACTTCACATAATCCGTACGAAGTAAATCGGGATTCATCATCTTGTAACGTCGGCATGTTTCAATAGCCGCCCGAATCTCATCTGCAAAAGGTAAGAACTCTCTATTGCGGAGAAGCAGTGCCCCCTTCTCAACATCCAATCCAACAACAAAACCACTAAGGGCGTTCATGATTTCTCTACTCATAATCCCTGCTCGTTTTTTACTTTTCAAGACAGCCTCGTTGTCGACCTTGTCCGTATAGTGAGAAGCCATGATAATTCCACGCATTAGCCGCTGTATCTTCCGCTCCCTTGGATTGAGACGGAGAGGAATGTAGTCGGCGTTGGCAATCGGTTCCGACATGAGCTCATAGTCTCCTCCTGTTTCAGACCGCTCCGTGGGGCACAGGGGGGGAAAAAAAGAGCTCATAGCACGGCACGTCACCGCTACCACTATTATTATCTAATCCCCACCTTAGTATTTTACCGAAATAGTACCTAGAGAAAGACTGTGCAATCTCCTTTCTCCTTTCCCACAGTCCTTGTTTATAAATATATATAGCTGTGTGCGTGTACGTGTTAGATCTTCTTTTTCTCCCCACCCTTTCGAGTTTTGTTAAGCCGACGCCCGCTGGAAAAGCGCAGAAGAAAAGAGTTAATATGCCTTCTGCACGGCAAAGAAGATACACAAGAGAGGATAAGAATAGGGGCGCAAAAAGCGGCGCGGAATTGAAAGCCCCACACCACGTAGGAGGAAACGGGAGCTGATTTCTCGATAGGCTTCTTACTCATCCTGGAGAGCAATGGAACCCCAACGACGAACAAGAACAACCCTCAAATAAACAAAGAAGGAAAAGAGTTAAAGAAAGAGGGGAAGGTATGAAAACGACAGCAGCACCATTCTCCGTCTATCCTCCCTCATACAGAAGAAATGGTACACAGTAATACTTCTGCGTTCCGGACACACTGCCATCACTTACATGTCCTCTTGTCATGTTCAGAGAATTACCTTCTCCACAAGACCGCCTGCAACAGTCTCACCATCCTGCTGAAGAACAAATCGTCCGAGAGAACGGCACGTCACGGCAGGTTCTAAAGCGACTTTACCGTCTGCACGAAATAATATCAACGCTTGGGTTGCTTTGGGGATGCACTTTACCATGCCCTTTGACCATTCACCCTTCCGGTCCATCTTGGAAACTAACGAAATAACCTGTACTTGCACTGTGAGAGCATGAGCCACCATTGTGAAGACAGCTCCAGGGAGAATTGACTTCTCCAGCGTGGTGAATGTTTGGACACGAGCTTTAAAGTCTGTTGAGCCAAGAAGTGGTGCTGTAGAGCAGCAACCTACGCAGCCAGGACGAAGACCCACCAATGAGGAGCTTGTGTCAATCACCACCGTATCCCCAGCAAAGGCGACATCTACTGACCCACCAACTGTGGGTTTATCAATAGATCTAACATGCACCTTAACGTCTGAAGGCACAAAGACAAGTTTGTCTCCCTTCTGCAGTTTCCCACTCTCTACCTTACAGAAGAGCTCTGTGCCTTGGACGTCTTGCAGACTAAGTCGCAGTGGCGCGTTCAGCAATCGACTTTCCAGAGGACAACGATCCAGCAACTCCACTAGAGAGGGTCCATCATACCATGGGGTTGCTTCGCGATCCAGTACGCAAATATTGGTCCCTTGCATACCACTTACAGGGCAGAATCCAACAACAGCATCTTCCTTGTAGCGTGTCCGCTTCATTAAAGATTTTATTTCCTGTACAACATAGTTATACCGCTCTTCACTAAAGTCCACCTTGTCCATTTTATTAACGGCAACGACCACGTGACCAACACCGAGCGTCTTGAGAACAACAAGGTGATCCCTGGTCCCATGAGCAAGTCCCACCTCGAATTCCGAGGGGGCAGCGGTCACCACAAGAAGCGCCGCATCTGCTTGTGTAGCGCTACTGATCATGTTTAGCACATAGTCCTTGTGACCAGGTGCATCTAAAATATGAATGCGGCGATTACTGGTTTCGAAACAATGGGAACCGGCGTCAATGGTAACACCACGCCGGCGCTCCTCTTCAGATTGATCTAATAGCCATGCATACTTAAAAGAAACTTTATTCAGCTGGCGGGCATCCTTCTCGTTCTTGTCCACTTCCGCTTGTGACACCTTTCCCAAAAGTAGTAGTAGATGTCCAAGCGTCGTGCTCTTTCCAGCGTCCACATGACCCGCAATGATAAACGTGCAATCCTGCCTTTTCGGGTCGGGCAGCACTTCGAGAACTTTATTTTCCTTTTTCAATGGTTTGACATTACTGCTAGAGCCCTTGGTCATCAGTGGTTTGGTCTCCTCAGTAATCTTTTTGACGGCCTTATTACCTTCTCCAAGTTTCAACGTACGCCCTCTGTGGGAAGGAGGAGAGAAAGGTGCAGCAAGAGCCGCTTTAGTACCACCAGTAGAAATGTTACTTTGCGCTTTTGAAGGTTGCAATGATGTTTGCTCCTCACTGCCCAAATGCATTTCGCCAGCCTTTCTTAGGGCATAGAGAGCAGCCTCGTCAACTTCGTAGTTACACTCCCGAAGTGATTCAACAGCGCAGGTTTGTGCAAGTTCCCCCTTCGATTTTTTTCCAGAATTCAGTTCAGCCCATTTTTCTTGAAGCTGGGGCATGATCTCAATAATTAGCGAGTAGTCCGCGTCGTTAGGGTCGAGGGTGTGAACCTCCGCTGGCTGAACATGTGCTACGGGCCCCTTGCCATCATGTGGCAACGCTTGCGCTGGTGGGGAAGCATTCCTACCCCCAAGGACATACTGCAACACATTCCCTTCGTAGTAGTCATCATCATAATCATCATCTTCATATTCGTCGTAGTAGTCTTCGTTCAGGTTCTCATCGAGAGTACTGTAGAACTTCCTATGACGGTTCATTAGCAGCACCCTACTTTGCCCTTACTATTTTTCAAGCCCTATCCGCCTACTCTTCTGTTACTCTAGAAAGACGCAAGAAGACAGAAACGGAAGGACAAGGAAGCTAGTGGAAGAGACATGGAAGAAACCCGCGAAAAAAAAAAAAACAAGAACAACACGAACCACGAGTACCAGTCCCTCTACACTCTTATACCAGAATGAAAGAGATAAGAATAGAAAGAAAGGGGATTTATCTTTCGTTGTTGAGTAAGCCAGACAAGCAGAGAAATAATATCACCACCGGGTCCTCTCATACGCTTCAACGATCTCCACACATCACTTACTCCTCAACCATCATCCCTCGACGCATTGCTTACGAAATGGAGGTGGTTTCAGAGATATTTCGTCTACCAGGTCTCACCGCTACCGTTACGGGATGAACGTTGGGTGGGGAGAGAAGGGGGGTGGGGTGGGGTGGGGAGGTTGTTAAAATAAATAAAAAACCCAAAGAAATAAATACACCTTTTAAGAGTTATTAACACCTCACCGGAACAAAAGCACAACTGAGGTTGAAGCTAGATCCATTAAAGAAAGAAAAAAGAGGTGTATGAATACACACTCAAAGGAGGAAGAAGTCAACACAACAAGATTCTCAGGTACTTTGTTTCCCCTTTCAGAAGCTTCCTCCCACCCCCCTCCACCCGAAAAAAAAAAAGATACTGCGCAAGCATTAAAAGAAAAAAAAAAACTAAAAAGACCACAACTGGTTAGTGTCAAAAATAGTGGTGCGAATTCATCCGTTGTTCCGTGCATACTGTACAAAAAAGCAATCACTCGTTTCATTCCGTCACTGACCGCTATGAAGAAGAAAATGAAGAGGAAGCATTTCTCTGCTGCATTGCCTCCATATCATGCAGGGCTCGGCGGACGAACATCAGCCCGCCCATTACGTCATGAATCTCATCCTCATCCAAAACCCCACACGGCGCGACGCATCTCATAATGAGAGCTGCCAGCTCTACACATCCACGCACCATATTGACTACGATTTTTCGGGTGATCATTTGGTTGCTTTCCAGAGGAATTATAGCTCTTCCAACAGATCCAAACAGAGGTTCAAACGCGTTGTCGTAAACTTTCTCATGGGACGCTGGTGGCACAGAAAGAAGAAGCCACGTAATCATGACACGAGCCTCCAAAAAAAGGGGAATGTTGTTCATCCCCACGTAGGAGAGTGATGCAAGAAATGTAAGCATTAGACATAGTTTTAGCGAACTAATTGGAAGGTGAATCCCACTCTTCTCGGCGGCCGTAGATGCTGCTGTCGAAGCCCCGTAGAGAGACGGACGCAGTACGATAAAAGCGGCGTACAAGAAGCCAACATCAAACAATACCGATGTTACAACCCAATGCAGAAGTTCAAAAAACATAATGCAAATGTTAAAAAATTTGCTATTGTGACTTTGCTTTCCTTGGATGCTTGGCAATGAAGCCAAACCCCTAACCTCCTCACTCTCCCAAACTCCTCGCTCTAACCATGCACCTCACAAACCAGCTATGTATGCCTGGCAGTAAGAGGGGAGTAATTGCTGAGAGATACCCCTTGTTAAAACGGAGATGCAAATCAATTAAGAGAAGAAAAAAGAAAAAGATAGATCGAAGATGCACAGTTTCCCCAGGCTCCAAGTACTCTTCCTTCCCCTACCAAAAGAATATTCACACACGGTACACATCTACTTGCAGAGATTAGTTGATTTATGTTGGCTCACATGACTAATGATAGTCTCCAGTCTCTTCATTTTTTTTTGTTTTTGTTATATGTCCTAATTTTTTTTATTTTTCTTTTTGTTGACTTTGATTCCTCCTTTCGTATATATATATATATATATATATATATACGGGTCACCTTTCTTCCTCACCGCTCCGATCAGGATGTATGTCCTGCCAGCGCGTATCATCTTTCCGCCGCAAATGCACCACTCTTTTTTGCGTGTCCCTTTTGTGAACCCCTTCCATTTTTTTTTTTTTATAATAAAAAAATTTTCCTCGATTCTCAACTCCGAGAGAGTCCTCCCCCCCCCTCTCCTTCGTTCACTCTTCCGTTACGTCCCAGCCCCACAAACACAAACACGCACACACGGAGGCACATTCACCTTGCCTTTATCCATCATCTCTTACTTTTTTTCCCTTTTATCTCCGCAAAGCCCGCCTTTTTTTTTTCAGGCCTTCGTCATCACGCTCTAACCTTTCTCTTCCATCATTTTTATTTCTTGCTTTTTCTGGATACCCACCAGTCTTACACACCCATCCACTTCCCCATACATCCGTCTTACATAAAGAAACGGGCGGATGAGTAGCACATGTAGCGAAACGGTCTCCTGAAGTGTGTTCTGCCAGTAAAAACAGGAAAAGAGTGCAGAAAAACACCCAAATGCCGGGAAGACAAAAAAAAACCATGGCGAAGGAACAAAGAAGCAGGGAGCAAGAGGCCAGGCAGCAGCTATCACAAGAAAAAAGAGCATAAGGTTTTTTTTTTAAACGAAATGCATCCGTTTATCAGAGAAATGGTCGTTCTTTCGTTCCTTTTTTTCTCCTTTATTCTATTTCCTCTATTATTGGGCCATAGCTTTATCTCCATTCTCCCCTTTTATCGATCACATCTCGGCATGCTGTATATGCGTTCTTTTACCCACCTCCTACCCTTCATTTCTTGTCTTACCTTCACACGTCTACTTTCATGAATATATATACCTTTAGGCAAAGGACAGCGATTGCATATATATATATATATATATATATATGACATTGTGCGCGTCTGCGTGTTTATGCACGTAAGTGCGTTCCCGCCTCAGGTGTCGACACTGCCAGAGACACAACACGTGAAGAGAAATTAAAGAAGAATAAACAGCACGGAGAAATATGTGATGGGAAGATCGCTTGCCGCCATCATCGTTGCTTAATGTGTAAACGAAAAGCAACGAACGATGAAAGCGTGTAAAACAACAACAATGGGAGAGGGGGGAGGGGTGAGAAATGAAAAGAACACCGAAAGCCCAAGCAATTTATCTTTTTTTTGGTTTGTTTTCTTGTCGTTGTTGTTGAAGGAGTGGGGAGTCTTCTATTTTTCCTTTTTTTTTTTATTATACTCTCAATGATTTATTTTTTTTTCTTCATTTATCCCCTTCTTTTTTTGTTTTCTTAGACCATTTATTGTGTGCATCTGTGTACCTTGGCTCTTCCTCACCCACAACCCTTCCTCTCCACTGATTATGTATATATATATATATATATATAGTTGTCTTGGCTTCACGTTTTTTTTCTTCTTGGGGGGGGGGGGAGGAGGAAGAGGGTAGTTGTTTGCGGTGAAGAGGTGTTTTTTTTTTTACAGTAATAATAAATTGAATTCATTGCAGTTTAACAAAAAATTTGTTTTTTTTTTCTTTTTTTTTTTTTCCTTTTCTGAGCGCGTGTATGTAAGAGAGTGTGCGTGTGTCTCCACACGTATGGGTGTGTGTACCCACTGCCTTCCCACCAAACACGCAGACGCACAAACCAACACACACACACACACACACACACACACCTCTATTACCACGTTTATCCATTCGTTCCCTCCGCGCAACACACAGAGTGCACCTCTGGTACGTCACTGCCGCCGTCCTGCCCTCGACAAACACGCAGACAGACTGACAGAAAGGCATAATAGACACAGGACACACCCCTACCCTCTTGTGGACGCTCTTATTGCGACACACCCTTTTGGCTACTCTTCTGTGATGCAGCGAAAGAAAGAAGAGGTCGAGATCTCTTTTCGGTTTATAAAAGACCATTTTATTGTTACCCCTCCTCTTTCCTCACTAGCTTCTTCATACGGTCTGGTTTCAGCAGCCACACAAAAACAAACAAACACCATTTCACCTTGTTTTCTTCCCTCACAGTAGCTCTCCTTTTTTTCTTGGACTTCTTAGATGAGAAAAGGACCTGGGGATGGCCGGCACCTGTTGGCTCTCACAGCGGTGGAAAAATATTGCGTGGGGGCGTATTGTTTCGTTGCTGTTGAGTTCAATGACACAAAAAAGCAAACGAGTCAAATACAATTTCATCATTCAGAGCAACACGAGCATGCAAACACACACAAAGAGAGAGAAACGCAAAAAAGGGAAAGAGATCAATTCTCTCTACCCATTCTATTCTCATTAGCAACTGCTTGATCGTACACGTAAAGAGACACTTATGGAAAACATGTCGAAGTGGGAAAAACAATTTTCCTCAATCTTCTTCTGTCTCCTTTTCCATCCGCGCCTTCCCTCCTTCTCATCAACCTCCTTTCGTATCGTTCCCCATGTGATTCGTTGCAGTAACCGACGGTCAAAGAAGAGAATAAAAGAAACAGCGACGAAGGAGGGGGTGACAGATGAGGAAAAGGAAAAGGGTATTGCCACCCCCGTTGTCAGCCCAATCAACTCCCTTCCTGTGTTTAGCCACTGTTCGCTGTCTCAGTTCACCAGATCCAACTTTTCGTCGTTTTTTTTCTTTTGCTGCTCTTCACTTTTTTTTTTCTTTACAGTTGGCTGCTGATCATCATTTTCTTCTTAACTCGTTTTGCACCGCCTTGCATTCCTCCCTCACAGTTCGGTCAATCCCGTACCTACTCGTTATCCATTGTGTTTTTATTTTGATTTATGAAATGATATTTGTTTCGATTTTAATCACCACCCTAGTCCTTCAGCCCCACCAGGTTTTGCACAGCTCGTTAGAGGCGCAAGCACACTCGTTACACGCTCATATGTCGGTTTAGCACATCGAGGGCCTCCTGCACCTTGGTGTCCAGAAGGCCAGGAGTATCTAGGAGGTTAAGAATCTCGCTGTTGTCCATTTCCAAAAGCATACCTGTAACCTTCGCAGCCACAGAAGGGTTGACACGCACAATATAGTTGTACAGACGCTCACCCAATACATTCTTCTGCTGCTCTGGTGTCAAGTTCGCAAGGACAGTCGACAAGTTCTGTCCTTGAGGGGCCGGTGGCTGCTGCGGCGGCTGTGGCTGTTGCTGAGGCGGTGGCGCCATCATCGGTTGCATTGGAGGACGCTGTGGTGCAGGACGTGCACGTACCTGGTTCATAGGAGTCGGTCCAAATGGGCGCAGTGGGCCACCCATACCCATTGTGTTGGGCATCATCGGCATGCGTGGATTCACCAACGGAACACCGTTGAACATTGCCTGTGGATTCATGAAACCCAGCTGCGGGCCCATCATACCACCCATCAAACCACTCATAGGCGGCTGGCGCATGCGAGGTTGCTTGTTGCGCATGTCTTCCAACGTCTGACGGCGTGCATCCTTGCGAAGGGCATACGTCACAAAGAGCGGGCGTGGTCCTAAAGACGTGCTCCCGTGCAGCTCCTGAATGGCGCGGCTTGCCGCACTCTGATCCTTAAACGAGACGAATCCAAAACAGCGGGAAACCTTCGTGGCCTTGTCCATCATGACACTGACTGAAACAGTCTCGCCATAGCGTTCGAACAGCTCCTTAAGACGATCGCTGGTAACGGTATCGTCAAAGTTCTTCACGTAAAGATTAGGATATTTGCTGTGCTGTTGCTGACGCTCACGGCGAAGACGCTCGCGCTCACGCTGAAGCTCTTCACGCGATCGGAAACGGCATACACTCAACTTCATTCCCTCCATCGCCAGAGGGCTTTCTTTGCAATCCAACTCCTCAACAGCTTTAGCAGCTGCCTCATGTGTGGCGTATGCAACGTACCCAAAACCAGCCGACTGGTTTGAAGCAGTTTCACGGACCTTGGCAGACGTCACCTCACCAAAGGCAGAAAAGACTTCCTTGAGTTTCTCGTCCGTAACAGAGGTGTCAAGGTTCTTCACATAAAGGTTTGTGAACTGCTTCAGCTGCTCCTCTCGGTGGTGTGGTTGGTACCTCTCCACCGTGATGATGCAGTCATCGATTTCCATTCCGTTGACCTCCTGTACTGCTTCCACTGCAGACTCCTCCTTCTCGTAGGAAATGCGAGCGTACCCACGAGACTCGCCGTTCTCGTTTGTAGCAAGACCAATGGCGGTGAGGCAACCGAACTTGGAGAAAATTTCCTTCAGGGCATAAGTGTCCACAGTAGATGGGAGCTTCTTCACTACAATATTGGTTACCCCGCTGCGACGCTTGGAGGGATCCCGTTGAATCTTCGCGATACGGATGTGTTTCGAACCAAGTTTCACACCGGCCTGATCCAATGCTTTCTCAGCATCGGAAAGGTTTTGAAAGTTTACGTAGCCGTAGCCAAGCGACTTTTGCGTGACGGAGTCGACACAGACACGGACAGAAGCCACAGGCCCGATTCGCACAAAGTGGTCATACAGCTTTTGCTCATTGAGGTTTGGATCAAGGTTGCCAACCCAGATGGATGGATTTGCAGCAGGAAACGCAGACATGTCTTTCGTGTCTTGGTAATTCTCCGCTTGCTCCTTTGTATATGTGTGATTCTTTCACCTGCCCCCTTGTTTTTTCTTCCACTTCAGTTAAATTCTATTTTTTTTCCCTCTCTCTTTTTTGTTATTGTTTTTGTTTTTCCTGTTTTTTTTTATTGTATTGTTTCGTGAGCACTTTTTTTCTCGACCTGTTAACTACTTCCTTCGGGTTTTGTACTTAACTATTGTCTTTTCTTTTTTTGGGGGGGTTTCCTTTTTTTTTTTGTTTTGTTTTGTTAAAGAGGCTGGCAAACACTTGACAGGGACGCAGGCAGAAGGAGGTGTAGCAGCAGCAGCGAGAGAGAAACACACACCAGCGGCAAGCAACAACAACAACAACAACAACAACAAGAGATGATGGAACGCACATTTACACACCGTAAGAAGCTCGTGAGCATCTGCAGCAGTGGGCGTGGTAAAGGAGATAGAGATAAATAAATAAATAAAAGGAATAAATAAATTTTTTAAAAAAATTTAAGGAAAGGTGCCTTTTGCAGCACAGTCTGCAGTACAAATGTATCTGCCAATGTATCAGCATCTCACGCTTGAGAAGCATGATACACACATACACATGTTCATACATAGAAACAAACATATTCATACACGCGTGAGAAAAAAAGAGAGAGGCGTGCGCGTAAACATATATATATATATATATATTTACGCACATGCAGAAGTTTGGTTCGAACAGGAGATGGCAGATGAAACAGTAAATTGAGAGCGGAAACCAACACAGGAACAATTCTGTGAAGGGTGGGAGGAAAGGTGTAGGAAGAGAGTAAAGATTGAAGGAAAAAGATAGTGAGAGGTATTTTCTTAGAAACGGAAGCCATCTATTACTAGATATTTTCTCCTACTTTTCCCTCATTTGGTTTTTTTTTTTTTCAGTGCTTGTCTTCAAAAAAAAAAAAATTTGTTTCATTTTGCCCATTTACTATTCTGTTGCCTTTTCTCCTCCTGCGTGTGCGGTTCCTACGCCCCATTGCTGTTCTTCCTTGCCTCCGATTCTGTATTGGACCTCCTTGTTTATTGCCCCATTATAAATCAGCATAGAAGCGGTGGTGATGATGATGGTGGCGGTAGCATACCGGCAGTGAGGGTAGTGCTACAACAAGACACATCAGCACGCTTTCGTCTCCCTTACTTTGCCGCCGCTCGCCTCACTCCCCCCCCCGAAAAAAAAAAACTTCCATACATCTGTCCCTTCATTCATCCACCTATTCACATGTGGTGCTCCCATTTAGATACAAACACGAAGACATATATATATATATATATATATATATATATATTAATGCGATCATCTCGACAACCCTCTCCTGGCACTGATCGTCTGGTGCACATTTTAACAAATTCAATATGCTTCTTTTTTTTTTTTAAAAAAAGAAGCAGTTGATGAACTCACGTATGTGTAAGTGCATTAAAGAGGTGTCAGATATTTGCTTTGGTTTTCATTCCCTTTTACCCACTCTCCTTACATAAATCAGATATTTCGCCTGTTCCCAACCTTCATCTGTCTTACTTCTCAGAGCCCAACTAATCCCCTCCTATTCCTTTTTGGCGTCCTATCGTTTTTTTTTCCCTTTTCAACTACAGTTTTTTTTCCCCTTTTTTCATTCCCTCTTTTTCAGACATCTATCACAGTCTCTCGCTTACCAGCCCTTCTACATTCTCCCTGAGCTCTCTGTTTTGCCATTAGGCTTCGCACACTTTCACCCTGCTCTTGCTCATACATTTCCTCTCCGTTGTGTGACTCGTGACACAAAGTCAGTTCAGCACCTAATTAGTGGGGAAATCTAGATCTTTAAAGCACACTTTCTTCGGCGATGAATTTGGCGTCCCGTTAGCAGTGGCTTCTCTCAAAGGCGATACTGATTTCCCCTTGCCATTGAGACGAGATTCGGAAGGACTTTCTGGCGAAGAGTTTCCCACAGGGGCTTCGCTCTTCAACCGCGAAGGTGAGCCACGGAGGATTCCCCCTTCCTGTGCTGTCCGGTGAGAGCCTGAGGCGGAACGATATTCGGCTGGGCTTCCAACTTTATTCGCGGGACTGCCCTTTTCGGTACCTGCCGATATAATTGGTCGCTGTCTCAACTGCGCAGGTGAAAGAGTTGGCACGTCCTTTTTCTTTTCGCCTTTGTCGTCGATGGGGGAAACAGTAGTGATAACTGCCTTAGGGCGTGAAGGCGAACGTAAAATCCCAGCGTTTTTAGCCGAAGGAGGGGTGTTTTTTAAAAGCTTCTGGCTCTTCACCTTCACCCTTTGAGCCGAGAGCAAAGAACGGCATCCCCGCCTTGAGCGACTAGTGAACATTGGAGACTTATCGGACACTCTACACGAGTTTGCAACACCCTGCGATGCGCTAGACCCTGACCTCTTTTTGGGATGGAAAGGTATGCCCTTACTCGCACAAACTTTTTGATGCAATTCACACAGCAGCTCATCGTCCTCCCTCATACGACTCCAAAACTCATCTGCCTCCTTTGGATGGAAAGGTGGGGCGCTGTAAAAGCTGCTTGCGTTCCTGATGGTAGACACGGGCCGATCGTCATAGATGGTAGACCCTCGAATCGGCAGGAAGTCCTTTCTGTTCTTCCGCCTACTCTCAGGAAAAAGAATGCTGTGCTGTGCGGCACTGCCTGCGCTGCTGGTGCGCTCCCATGCCTTCGACTTCTCCTTCTGAGATCCCTGCATTGAGGTGTTATTCCAATCCCTCCTTGTGACAGTCATGGTGCGGCGAGTAGGAACTTCGCTGAGCATGATTGCAGGAGAGCGCATACAGTAATAGATATGATGCAATCAAAGTTTTTGAAGAAGATAATAATGATGATAGGATGCGGTTCTCTTACTACCACCTATTTGATGCTTTTCTTCCAGTTTCAGTTTTCCATTCAAATACGTTAAAGAATGAAAGACACAAGAATACAGAAAAACAGGGAGAAAGAGAAGGGACGTGGGAGCGCACAATCCATAGCACGAATGACTGTGTGAACCAATGAAAGGAAAATGTTAACTACAGACCAAATGAAAAAGACTGAAACAGGAGAACCATTGGTCAAAAGGGAAGAAATCACATGGTATTCAACAGAGCGCAAAAAGGGAGCTGCAGAAGAGAATACGTCCGCACTTTCACTTGGCCCATGCCGCGAGTCGGATGGCAAGATTGCAGATCTGTGGCATGCTCCACGCTGCGCATACCGCTTCTAGCAAGTGAAATGCCCATCGAGACTCCTCCTTTTCCGCTGCCGCTGCCTCCTTCGTCATACTAAGACCCTCAGTTAGATGAGAAATCCCTGCGTCACGACGTAGCAGGAGGATAAAATACAACCTTCCACCGTCCGTATCATCATCACTACGAACCACATAGAATACCGATCCAGTGTTTTCCAGGCGTAGTCGTCGCTCTGCCGATCCAGCTACCCGAAAAACGACAGCGTGAAGCAGCATGGATTCCTGTTGCGCACGTTTTGATGCATCCTGTGAGAAACGCGAACAGGGGAAAACAAGGTTAAATACCCAATGACCGAGCCCTTGTCTTTCCGATACGTCATCATCAAAAGAAAAATTTGTGACAGTGTAGCGGTTGTGCTGCCATGAGAGCCTTCCCGGTCGCTGCGTGCAATCAGTTATGATAAACAACGTGGCCCCATCCCGCTCATGTGTGACATCCCAGAGTAACTCGCCTAGCAGATGACAGCCACACATTTCCAGAAACTTTCGATCTCCATCGCCTGCGTCAGCAAAATTCAAATAAAAAGGCGGTTGCAGTGAAATAGAAGAAAGTTGCGAAGAGGCAACTTGCTTTGCTTTCTCTTCGTGCTGTTTTTGCTGCTGTTCCTCTTCCTCCTCCTTCTCTTCCCATCCCAAATGCTGCTGCCGCTCGCTCATTCCCCTCCTTTCCCCCTGTTGCAGTGCACTCTGGTGCGGAATGACAGGCAATGTACCCATAAAAAGGCAGTTACCGAAGAGGAGCGAAAGGCGACCGTACATGCACCGCACGAGGCGTTGCAGGATCCACAGAAAAGGACATCGCGTGAGGAGCAATACAGGCGTCCTCCCTGCGCAATGCACGGCAGGATCCTTAGAAGAAGCATTACCAAAAACACCAGACACATGAACTTCATAGTCGTCAATGCGGGCACAACTGGCAATGCGCTCGAATGGCAACAAACCCATGCGCTCCCAAAATGTCTGCAGCCTTGCCACCTCTCTCAGTGCCTCATGCGCCACATACATGAAGCGCACAACGACCATTAAATCAATGCAGGCAGCGGAATTTTCGAACAACGCAGCCAAACACTCCAACAACGTTATCCGTACTGCAAGTGCGTGTTGCAACATAAACAACAAGTACGCAAATGCAGGGGATGTCCCTGACTGGAGTGCGGACAATCTCTGCTCTGGATTCTTCTGTGCTGCACGAATCCACTCGATTTGGTCAGCGCTTTGTAGCCGAGACCAACACACAGCGAACATATGTGGAGGAACCTCTCGCGGCGATGATGGGGGGTATGTAGGGCCAAAAAGAAGCAACCACAAAGCTCGAAATTTTTTCAAGTGAGTGCTGTACGAAATGGCTGACGTGACGTCCTCGGCACTCAGAAGACTACTGTCTACCTCTCTCAATGACCCCGCGAGACTCGTCCACACAGTTTGACAGTCCTGCAGCGCAGCATCAAAGATGGCGTCACTTTGATCCAGAGCCTGAGTTACCATCAGAAGTGCTGACATCGCATTGTCTACATCAACGGAGAGCGAAGGAAAGTTCGGCTCCGGAAGCACATGTACACCCATTGTATTCAGTGCAACCCCCTGCAACACGTCGATAAGTCCTGCATCTAATAATTCCTTGATGACATGCTCATGTAACTCATCCACATTGTCCATCTCATTCGCCGCTGTGAGAGCACACACACAGAGAAAGAAAGAGGAAGACAGTCAGACAGAAGCAAAATAAATAAACAGAGGAATTTTAAAAAAAATGATAGTGTGAGAATAAAGGGGGGGGGGGGGGGGAAGAGAAGGAATCAAGAACCCAAAAGAATATCAGAGGATAAGGCAAAGGCAAAGAGAAATATGAAATACCGGGAATGCGAAACATGGCCACATCGATTGTACAATTATCCGATGTCTTCATATTCGATTTTTCAAAATGCCGCGTGACGCACCGAGTATTCTGTTATTACTTTTTTGTTTTTATTTCGAATCAAGAACCAAAACTCACTCCTTGCCCGTGGCACGCGTACGCAGAAGGGTTTCGTACATATTCCTTGCCCACGGGTGCTCAATCCTCGCACCGGAGGCGAAAAAAGAACTAAGATCCTTTTCCGGGTGCATTGTCTCATATTCATGTGCTTGCATCACCATTTCCAACAGGTCAACGTCTTTGAGAAATCGCGCTTCGGGGGACTTTTGCGCCTCGTACTCTTCCCACAATTCGAGAAGCTCACCTGACATGGGCGAGTTTCTTTCCAACAGTCCATTGAGGTGCAGCAACGCTGCTTTTTCCTGCCGGTACTTCTCCTCCTTCGGCACGCCCATCTTGGGTGAGATGTCGCCGATAATGCTCTCACCAACGTCATGACAAAGAGCCATACGAATCAGCCTTTCACGATTAAGTGCCGGGTCAGGGCACATCATGCACATAACTGCGGCTCGGTACATATGATCCGAGACCGATTCGGGGTTTGGAATATCGTTCTCTACCCATCCGGTACGAGACGTGTCCTTCAGCTTCCCTATGGTGTGAAGAAATGCTATTGTGTTCGGTGGCATTCACTTGGTGACCTTCATGCACGGTGCAGGTCGTGATTGTTTTTTTTTTTTTTTTGGGGGGGGGGGGGAGGAAGGGAGGTTGTGGTGGTTCCTGTCGCCGTCATTCATGTGAAAATCAAGCGAAAAAGAAATAGCAAGCTCATAAAGAAGTTGGTGTCTCAGCGGGGCCTCTTAGAGTTCCACACACGCGCGAGCGCATCCATTATAATGTGTATATATAACTCGAGATCGTAACGCAGCGAACTAACAAGGCGTGGGGAAACAAGACGGCCGTACTTCCCAAAATCGCACGCACATACCAACATCAACATAGCACCTCTCGTCCATTTCTCTCTTATTCCCCCATCCTTGCCGCTCGCATTGTCTTGTCTCCTCCGCATCGCCTCCACCGTATTCTACTTCACAGACGCAGGAAGAAATGCGCACATCATCATCATCAGCCCTGTTATCACCTACTATCTGTGAAGGAAACGGGGTTTCCGTTGGCATCAAGAAGCGGATCATCGTAGCCGATAGTCTTTCGGAGTGTGGCACCCCTAAAGGCCTTCATGCTACGCAGGAGTTGACCATCGGCCGAGGAATACACGACCATCATCTCATTCTTTTCTTTCACTTGCGGCGCCACCGCAGTGAGCTCAATGTGCACATCCGAACGAAATTCGGACATGAAACCCCATTTTTTGATACGCTCAAATATTGCACGATCGGGCTTTGCACCACTCTCAAGAACAACATCGATTTGTGTCATCTTTTCTGACCCACCAAGGACGCGTCGCCATCGCGGACGATCCATCGTACGCACACAGACGGTCGATATGGCTTCAAACTCAAAGAGGAGGAGATGCAGCTCCAATTGTGCCACCTGCGGTATCTCGGGGCGGTGTGAAAGCAGTTCTTGCAGCTGTGTCATCTCAACACGCTTCATCACAAGCTTTCGGGTATCAAACGCGCAACGTAAGCAGCGCTCGAACAAATCTTCCTCCACATCACCATTTTTTCGCTTCAGATCAGTACTGCGATCCTTTGGTCGCATTTTTTTCTGCTTCGCGAGTTCTACCATCTCTGGGTACGTAATAAACTTGCTTGTGCGCTGGCCGGGATTCACAATAATACCAAACTGAGACTCTGGCAGCGCAATGGTAGCTAAGGCGCTTAGATACCGTATGTCCCCAACAGCGACTACTGGGAATGGCAGCTTGCAGAATTCCTCGTATCGGGTGCCCATCCTTGGAACAGGAAACCAACAAGACTCAAACACGTTCACCCGAGAAAAATAGTGGTCCATGTACTCCTCCATCGAAAAGACAGGAAAAACAATCATGCCGTTAGGCATTTGCATGAGGATAGGGCGACGCTTTTCCTCACACTCGTCCAGATTAACCCACAACTTCTTGCCCTTAGGGAAACAGTCTGTAGAGTCTTTTTGCAGTTCACAACACATCTCTGTTGTGCGAAGAAAAAGATATACCTCCTTCCATCCCTCGTGATCGGGCCCCTCATTGTGCACTGTATCTAACGCTGCCCGAAGCCGATCCAGCTTCGCGTGGTTCTTCATGTTATGATTGCTTCCCATGATCTCTTTAGTCATGTGCATTCGTTGCTCCTCCGGAACATACGGTGGGTCGTCTTGGGTGACATTGTGTGCATCCGCACCGAAAAGAGACATCGCATCCTTGAGTCGATCTGGCACCGCCGGCTGTGTGCGGTAACCCTTGTTTGGAATCCGTCCATAAAAGCACCGCTGCAGATCAGGAGGAAGTGCAACGGCAGCAACACGGCGAAAGATACACCCCGGTGAGGGAGCAATAGTACGGAGTCTCATTGAATAAACGACGATTCCCTTCGGGAAAAATGGAATTAGGATGAGGATGCCCCAACTGTCACGCACTCCACTCCCTTTTCCTCGCCGCCACCCTCCACCACACTGAAAAATGAAAAAAAAACACAAGAAGAGTCCAATGCACAGAAGTCAATCATTCCGCGTCAAAGAAAAGAAAAAAAAACAATTTGATGCGCCGCGTTCCCCTTATTTTCGTCTTCTGTACAGAAAAAAAAAAAAAACAGCCCACAGTAACTCAAAGATTTCTGCCCCACAACAAATAGCGGAATTTTCTTTCACTTTGCTTTTTTAGAGCGCCCCTCTCCCTGGTAGCATGTCAGGTGCTCGAGCGATCTCGTTTTCGTGTAGGATTGAGTGCGCGCTCCAATAAGATGCGCTCCATTCGTGCCGGTGCAACATTTTCCACTAGCGAAAGATATTCCAGGCGATCACGATGCAGAACTAGAGATGCCAATGTGTCCCGGTGCTGATACCTAATCCAGTCATCCTTGCTACTCTCTAGCGTCAGCGTGCCCTCGTTACGCAGCAGCACCTGTTCAATGTGTGGCTGATACGTTAAACCGGGACGCACAAATGGGTCACCCATCCTGAAGAGTGTGCAGCGCTGACACACACTGTTACTAACCCAAAAGAGAGTAAAAAAAAAAGAGGTGAAAAAAGAAGTATGAGCAAAGATAACAAGAGTATATACACATACTCGTGTGTAAGTAGTGGGTGGGTGGGGGGGGGGGGGGGGGGGGGGTTAAAACACGTGTTT